>OX387195.1:32436372-32923872 GCA_947561395.2 Buxus sempervirens
CCCCCCCCCCCCCCCCCCCCCCCCCCCCCCCAAATCTTCCTGTAGAAAAATCTCCATCAAAAGAAATAAGTTGAGATGTTGGGCAAAGCAGTAATCTTACCCCAGAAGATATATCTTCCTCCAATGGACAAGGCTACACTCAATTATTTCTAGAGGGTCCACAGAGGCTTCTTACTCGGAAGACCAAGATATTTTAAGTCCCGACTTTTTGGCTAAGATCAAACGTAGTCATCTGTTATTATCAGTTTAATATCTAATACGTGGCCCACATGATATTAAAAGATATTTGTCTCAATGCACGATGTCCATCTATGCGTGCGTGGTCTATCTATTCGCATTTTCTTTTCGACAGTTGTTAACTGATGTCGGTATGATTTTTGCCATAATGCGATTACCATCAAGGTTTTGGAATTTGAGCCGTTAAAATTAGTGTAGCCCATAAAAAAATGAAGATATAAGGGTATGGTATTTCGCAAGTCCATTGAGTTATATATTTTGGGAAAGTAGTTAAAATCTTGTGTTCATGCTTGTTGTGTGTATATATTGATTGTAAGATCTTATCTTCTTGATGTAAAATTGCCCCTTAAGTATGTCTTTACTAAATGTACCTTTTAGTCTGAATTAGCTTTTTATTTTTCCTTTTGTGACTTTATTTGCTTAAAAGCATTTGGATAAGAATCAATCTTTGAAAATTTTGGTCTCCTTTTGGAAGCAATTTCGAAAAGGAGGTTGTTTAAAGAAGAAAAGGCAACAGGATTCGAATAAAGTTGGTGTATCCATTAACAATTTATGCTGGACAAGGAACAAATGCTATGAACGCGAGAAAGAGATAAAGTCCGAATCCAAAGAAACCGAAAGGAAAAAAAGAAGAGATCAAAGCCTTAGTTATTATACAAATAACAATGATAGTATAAAGGTGAAGCACAAGAAAGAGAACCAGGCTACAAGGACAGAGAACATGGATGAAGAACTGTTCCGCTGCTCGGAAAACCCTAATCTAACAAACAACATAGTCACAACAAAAACCAAGCTAATTACAGCTAGAAACAAACACATATATCACACATGGATTATGAAGAATCTGACACATGTAGTTTTGTACTCCCTCCAGAAGGCCTATACCAACAACAGATATAAATCCACGTGTTTAACCGGATAAAAAGGAAAAGAGAAATACGACAGTAAAATGAAACCAGTAACCGCGAAATCAATAGCCTCCTCCAATCCATCATCCCCTGAAACGGCCCTTTACCCATCCTGTCAAGTGACAAATTTGATTCAGATAAAAACAAATACACAAACAAAAGATATTTTCAGTCTGATTCTTGTCAGTTGTATGGAGATCAAAGATCTAGACAGAGATCTTACTTACTGGAAGGATCGAAGTTTGAAGTTCACTTGGTTATCGCGTAGATCGCGTAGATGATTCCCGGTATATATCCCAAGATTGTCAGTATAAGACAGATCCAGAACTCAGTCTGCAAAAAGCCGCCGGGAAATATCACGACAATTATTCAATTCAACTAAAAGGTTTTAAAAAAACAAAAAATAACTGAGAGAGAAATCTAAAATTTAACACAAGATTAGTTATAGGCAAGCTTAAAGCTTGTTGTAGAATTGCAAATATGAAAACTCGGCTGCAGAACTTCGATCTGGACGAAGCTAAAATTGTGAGATGTAGAGGTCCGAGATATGACAAACCTTGCATCCGAACTTGAGAAATACTCCAACGGGAGGTAGGAGGACAGCCAACAGGATGTCTACGCAGTTTGCAGTTCCGGCCATTTTTCAGGTCTTTCTTAGCACTTGAACCGCAGAGACGGAGAGATGAAGACAGGGAGACGAAAAGAAGCGAGCACAGATAGGTAACACCAGAAGACGATGATGGATTGATCCGGCTGGGGAGCGGGGATGCTCTTTATAGAGTGAGAATCCACGTGGCATGGAGTCATTGGGAAGAGCTTCTCGACTCGTATCCCACACGACAGCTAATAAGGTTCGCGCTCACCTGCGTCCCAATTACGAACCTGTTTCCTCGTTCAGATTCCTCGTTCTGTCCCTCCGATTTAGTTTTATCTGCTGCCACGCGTCCAGTCTGCTTATCAAAGCCCATTTTAACGTTAAGAGCGTTAACGTCCACGTGGAAAGCCCTTGTCGCTTAAAATAAAAGGTTCCTATTGCTTCAATGAATTGGTATTAGAACTAAGAATTTTAATTCCAATTCCAATTCATTAATAATTGGAATTGGATAGCATTAAAATTATTATGATTGGATGACAAGAGAATTGAAATTTAAAATTAGAAATTCTTAAAGAATTGATTTAAATTTCAATTCTATTGATTGAATGAATATTTTTTTGAATTCAATTTAACTACAAGCCTAGTTTTCACTTTCTCGTTGTCAATTGCCTTTCCTTTAAAACCAAAACCCAATCAAATATGGGAACCATCTTTGCAAAGCATGTTTATGAATAAAACGATCAATGGCAAGATCAAAGGAGTAGGTGGTACTTCTCTGAGGTCCACTGAATATGGACATTGTTTCCTAGGGCTATGGTTAGAGGTTCGGAGTTGTTAATTGAGGCCAAGAGCGCCTACGGGTAGGTGATGTGTGGGTTTGGTTGTGATATAAATAACCAGGAAGGCTTTGCAGAGCCATAGAATAGGAACAAAAAGCTTTTTCTAATGGCAGTGGAGATCTACCAAGTTCTTTTGATGAGAGGAACAAAAAGCCTATTGCTGAACATATAATATTGCTCCTTCAAATAGAAAGTAGTGCGTTAGAATAAAAACGAAATTGAAAGAAGATACCACAGGCGTTGCACCACCAGAAAACGAAAATGAAGATGAAATAAGAGCAGCAACCCGTGAAGACAAACGAAGATGAAACGAAAACAAAAACGAAACGAGAGAGAGAGAGAGAGAGAGAGAGGGAAGGACGGAGTATATACTATATACCACTGTAGTTTGCAGTGCCAAAAAAACGAAAAAGAAGATGAAAGAAGAGCAGCAACCAATATAAGAAAACGAAAACGAGGGAAGAATGGAAACGGGTATTTTATCGAGTTACCTAATTCTCGGAAGCGAATCCCGAATTCATGTATATTAGGTTGGGAATTAGGTAATCTTAAATATAGCCTAAAGACAATTCCGCGGAATTGCAATGTAATTCAAATTCCAATTCTAGAATATCTAACCAATCAAAAAAATTGGAATTAAGAACCCAATTCTAATACCTACTACCAATTCCACCCCTAATTCCTTGGACCAATCGGGGCCAAAGTTCTTTTTAAATTCTCCTGTTTCCAAGGCACAGATTTTTTCATACGAAACCCCTTTCCTTCCCCCACCGTTTCCCTTGGATGATTACTGTAAACCCCTCTCCATGTGAAGGGGGATTTTAGGTTCCATGTTAAACTCAAACAAAACGTCCTTCTCTGCACCTTGAAAAAATTCTCTTTCATTATCTTATGCGGGGAAGAGCCGGAGATTGAGAATGAACACGGTTTACGGTTCTAACTTCTAAGACTTCTGCATTACTCGAAGCCCAGATTTCTGCAATACCTCAACATGCTCAAAGATAATGAAGTTTGTTCACTATAAATAGCACAAATCAACAGAGAGGAGTTGTGTGTATCTGTGAAGCCAAGGTGTTGCCGTCTATCTATTCGCATTTTTTTTTCGACAGTTGTTAACTGATGTCAGTATGTTTTTTGCCATAATACGATTACCATCAGGGTTATGGAATTTGACCCGTTAAAATTAGTGTTGCCCATAAAAAAAACGAAGATATAAGGGTATGGTATTTCGTAAGTTCATTGAGTTATATATTTTGGGAAAGTAGTTAAAATATTGTGTGCATGCTTGTGTGTATAGATTGTAAGATCTTATCCTCTTGATGTAAAATTCCCCCTTAAGTATGTCTTTACTAAATGTTACCTTTTAATCTGAATTAGCTTTTTATTTTTCCTTTCTGACTTTATTTGCTTAAAAGCATTGGAAAAGAATCAATCTTCGAAAAATTGAGTCTCCTTTTGGAAGCAATTTCGAAAAGGAGGCGTTTTAAAGAAGAAAAGGCAACAGGATTCGAATAAAGTTGGTGTATATATTACCTATATAAAAAGAAAGTTTGAGTCGTTAAGCTTCTCTTCTATCAACTTGCTTCACCTGCTTCCTTCTTCTCCCGTCGCCGCCTCCTTTAGCTACTTCCTATCACGTAGGATGGGCTTCTGCTGCTGTTTGCTTGCGTTAGCTACCTGTTCCATTCAAGGTTGTACTCAGCTAATTCGATTTCACAAGCTGCCGACTCCAATCGACGTGCCTGCAACATATCAATCGACCTACCTGCTGCATTTGTACTATTTGCCTATTTGTACTGCTCCCATCTCATCTCACGAAGCAAACACAGACGCTACCCAAAATTGGATGTTGTCATTGCAACACGCGTCTCCTTACATGCAGAATGGTATCTACCTGGTTTCTTCATTTTACTTTCTTCTTATTTTACTGCTCAACGTAATTCATACACGAAACAGCCATGGAAAATCCTTACTAATCACTATTTCTTGAGTTTTTGGTGCTTACCGTACCTGCAGCGCAAACCATAGCTACCTGTAAGTACTGCTAGGACCCAATTTTTTATCTTCCTTTATATAACAGTTTCATGCCTAGCACCTGTTTGATGAAATTTTATAAAGAAAATTTCCAAACATTGACAGAATAACATGTATGATTTTAAAATATTTTCCATCATTTACAAATTGGTTTTCACTAATTGAAGCCACGATTGATCTGAAACATATTTCATTCAATTGGGAGTTTTAAGTATAAAGTTAATTTTATTGACTGAGAATTATTCATTGAACTGAGTGAGATCCATTTTGATTGTTCATTGCAACTCGTTACTAATTTGTGTTTTTATTTTTATTTTCATGTAGTAATTAATGAAAGCAATCAATTCTGTTCATCTCATTATAATTTTGAACTAATAGAGGTCATCATATATATTGCTCGATGTTTTGTAATATGTGCCTTAGCTAGACAGAAAAAGCATGCTTCTCACTAAAAGACGAAGAAACTATTTACTACATCCCCCTCCTATTTTTCTGCAAACAGTAGATACCTGCTTACCAAGTATTTCACTAATTTGCAATTTGTGCTTCTATTTATTGGAATGCATATTTGAGATTCATCAAGAAAAAATGAGGACACCCTTTATTTTCTTCACTGTTTTTATAATTCATTGCTCTCTAATAATTCTCAATGATTTTTATTTCCAATATCCATAGTAGTTCTGTCGTTCTCGTTGGAAACTCAATTTCTACCATTTAAATGGCCATCGGGATTCAATTTGGGGTGTGGCATGGCAGCGGTTGTGGAGGCAAAGTTCCCCATGCTATCATTCATACTGCTTTCACATTCTCATAGCAATTTATAAAAATCAACATGATGTGAGTTACTAGAAAGTTGGTTTTTGAACCAACGAAAAATTCTTTTTTTTCCATGATTTGTTAGTTGAAAGATAACTTGTAAGACTAATGACATTTTGGTATTTTATTTACGAAATCAGTGTCAAAGTGGTGCTAACATTACTTCATGTATTCGAGGGAGAAACTCGAGATACCTCCCTCTAAAGAACTACTTCATGTGCCTCATTATTTGTTTCTCCTGAACATCACAGATCAGAAGAAATTGGGAACTTATTTTGCTGTGTACAACTAAATCAATCCACGGTATCCATCTAGGATAGATTTGTCAATTTTTGATCATCTACTTAACGAGAATGCTATTGTCTACCTTTATTTCTTCTGTACTTCTTTATTGTGTACCTTTATTGTGTACTTCTTTCTGTAAATCTGTATGACAAGAAAATATCGGGCCA
This sequence comes from Buxus sempervirens, assembly GCA_947561395.2. NCBI lineage: Eukaryota > Viridiplantae > Streptophyta > Magnoliopsida > Buxales > Buxaceae > Buxus > Buxus sempervirens. The sequence continues at coordinate 32,442,254 of OX387195.1, forward strand.
TCAAATTTCTGTCTAATCATAACTATTAACTAATACACAGCACATGATGGCGACGCACAAAAATTCTAGATGCATCGAAGATTAGCTGAAAAGTACGTTACTTTGCTTCAGATCACGCATGCCATGTCTTTGTAGCCAGCATCTATATATCCTCATGAATCATGTAATGAACGCGAGAAAGAGATATTTTATGAATCCTGTAGCAGAATTTAATTGCAGTGCACGTGCTCTAGTCCATTAATATTTTATGCTGGACAAGGAACAAATGCAATGAACGCGAGAAGGAGATAAAGTCCGAATCCAAAGAAACCGAAAGGAAAAAAAGAAGAGATATCAAAGCCTTAGTTATTATACAAATAACAATGATAGTATTAAGGTGAAGCACAAGAAAGAGAACCAGGCTACAAGGACAGAGAACATGGATGATGAACTGTTCCGCTGCTCAGAAAACCCTAATCTAACAAACAACATAGTCACAACAAAAACCAAGCTAATTACAGCTAGAAACAAACACATATATCACACATGGATTATGAAGAATCTGACACATGTAGTTTTTTACTCCCTCCAGAAGGCCCATACCAACAACAGATATAAATCCTCGTGTTTAACCGGATAAAAGGAAAAGAGAAATACGAAAGGAAAATGAAACCAGTAACCGCGAAATCAATAGCCTCCTCCAATCCATCATCCCCTGAAACGGCTGCCGTTACTACTGACTGACAAAAGTAAGTGGCCTTTACCCATCCTGTCAAATGACAAATTTGATTCAGATAAAAACAAATGCACAAACAAAAGATATTTTCAGTCTGATTCTTTTCGGTTGTATGGAGATCAAGATCTAGACAGAGATCTTACTTACTGGAGGGATCGAAGTTGAAGTTCACTTGGTTATCGCGTAGATCGCGTAGATGATTCCCGGTATATATCCCAAGATTGTCAGTAAAAGACAGATCCAGAACTCATGCTGCAAAAAGCCGCCGGGAAATATCACGACAATTATTCAATTTAATTTTGTTCTCTCCAGGAAACGTTTCCGGAAGAAATTCAACTAAAAGGTTTAAAAAAAAACCAGAGAGAGAAATCTAAAATTTAAGACAAGATTAGTTATAGGCAAGCTTAAAAGCTTGTTGTAGAATTGCGAATATGAAAACTCGGCTGCAGAACTTCGGATCTGGAGGAAGCTAAAATTGTGAGATCTAGAGGTCCGAGATATGACAAACCTGGCATCCGAACTTGAGAAATACTCCAAGAGGAGGTAGGAGGACAGCCAACAGGATGTCTACGCAGTTTGCAGTTCCTTCACTGGCCATTTTTCAGGTCTTTCTTAGCACTTGAACCGCAGAGACGGAGAGATGAAGACAGAGAGACGAAAAGAAGCGAGCACAGATAGATAACACCAGAAGACGATGATGTATTGGTCCGGCTGGGCGGTGGGGACGGTCTTTATAGAGCGAGAATCCACGTGGCATGGAGTCATTGGGAAGAGCTTTTCGACTCGTATCCCACACGACAGCTAACAAGGTTCGTGCTCACCTGCGTCCCAATTACGAACCCGTTTCCTCTCGTTCCGATTCCTCGTTCGATCCCTCCAACTTAACTTTATCTGCTGCCACGTGTCGAGTCTTCTTATCAAACCAATTTCAACGTTAAGAGCGTTAACGTCCACGTTTGAAAACCGTCATCGCTTAAAATAAAAATTCTTTTAAATTCTCCTGTTTCCAAGGCACAGACTTTTTCATACGAAACCGCTTTCCTTCCCCCACCGTTTCCCTTGGATGATTACTGTAAACCCCGCTCCATGTGAAGGGGGATTTTAAGTTCCATGTTACACTCAAACAAAAACGTCCTTCTATGCACCTTGAAAAAATTCTCTTTCATTATCTTATGCGGGGAAGAGCCGGAGATTGAGAATGAACACGGCATACGGTTCTAATTTCTAAGACTTCTACATTACTCAAAGCCCAGATTTCTGCAATACCTCAACATGCTCCAAGATAATGAAGTTTGTTCACTATAAATAGCACAAATCAGCAGAGAGGAAGAGATGAATTTGGGGGGTGTAAAAACTCTGAAATGAAAAGAAAACAAAACAGGAACAGAGGAGAGCAAGTAACTTTTAAACGAAAATAGCCAATAGAGTTATTTCCGGGCTTGTGAGACATTGGACGTTAACAGCGTCAACATCGAAATCAGGTTGATCTTTGAGAACGGACGCGTGTCGCGCGATTAGAATAAGTACGAGGGATAGAACGAGGAATCGGAACGAGAGGAAAAAGGTTCCCCAATTACTGGACCCCATATCAGCTGGAGCGGGGACGCTGGAAGATCGGCTGGAGCTTTGGCCGATTTCCGCCACGCGTCCCACTCCAGCTCATGATTAAAACGGAGAGTCTCCGTTAATTGAGACTCTCCGTTATGCTCATCTGCCCCCAAAAATGAAATCCCCAAAATTAATGGACTTGCCCCATTCTCATTAGCTAATTCAAAGCTATCATTATCAAATAACAAACATGAGTACAACCCAAGGTAGCTTGGGGTACAACCCTCTTAGCAATGGGTACAACCCAAATCAGCATAGGGTACAACACCGCTAACAAACGTGGGTATAACCCAAGGTAGCTTGGGGTACAACCCCCTTAATAACGGGTACAACCCAAATCAGCATTAGGGTACAACACCACTAACAAATATGGGTACAACCCAAGGTAGCATGGGATACAACCTTCTTAGCAATGGGTACAACCCAAGTCAGCATAGGGTACAACACCGCTAACAAACGTGGGTACAACCCCCTTAACAACGGGTACAACCCAAGTCAGCATTGGGGTACAACACCGCTAACAAACGTGGGTACAACCCAAAGTAACATGAGGTACAACCCTCTTAGCAACAGATACAACCCAAGGTAGCATGGGGTACAAAACCACTAACGAACATGGGTACAACCCATGTCAGCATGGGATACAACCCGCTTAGCAAGGGGTACAACCCCATGCTAACTTGGGTTGTACCCATGTTCGTCATGGTACAACCCCATGTTAACTTGGAGTGGGACGCGTGGCAGAAATCGGCAAAAGCTCCAGCCGATCTTTCAGCGTCCCCGCTCCAGCTGATATGGGGTCCAATTACTGCATCCAATCCCCAAGCAAAGGAAGTCCGAAAACCTGTGGCACGTGCGTACTCCCACTCCGCGGCAAGTGACAACTAATCCTCAACTCGCCTGACATAAAGTGGGACCCACTCAACTAAACCACCACATGCCCACAGGCCCCACACAGCGGGGCAATAACTGTTCCAATTCGCCTAAAAAAATAATAATAATAACTGTTCTAATTCCTTATTAGGGAATCGGATTCAACGGTATCTTCCTTTTTTCTTTTCTAGCTATAAAATAAACTAATCGACTGCCAAGATCGTTCCAGCGAAGCAACATAGAGTAGACCTGCTTCAAAGCACGCAAGGCCCAGATGGATAAGTTTGAGTTTCACCCCCAAACTCCCATGACCCATCAAAGAAAGTTTAGATGTTTCTGACATTACGAGTAGGGAAACATTTTTTTGAAATTAAGTTAGTTTATATTCCAAAGAGTATAAGAATATGCACATCCGACCATATGGCTTACAAAAATAAACCGTCACCTGCACTAGGCATCTCCACAGCCGACGAGGTAGAAGCAACAAAAGGCCCAGATGATCACAATTACACTGTGGTCAACTCTATACTACCAATACAAGATCATCACCTGATCTTGTATTGGACGTTACCAAAAATAAAATCTTGTATTGGTCTCCGAAAACTCGTCGAAACACGGAGTAACCCAAAGTCCTTGGATCACGCGGCGTCGAGCCGGCGAGACACAGTTAGCCATGTGTACCAAAATCAGTCTTAATTTCAATGATAGTGTTTCACCAAAAAAAAAAAAATATTCAATGATAGTGACGTGGGACAATATCTGCTTAGAGAAACCGTTTTAGTCGCTTATCATATGGCCGGGGATCTACCTACCGCTAGGGTGTCCAACGGTCACGCAATTGCCGCGTCTATCCCACACTTCTACTACTGTGAATGCGCCATGTGATGTAAGTGTAACCGTCATCCCAGCCAAGAATGATACAGCCTGTAACATTTGTTTAATACTTCAGCGAGATGACGCCTAACTCATCAATCAACGCAATGAAGAACACGTGCAGGACCTTAAGGAGATCATCTATACGTAATCCAACCAACCGACAATGCAAACCCCATCCATTTGGCCCACCGACAACGCGGCGAGCCCCGCCCACAACCCTTCATTGTCCACTTCACAACGCAGAAAGAAATCGGTGGGCCGTTTCCATGTGGCGCAGCATGTCTGATGTTCTTTACACAACTGAAATAAGTTCCTAAGGATGCCAACAGGAGGAAAATACAGCGTACTAATACTTCACAGTAATGAAAGTTAACAAGTATCAATCACCGAGCGTTCCGTTCCTCCCTAGCAGCAAGAGCATCAACTTCTTCATTTGAAAGAAGATCCACAACAGGTTCGTACACATCCCACTCCTTCCTTTTCCTGTTTCATAGAACAACAGCATTGTTTGTCAAGAATGAGTTTCCACTTACTGCAAATCATCTGATATTAAGAGCACCATAATGTCATATGCAAAGTATCTAGCATGACTGCACACAAACTCGTACACATACGACTGTTAAGCCATGAAAAGCAGTTCAGCATGTTACTTATTTTGTGATAATGGGTACTGGGTTAGTAATCCCAGTTGCTCATAACAGTCCTTCGCAGTTTTTCTTTGATGTACTTAAAACTGTAATGTGATCTACATCAATGGATTATAACAGCACCATGAGACTCTATTCCATGGTCTAAGTTTCAGCCAAAATTTGCAAACAAATGTGTCACTGTTGATTTGTACTATGGTAATGTGCTCACAAACACTAGCATACACAAGGAAAAAGAAGGCTCAAACATGCCATGACACTAGAGAACTAACAGTCAGTCTTACCGAACAACACTTGATTTGCTACCAAATGACTTCATCAAATCCAATGCAACAACACCACTCCTACTGCATCCAAAAGAAAAACGTGAAAAACAGATGTAGCATAAATGTAAGTGACAGAAATGTGATAGCGCAATCTTTTTTAAGCACTCTGTCTTCTAATAGCCGTTAATATTGTACATAATAATTGAACTTCAGTTGACCATTTATGGGCCTATATATATTTGGTTTTTTTGTGCATCATTATAAGCTGAGACTGACTTTTATAGTTTATTTTTTGATCAAGTCCGGCATAGTCTAAGTGCAATTTAAATTCCATTCAGGAAGAAAGATTAATTGGTGAAAACAATTAGGGTCCATTTGGATCGAATGAATTTGAACATCCGTGAGAATTCGAATACACATGAATTTGAATTCATAGATATTAAAATTTTAGTGTTTGGCTAAATTTATGGAATTTACTTGAAATTCACACGTGAATTCCAATTCTACCATTTGGACACTACCATATCTGTAAGAATTGAAATATTTAAACACTTTGAGCAAATTAAAGCCACGTAACCCAACTACATTTTCTCAACCACCCCACTCACCCAAGGCACCATTTGATTCCTTTTGCATCGCTAGTATATATATATATATGCTTCCCGATCAAAACTGTACGTGCAACACAATACAATCCCTTCAAAGAGCTCAATAATGATGGCTTCCTCCAACATTGCAGCTTCTCTTACTATCATGACCATCTTCTTGTTAGCTTCACACTATCACATCCAACTAGCACTTGGTGTAGGTGAGTGTAGAAGGAACGGCTTAATAATATCAACAAAGGTAGCATCTAATTCATTTCCCACATTATGGCAAACGCCGTAATGTGGGAATATTTATCATCTTTCTGGTTGTATTTTTGGGTCCTCCTTCAAGGATTCCGAAAAATTGTCCCTGATAGATGGGAATTTGCAAACGACCACATTTGCAGTAGCATCCATGCATTGAGCAAAAGAGAGCAAGAGCAGATTTCCCATATCCATGCATTGCAAGCCCTAAAATCATATCTGTCCAAGCTAGCAAATCTTTCTTGGACATTCCATTAAAAATCTGCATTGCCTGATCTACACTCCCATACTTTGCATACCTGTCTATAAATGCAGTCCCAACAAAAGGATCCTGTCCAATTTAAATCTTCTCTATGTAAGCATGCAATACCTTGCCTTGTAATAGAGCACCTTGATTTGCACAAGCGATCATAAAAGTTGTCTGGTGTCAAATCTAAGGCTTGCACCTCTAAGATCAATAACAAGGCTTCCATATGTTACTTGAGGTACCATAGGAGAAGAGGGAGCATTAGTTGTGTCGGAGAAAAAAGTGTCAGTACCTGCAAAATGATCAGTACGAATTGGTCTTTCTTGATTATGAGAAGGAGCATTTGAAGTACTAGGCACCTGAGATGACAACCTATTAGAATCCTCAGAAAAGGGATCTATACTAATAAGATCAGATCTAGTCAAGCTATTAGTAGTGGATGGAATAGAAAAGAAATGTATATGCTCAAGAAAAACAACAAGACGAGACACATAAAGCTTCTGAGTTATTGGATCAAAACAACGATACCCCTTTTTACCTTCACCATAACCAAGAAAGACACAAATAGCAGATCGAGAGGACAACTTGCTGCGTTCTACATGAGGACGAAGAACGAAACAGGTACAACCAAAGACTCTAAAGAAGGAATAATCAGGGGCATACCCATACAACTTTTCGAAGGGCGAAAAACCTGAAATATGAGAAGATGGAATTGTATTAATCAAACTTACAGCAGTAAGAACGGCTTCACCCCAAAACACACTAGGATTAGAAGCAGACAACAACAGAGACCGAGCAGTTTCAACAATATGCCTATGTTTTCTTTCAGCAACACCATTTTGCTCAGGAGTATCTGTACACGAAGTTTGGTGAATCGTTCCATCTAAGGCAAGCAACTCACAAATTTATTTGAAGTGTATTCCCCACCCAAATCACACCTAAAGCATTTGATAACAGCAGAATGTTGAGTTTTGACAAGAGCTCGAAAGGCTTTATAAATATGAAAGAATTGAGAACGATGTTTCATTAAATAAACCCAACAATAACGAGTATGATCATCAATAAAAGAAACATAATATTGAGACCCTCCTTTTGTGACAACAGGAGAAGGTCCCAATACATTAGAATGAATCAAATCAAATGGAGAAGAAGAAACAGAAATACTTCAATTAAAAGGTAAAGCTGAAAATTTTGCCAATTTACATCCACTACAATCAGAAATATCACAAGTTTTCAAATCTCCTAAAACCCCTATGGATGCCAAAAATCTCAAACGAGAGAACGAGACATGACCTAGTCGAGCATGCCATAAGTAAAAATTAGAAGAAGATGGACTCAAACGAAAAGAAGACAAATCAACACTAGTAGCAGCAGCAACTGGTACTTTTAACTCATCCAAAATATATAGTCCCTCCTTCCTACGGCCTGTTCCAATCAGCTTCTGAGACTGCAGATCCTGCACATAACAAGAAGAAGAGGAAAAGGTTACTAAATTACCAGAATCACATAACTGACCAACAGAAGCAAGATTTAATGTCAGTTTTGGAATATGATAAACATTAGGGAGAGACACGTGAGATGTGATAACAGAACCAACACCTACTAAAGGCATAGGAGTGCCATCAACAGTCATGACAGGAATAGAAGACGAAGGAGACATAGAAGCAAAAAATGAAGAATCTGGAGACATATGATGTGAAGCACCAGAATCCAAGACCCATACACAATGTGACATACCTGAAGAACTATGAGGCAACTGACCTACAGAAGAAGCAGCAGACATAGCTTGTGGCTGTAAGGAGAGAAACTTCTGAAATTGCTCAACCAGAGTACTAGGATCAGTGAAAGGGCCTGATGAAACTACTGCTACAGTATTAGACTGTGGTGGTTTGTAACGCTGAGGTGGTCTATGAGTATTAGATTGTGACTGGTTGCCAGGCTTCCAAGCTTGAAATTGCTGCTGCGATTGATTTTGCTGTACCAACTTAGGACACTGAGCCTTCCAATGACCTTTTTGCTTACAAAAACTGCACTCGTCGAAGGCAACCCTTGTGTAAGGCTTATTCTGATTATTAGAAAGTGGCTTAGAAGGTACTGCTAACACAGAATGATTCGAAGTAGAAAGAATTCCCTTTTCAGAATAAGACTTAAGACGTATTTCTTCAGCCAATAACTCACTGACAACTGAGTCAACAGAAGGTAGTGGAGAACAATGCAAAATTGAACCTATAAGTCTTTCAAAATCATTACAAAGTGCCATTAAAAACTGTACCAACCGTTGTTGCTCTCTACGAGCAATATAGGCACCACATGCCTTTAATTCTGCCGATTCTGTTAGAGCCAATTGATCCCAAAGATCTGTTATAGCAGAATAAAACTCCTCAATACTCATATTCTTCTGCTGAAGAGCTCGTATGTCATTCTCCAATTGATACTGCTTTGAAAATTTTGATTGAGTAAATAGCCTTTGCAGATGATCCCAAACTTCTTTTGCTGTCTCATACTTTGCCAACTGTGTACCTATGGAATGCTCAACAGAATTGTTAATCCAAGTAATAATTTTTGCATTGTTTGCTTCCCAGGCATCTATCAAAGCAGCATAACCCTCATCAGTATTCCTAGGTTTCACAGAAGTTCCACTAACATATCCCCACATCTTTTTGCCCTTAAGAAAATTTCTCATCACATAACTCCAATATGAATAATTCTTTCCATCCAACCTCACACTCACAGACTGAAGCGAATCATCTCTTTCAGTAGCCATATTAAAAAAACAGAGAAAATTAGATCACAAAATAAACAAAAAACGATATACCAATTGCATGTTTTTTGTTAAAGCATAGCAACCCGTGTTGAGACCGCTGAGACGAAGAGACCCCAACACTTCAACTAATCAAAGATCTTACTACTGACAACGGCAAAGAAGCTTCTGAATCGACGTGCCCCAACTCTTCAAACAAAAACCCAAGCAAAAAAGGACAAGAACAAATCATCATGTTTCTGAATCCATCAACCACATGCCCCAACTCTTCAAACAAAAACCCAAGCAAAAAAGGACAAGAACCCGAATCATCCCACGAAACGCCAAAAAAAAAATATATTGAAAGAAATCCTTCCGCAAAAGATCAAAAACCAACTCCCACCAATCCTTGTCCCATGAAACCTAGTTTTTGCTCTGATACCATGTTAAACAATCCAAATAAATAAAGAGAAAACACAAAACATGAGAGAAAGAGAAGGTTTGGGTTTCATTGTTTTTGCATAACTAATTGATTTAACCTAAATACAAAGAGACTATATATATAGGCTAAACTAATGAAACTAAAAAGACTATTCTACCCTTAATACAATAAAACAAAATAACCCTATATTTCTTAACACCACTGTTAATTTTATAAAAACCTGGTAACTTCCATGTTCTTAACACGTCTCGCGAATTGATCTTAATATCTCAATAAACTGTACTCTCAAACTAAGATCACTGATTTAGAAGAAATTAAATTTGTCTCTCATAAACTATAGCCATCCCGAATGTCTTGTCATGTTATTCTTGACAAGAAAGAACAAAAAGATGACAAATTCTCTAAAATATTATATCAGCGAGAGCCAAATAGAAAGCAGATAGTGCAGATAAAACTCCCCACTGGAGGGTCTTGAAAAGAAATCTCTTTCATGGAAATTAGGATACACCTCCATCCATTCCTTTGAAAAATGCCTGAACAAGTGTGGAAGACTTCCATGAAGAAGTCATCTGAACTAGATTTCATTTCTACTGATACGAGAAATCATCTTTCCAGCCCGATAAGCTAGCTGACCGCCTATGCAAAAAAGCAAGTCTATCACCTAGCTTTGCCTTGCATATTTACGACATTGTGCAGTAGCAAATGCTATATAAGAGCAGGCTAGCTTATTTGCCATATGCAGAAGATACCTACTTATACAAACTGATTACGCTCCAACTTCTATGCAAAACCTTTCCCCTAAACAGTAATTAGCCAAATTAGTCTTGACATCCATATAACTTTGATGTGAAAATGCCTTAAAAAGAGTATTATAAGTATGACTATGTAGTTGGAACAAAAATGTCAAACATGAAATCCATCTGTGATAAAAATTTAAAATCACTTGATTAATATTGAACAAAAATAGATGAATTATCCAAAATCCATTCACACACAGCAGGAAGCAACAGTAAAATAAATATATTAATGAGTACGGAATTTCTCTGTATTAAGATACCATCCTAAGGATGTGTTTGGTTAGATGGAAACTATAAGAAAGGAAAGGAAAATGAGCTTTCCATTAAAATCTGTGTGTTTGGTTCACGGGAAAAATGTGTGCCCATCAAAGCAATTTTTTAAAAGAAACCTATTTTTCTACTCGAAGGCCCTTAAAGTTTTCCTCTCAAAACAAGGGAAAAACATTGGAAAGGAAAGGAAAATACTATTTTACTTTCATTTTCCCTGTTATCCAACTTATCCAAACACAACTAAAGTGAATTGCCTTAACTCCTAGGGTAGTTTGAAAAAAGGGAGTTTTAAGCTGAGCATTGAGATTGTTGCCAAGAAAAAACCATTCTTGTGGTGAAAAGTACATGCATTGAAAAAATTGAAGTCCTAAGACCTCAAAAGGCTGAATGAAACTAAAGCCCTAACAGGCTGAATGAAACTACATTTCGACAGGAATGCGAGAAAAGGAAAAAAAAGTGGTTCTAAGACCTCCATCCCTAGCCAACCGGTCTGCCTAGGCATTGGTTGACCTTCCATGTGGTGGAATTAAGGGATTGAACCCAATAATCCAAATCCTAGCCAAGCGAAGCAAGTAAACAAGACACCAAGCACCAGCACTTCTAGGAAAACAGACATGTAAGGTCTAGGAAAAGCCTTTTGGTACAAATAAGACCAGCACGTCTAGGAAAACAGACGTGCAGGGAGATCTACACCCTTTTGCCCCCGCAAAAGGACAGGATCAGGGGTCCATATAAGACAATTGGGAAGGCTTAGAACAATGGCATCCTTAAAGGAAGTTGAAAAGAGAGGAAAGCTCAATCAGATCAAAAAAATCTAAGGTCCTTAGAAAAAGATAAGTTCCACTATCTCGAGGAAGGCCAAGAAAGGATATCAGAGAAACGCCTACTTCTCAACCGGAAGCTGGAGCATGTGAGGAAAGACTAGACAAAGTGGAGTATTTCATCACCAAGGATCTGCCATAAGGAAACAGAAGACCTACCAACCAATATTAAACCTGGCCGAAGGAAAAAAGGAGGAAAACAGACAACTAATGGCCTTCCATGAACTGCACCAGATATTCTAGCTCTAGAGCTTACATCCTCCACGAACTCACTATATATAAAACGCCAGCTACTTGCTGAGAAATGTTGAACTGCGAGCCAATGCAATACCTAGGTTCAGTGCACCTTTACTCAGCTCTCTACCCATCACCTCCAAGCCGATGAAATGATCCCTTTGGGGACCGGCATCTTCCTATAGAAAACTCTTCATCAATCTCTCAATCTTCTTTTTTTTTTTTTTTTTGAAAAGAAAAGTAGCAACATTGTATTACTGTAAAACTAAAGTACATCTGGGAAATGAACGACCGTAAAAGTCATCCTTCAAGGCGATAGACACGGTAGAAGGAAAGTTTCTGAACCAAAGACAGGAAAAAAAATCCTGAGCAAAATTGGCGAGACAATCCGCCACAAAATTTGCTTCACGGAAAATGTGGCAAATCTTAATATCTTCAAAGAAAAACATGATCTCCCATGCTTCTTCTATAAGATCAGCAATCTTCCAAGGCTAGGGGCTTTTCCTCAACAGACGCTCGATGATGGTTTTGGAGTCACTTTCGACTATAACTTTCCTGCATCTTCGAGCTCTTGCTAACCTTAATCCCTCAACAATAGCGTGAGCCTCTGCTTCCATTGATGCCGTCATCCCAATTTTTAGAGCAATCGCAGCAATGGCAATGCCATCTGAGTTTCTTAAAACTGCTCCAATTGCCGCCTGACCCAGGTGTCCTCTAGCAGCACCGTCTGTGTTGAGTTTGAACCATTCTCCTTGGGGCCTCTTCCATCCAACAAACTGTTCCTCTTTCTTCTTTCTGCTGTTCTTTGCTTTAAGTTCAAGAATCTTCTCTGAGTCTCCCTGTAACATATGGAATAATGACATTATCAAGTTTAAGGATGGCTTTATTTTCTCGAAAACTAACCTGTTTCTTGCGAGCTAAACAGCCCAACTCAAATTTGCTCATGCTGTTGCAATTCTTTGACTTTGATCCTCATCTCCTTGATGTGCTTGCATAATACTGTTAAAAACCCAATCTTTGCAGTCCACAACTTGATTGATATCAGGCATTCAACCACTCATACAAGCAAACCATAATGCCCTAATAAAATCACAGTTAACAAATAGATGTAAATTTGAATCTTGATTCTTATTACATAGCCCACATGGTTCAACAGCAACGCCCAAACGGCAGTGTAGCAAATCATTTGTTGCTAACCCCCCTTGAAGATACTTCCAAAGGAACAACTTGATCTTCTGAGGGCAAGGAAATCTCCAAAGCTTTAGCCATTTGCTTTCCTCTTGACTGTTGTCGTCATAAGAATTTTGCATCCTGTATGCTGAGGAGATAGAGTAGTGGCCAGATGCAGTACCCGTCCAAACCATCTTGTCTCTGTTAGCACTTTTACTAATAGGGATGGTAACAATTTGTTGAGCAATGTAATCAGGCCAGACTTCCTTCAGCAAGTCAACCCTCCAGGTTATGGATTGTTGATCTATCAGATCAGCCAAACAGCTCAGGTTTCACTCTCTACATTTGATGGCATTAATTCTTTCAGTTTGCCTGGCCCACCTCTCATCCTCTATTCCTATTGCTCTCCAATCAGCAATTCTCCATCCACCACCCATTCGAACTGAAAGAAATGATCTCTCAATCTTCTTAATCACCCCACAAGAAGCTTTATAAGGGCAAAAGAAATAAGTTGAGATGTTGGGCAAAGCAGTAATCTTACCCCTAAAGATATCTCTTCCTCCAATGGGCAAGGCTACACTCAATTATTTCTAGGGGGTCCACAAAGGTTTATTAATCGGAAGACCAAAATCAGTTGGAGTTCTTATCATTTTAGTATGGACCATCGGCCCACATGGTATTAAAAGATATTTAAATCTCTATGCACAAAATAAATGTTGAGGATTGAAGCGCGCCATGCGTGCGCCGTGCAGGGGTAAATAAAGAGGAATTGTGCCATTGGACTATGATTTCATACAGGTGTTAACTGATGTCAGTATTTTTTTTTTGGCCATAATCCGATTACCATCAAGGTTATGGAATTTGAGCCGTTAAAATTAGTGTTGCCCATAAATAGGGTTGAGCGGCGGGCTCGTGCTCGGGCGGGCCACGTCACGCCAGGCTCGTTTTGCTGGGACCCAGCATGGCACGCCCCAGCAGGCGTGCCGGGCCGGCGGGCCAGGGATATTAAACCCCCTTTTTTTTTTAAATCCCAAAAAATTCTAAAAAATATTTTTATTATTTACAAAATTGTTTTACACTTATTGGGATAGATTTTGCTCAAAATAAATAAATAAACTACACCCATTAGAGACTTAAAGTAATCTAATTAAAAACCATAGACTTAACAAATATATTTAATTGGAGATTTTATAACAGCTTTTTGGGCTTATTTATACCTAATTATTTTCTTAGTTTTAATTGATTATATAAGAGTTTTTATAATTATATTTTCCAAATCCTTAATTTTTAACTAAAATAATTTAATTATGATATTATTGATGCAAGAAGGTGTACGTCCTAGTAGTTAAAGAGACAGGTTTTAAGTCTATTTAGGCTAGTTGGGCCAACTAGCTTAAGTTGGGCTTGCCCCATAGCGGGCTGGCACGCGGGCGTGCCCAGCGGGCATGCGAGCCCGCGTGCCGCGTGCCCTGGCGAACCGTGCCCCAGGGCCCTAAGCCCACATGTGGGCGTGCCGTGCCGTGGCGTACTCAACCCTACCCATAAAAGCCGAAGATACAAGGGTATGGTATTTCTTTAAGTCCATTGAGTTATATATTTTGGGAAAGTAGTTAAAATCTTGTGTGTAAGATCTTATCTTCTTGATGTAAAATTGCCCCTTAAGTATGTCTTTACTAAATGTTACCTTTTAATCTGAATTAGTTTTTTATTTTTCCTTTTTGACTTTATTTGCTTAAAAGCATTTGATAAGAATCAATCTTTGAAAAATTGAGTGTCCTTTTGGAAGCAATTTCGAAAAGGACGCTGTTTATTTAAAGAAGAAAAGACAACAGCATTCGAATAAAGTCGGTATATCCATTAATATTTTATGCTGGACAAGGAACAAATACAATGAACGCGAGAAAGAGATAAAGTTCGAATCCAAAGAAACCAACAGGAAAAAAGAGAAGAGAGATCAAAGCCTTAGTTATTATACAAATAACAATGATGGTATTAATGTGAAGCACAAGAAAGCGAACCAGGCTACAAGGACAGAGATCATGAAGAATCAGAAACATGAAGTTTTGTACTCCCTCCAGAAGGCCTAAACCAACAACAGATAATAATCCACGTGTTTAACCGGATAAAAAGGAAAAGAGAAATACAGAAGAAAAATGAAACCAGTAACCACGAAATCAATAGCCTCCTCCAATCCATCATCCCCTGAAACGGCTGCCGTTACCACTGACAAAAGTAACTAGCCTTTACCCATCCTGTCAAGTGACAAATTTGATTCAGATAAAAACAAATACACAAACAAAAGATATTTTCAGTCTGATTCTTGTCAGTTGTATGAAGATCAAGATCTAGATAGAGATCTTACTGGAGGGATGGAAGTTGAAGTTCACTTGGTTATCGCGTAGACCGCGTAGATGATTCCCGGTATATATCCGAAGATTGTCAGTAAAAGACAGAGCCAGAACTCATGCTGCAAAAAGCCGCCGGAAAATATCACGACAATTATTCAATCTAATTTTGTTCTCTTCAGGAAACGGTGAAGAAAATTCAACTAAAAGGTTTTTTTTAAAAAAAAACAGAGAGAGAAATCTAAAATTTTGAGACAAGATTAGTTATAGACTTATAGGCAAGCTTAAAAGCTTGTTGTAGAATTGCAAATATGAAGACTCGGCTGCAGAACTTCGGATCTGGAGGAAGCTAAAATTGTGAGATCTAGAGGTCCAGGATATGACAAACCTTGCATCCGAACTTGAGAAATACTCCAAGAGGAGGTAGGAGGACAGCCAACAGGATGTCTAAGCAGTTTGCAGTTCCTTCACTGGCCATTTTTCAGGTCTTTCTTAGCACTTTGAACCACAGAGACGGAGAGATCAAGAGACAGACGAAAAGAAGCGAGCACAGACAGATAACACCAGAAGACGATGATGACGATGACGATGACGGATTGATTCGGTTGGGTAGTGGGGATGCTCTTTATAGAGTGAGAATCCACGTGGCATGGAGTCATTGGGAAGAGCTTTTCGACTCGTATCCCACACGACAGCTAGCAAGGTTCGTGTCCACCTGCGTCCCAATTACTGCACCCAATCCCAAAGCAAAGGAAGTCCGAGTGGCACGTGTGTACTGCCACTCTGTGGCAAGTGGCAACTAATCCTTAACTCGCCTGACACGAAGTGGGACCCACTCAACTAAACCACCACATGTCCACACAGCGTGGCAATAACTGCTCCAATTCATTACCAAAAAAAAATAAAACAACTGTTCCAATTCCTTATTAGGGAATCGGATTCAATGGTATCCCTTATTAAAAAAAAAAGGATCCAATGGTATCTTTTTACCAACAAAAAAAAAAAAGATTCAATGGTATCTTCCGGTGAAGCAACAGAAAGTAGACCTGCATTAAAGCACGCAAGGCCCACGATAGATAGTTTTGAATTTGACCCCATCAAGAAAGTTTAGATGTTGCTGATATTACGGGATTCGAGAAGGAAAACATGGACTCCGCAAACCAAGGTTTACAGCGGCAGCACGCCGAAATTTTATTTTTTTGCCCCTAGCGACGTGTTTGTCACGGTCAACAAGTTTTGGTACTCCTTAGAACCGCGTGGCACTCGCTTAAGCAACCGATGCCTTGCGAGTCAGCCAAACAAGTAGAAATCGAGGCAAAGTCAGTTAACGAGGCAACCAAGTGTGGCACGAGTTAGGCAACCAAAGTTACATTCGAGGCAACAATGAGGAGAGTTAAACGCAAGCAAACGAAAGAATATATTGCATTGAATGTAAATTATAGGGGCTACAAAGTGTTTGGGGCTTTAGCACACCACTATGCTTTTGGCACCCATGCACAGCCTACTTCCCCTCAAAGAGGATGCTAAGACTTTGGCACTATTCCAGAAGGAAACATCGCATCTGCCGATACAATCATACTGGGTGTTTTTTGACTTATACATTGAATTTTGACGAACCGTCAGATGCGTTAGACTCCTTTTGGCTCCTACTTGACTCTCAGGTACCCACGGTAAGAACACAACACTCCTCGTGGGCCCCACACAATAATACACTCCGTTACAAGGCTATACAAAACCCGCCCTTACAAGTATTCTACGAACACTTAGACGACTTTACTGAACTCTTTACAACATATTTACATATAAACACAAGTCACGGGTCATTGGTCACGCGCATATTTACGCTGAACAAAATGACAGTGACAGTGTTTCACTAGGAGAAATCGTTAGAGGTGCATCGTTGGTGCTTTAGCGAAATTTCAACAATTTTTCAGCTAAACGGGATGGCATGTCGAGCAAAACGAAAAAAAATCATTTTTTATTAGTAAAATGGAACAGCGTGCCGATGAAACGGAACAGCGTGCCGGCAAAATTTCCCCAGAATCCCAAAAAACCCAATTTTTACCCATTTTGTCTGTTTAATTTTTCCATCATTTCGGCCGATAGGCGGCACACCCACCAGCAACGAAAGTGTGAACCTTGCCGCAAACTCAAACAAAACACGAAATAACCAAAGCCCTTGGATCAGCCGGCGTCGAACTGGCGAGACACAGTTAGCCATGTGTACCAAAGTAACTCTTAATTTCCATGACAGTAACGTGGGGCTATATCTGCTTAGAGAGACCGTTTTAGTCGCTTATAATGCTGGAGATCTACCTACTGCTTCTTAGCAGGGGGGGTCCAACGGCCACGCAATTGCCGCGTCTATCCCATGCCTTATCAATCACTACAGTGCATGTGACGTAACCGTCATCCCAGCCAGGACTGATAGAGCCTTTAACATTTGTTTAATACATCTTTTATAGGTGGCATATGTTCCATGGGATGCTTTTATAACCTTCAGTGAGAAAGCGCCTAATTCATCAATCAACGCAACGTTACCAACAAAAAAAATCAATCAACGCAAGGATGAACACGTGCCGGACCTTAAGGAGATCATCCAAACATAATCCAAGCAACCGACAATGCAGACCCCATCCATTTGGCCCACCGACAACGCGGCAAGCCCCGCCCACAACCTTCATTGTCCACTTCACAACGCGGATAGAAATCGGCAAAATCTACGATTAATAATTAGATTTTGATGGATAAATCGTTATTTTTCCGTCCAGCACGTTCCCAGAAGTTTAGAGATTTTCCGAGTGGCCCAGTCTGTCGGATGTCCTTTACGCAACTGAACTAAAACTCCGTTTGTTTTGATGTAAAATCCAATACGGAAAATGTTTTCCGAGTAAAATGGAGTTTTTCATGTGTTTGTTTTAATATAAAATACAATACGATATAAAACGATTTTCTTAAAAGATAGCTATTTTCCAGAAAATGACATACCACTAAAAATGCCGTATGTTATTTTCCGGAAAATGAATCATGCACGATATCTAATAGAAGTGTAACTCGAGTCAATTCGATTCATGTTGAAATTAACTCAAAACCAAACTGAAATATTTGCAATCAACCCAAACCGAACCGAACCGCATTCAAAAACCAAAAATATAAAACCAAAAATCGAACCAAAATAAAAAATAAATAAAAAAACCAAATCCAAACCGAACCGAACAGAATAATAAGTGATCAACTCAGTTCGGTTTACGCGAATAATGAATTCAGTTCAGTTTAACAGACTATCCAACCCAAAACCAAACCGACTTAGTTCAATTTAGGGATTTTTGGACAATACTGAACTGAAAACCTAAAAAACCAAACCGAAGTCGATTAGTTTGAATTCAGTTTTAACCGGACCAAATTGCACCCCTAATATCTAGCATAAGAAAATGAAAAATTCTCATTTTCTAACTCTATCTTCCAATGTCCATCCAAACAGTTT
Organism: Buxus sempervirens; assembly: GCA_947561395.2. Classification (NCBI taxonomy): domain Eukaryota; kingdom Viridiplantae; phylum Streptophyta; class Magnoliopsida; order Buxales; family Buxaceae; genus Buxus; species Buxus sempervirens. The sequence continues at coordinate 32,460,640 of OX387195.1, forward strand.
CTTGAAAATATTTTCCAATGTAAATGTTTTCCAAAGAAAAACATTTTACATCAAAACAAACGAAGCCTAAGTTCCTAAGAATGCCAACAGGAAAATACAACTCCGATAACAGTATACTAATACTTCATAGTAATGAAAGTTAACAAGTATCAATCACCGAGCGTTCCGTTCCTCCCTAGCAGCAAGAGCATCAACTTCCTCATTTGAAAGAAGATCCACAATAGGTTCGTACACATCCCACTCCTTCCTTTTCCTGTTTCATAGAACCACAGCATTGTTTGTCAAGAATGAGTTTCCACTTACTGCAAATCATCTGATATTAAGAGCACCATAATGTCATATGCAAAGTATCTAGCATGACTGCACACAAACTCGTACACATACGACTGTTAAGCCATGAAAAGCAGTTCAGCATGTTACCTATTTTGTGATAATGGGTACTGGGTTAGTAATCCCAGTTGCTCATAACAGTCCTTCGCAGTTATTCTTTGATGTACTTAAAACTGTAATGTGATGTACATCAATGGATTATAACAGCACCATGAGACTCTATTCCATGGTCTAAGTTTCAGCCAAAACTTGCAAACAAATTTGTCACTGTTGATTTGTACTATGGTAATGTGCTCACAAACACTAGCATACACAAGGACAAAGAAGGCTCAAACATGCCATGACAATAGAGAACTAACAGTCAGTCTTACCGAACAACACTTGATTTGCTACCAAATGACTTCATCAAATCCAATGCAACAACACCACTCCTACTGCATCCAAAAGAAAAACGTGAAAAATAGATGCAGCATAAATGTAAGTAACAGAAATGTGATAGCGCAATCTTTTTTAAGCACTCTGTCTTCTAATAGCCGTTAATATTGTACATAATAATTGAACTTCAGTTGACCATTTATGGGCCTATATATATTTGGTTGTTTTTGTGCATCATTATAAGCTGAGACTGACTTTTATAGTTTATTTTTTTATTAAGTCCGGCATAGTCTAAGTGCAATTTAAATTCCATTTAGGAAGAAAGATTAATTGGTGAAAACAATCAGAGGAATTAATGAAGTCATATATCAAGTCAAAGTAAGAGATAATGTGATTGGTTAGAGCATTCTTGTTTTGCTGACAAGTAAGCATGTTATCAAGTCTAGGTATGGGGTGCCGAACTGACCGGTTTAGCACCTGCATGATTAGAGCAGAGCACAGGGCACAGCATAGCCCAATCCATGGCCTGGGTTGGCCTATGTGCCAGCATGGCACAGCATGTTTAGCTTGCCATGCCAGCAAAACCCATTTCCAGCGACTAGCCCACATGCCAACCAACCATACAGGCACGATGGCAAGGCCGACTAACTTCTATTTTTTAATTAAAAATGTATATATTTTATATATTTTTTAATTAAAATTTATGTTTTGCCCCCTCTAAAATTTCTGGTTTGCGCCCCCCCCCCCCCCCCCCCCCCCCCCCCCAATTGAAATTTTTATATTTCATGAGAACCCCCTTTAAAATTTCTGGTTTGGCCCCCCCAACTCATTGAAATTTCTATATTTCATGAGAACCCCCTCTAAAATTTCTGGTTTGCACCCCCCCAACTAATTGAAATTTCTATATTTCATGAGAAGTGTTAATTGAAATTTTTTTTTGCCCCCTCAGATTTGGAGTCCTGATTCCGCCACTGCTGGCAACCCTTGGGTTAAAAAAGTATACATATATATTTTTTAATTTCTTATGTAATATAACGCTTTTGAAATAAAAGCCTTATATTCCAATTTTATCAACCCCCTACCCCAAACAACAAATAAAAGTTCAGGGTATAAACTTGTAAGAGAGAGAACTCCCTAATGACGTGAACATTCTAGACTTCTGTTTACATTGTGCTTTTTATGTATGGTATGTCATTATCTGGATTTATGAGGAAGTACTAATAATTAAGTGGATTCAGGCCATGACAAGAAAAATTTTCAACACTCGAGATGATCAAAACTAATCCCAACTTCAACAGAATAAGTAGTGCAAGAACAGCAAAGTCAAAGCTAGTGATAACAACCTAGACATGGCATGTTCAGCCCCTCGACGACCCTTCTTGCCTATTCTGGTTTCCCTCGCAGATGCTACACTTTGGATTGCAATCTAGAACATGAAAAGTTAGAAGACCATTGATAAGAAAAAATAGAAATTCACGTCCATAATATACCATGAGAAAGATGCAAAATAGAACAAGCCAGTCTCAAATGAACAACATTAAGTCCTAACCTCATAAAGTTGCTCCCTGATTGCAACTGCAATTGCAGGCTGCAGAGAATAAAGTAAAACAAGTCAATCCATGATTGATAGTATTCTTGATAATTACAACTAATTGGTAAACCACAGAACAGAATTCATAATTGCCGGTTTCTCATTCCTGTGTGCAGTCAGTAAACCATCTTCAATTTTGATCATTTAATTTCCATTTCGTAGCAGCAAACAAAAAAGACATTGATATGGGAAGAAGAATCATATGGAAAATGAGCATATGCACACAAAGATAACAAAAAGGGATAGAGACTCTAGCTAATCACAGCAGTTTCAAAAAAGTTAAATACATAGTTTATCATCTAATTTGCCATACTAATCAAGATAAGATGATTTTGTATCCATATCCAGCATATGTATAATGCCTTACATGGTCCTGTGAATTAAATTGACAGCGTCTTGTCAACTGAACTCTCCTTGACAGAATAGAGAAGGACAAGAGAATATAACATGAAACTTTTCACAATGATAAGAACGAAAAGAGAAGCTACTCTCCAAATAAATCCCACTCCGTATCCACCAAGGCAATCCAACTATCTATTCCACTCCGAGAACATTTATAGACCACCCATACCCAAACCAATTTGCATCAATAACGTTCCACTGTTAATTTTATAAAAACCTGGTAACTTTCATTTTCTTAACACGTCTCGCGAATTGATCTTAATATCTCAATAAACTGTACTCTCAAACTAAGATCACTGATTTAGAAGAAATAAAATTTGTCTCTCATAAAACTATAGCCATCCTGAATGTCTTGTCATGTTATTCTTGATAAGAAAGAACAAAAAGATGACAAATTCTATAAAACATTATAGCAGCGAGAGCCAAATAGAAAGCAGATAGTGCAGATCAAACTCCCCACTGGAGGGTCTTGAAAAGAAATCTCTTTCATGGAAATTAGGATACACCTCCATCCATTCCTTTGAAAAATGCCTGAACAAGTGTGGAAGACTTCCATGAAGAAGTCATCTGAACCAGATTTCATTTCTACTGATACGAGAAATCATCTTTCCAGCCCGATAAGCTAGCTGACCGCCTACGCAAAAAGCAAGTCTGTCACCTAGCTTTGCCTTGCATATTTACAACATTGTGCAGTAGCAAATGCTATAAAAGAGCAGGCCAGCTTATCTGCCGTATGCAGAAGATACCTACTTATACAAACTGATTATGCTCCAACTTCTATGCAAAACCTTTCCCCTAAACAGTAATTAGTCAAATTAGTCTTGACATCCATATAACTTTGATGTGAAAATGCCTTAAAAAGAGTATTATAAGTGTTGGAATTTGTCCCATATTGGGAATTCACCATTATTTCACCCACCATATAAGAGATGGACTTCCTTCACCTCAATGCTTAGGCTTTAAGGTTGAGGCCCCTCCTCTTATGTGTTGTTGGGCTTTCAACATGGTATCAAAGCCTAACCCGTGTCCACGCTGTGCTATCCAACGTGAGGGGGGCTGTTGGAATTTGTCCCATATTGGGAATTCACCATTATTTCACCCACCATATAAGAGATGGACTTCCCTCACCTGAATGCTTAGGTTTTAAAGTTGAGGCCCTCCTCTAATGTGTTGTTGGGCTTTCAACAATAAGTATGACTATGTAGTTGGAAATACAATGTCAAACATGAAATCCATCTATGATAAAAATTTATAATCGCTTGATTAATATTGAACAAAAATAGACGAATTATCCAAAATCCATTCACACATAGCAGGAAGCAACAGTAAAATAAATATATTAATGAGTACAGAATTTCTCTGTATTAAGATACCATCCTAAGGATGTGTTTGGTTAGATGGAAACTATAAGAAAGGAAAGGAAAATGAGCTTTCCATTAAAATCTGTGGGTTTCGTTCACGGGAAAAACGTGCGCCCATCAAAGCAATTTTTGAAAAGAATCCTATTTTTCTAGTAAAAGGCCCTTAAAGTTTTCCTCTCAAAACAAGGGAAAAACAATGGAAAGGAAAGGAAAATACTATTTTACTTTCCCTTTCCCTGTTATCCAACTTAGCCAAACACAACTAAAGTGAATTGCCTTAAGTTCTAGGGTAGTTTGAAAAAAGTGATTTTTAAGCTGAGCATTGTGAGCATTGAGATTCTTGCCAAGAAAAAACCATTCCTGTGGTGAAAAGTACATGCATTGAAAAAATTGAAGTCCTAATAAAGGAAGGCTTATCCTTTCTTTAATTATATTTTCAAGCATGTCTTGGTCAGAAAAGTGATACATGTCATACAAAGAAGCAAACTAAGGAAAAAAATGCTATCTAAGAGAAATAGACATAAAGCTGTATCTATGAAAGGAAATAATTAATCTGCCTGATTCTGTTCGACAAGAACATAAGTTCTACTTCACTATTTTCAACCCAAAAAAAAATGTAGAAAGATGGTCCGAGGATTATCAACTGGAACTAAAAAAAGGAAAAAAAAAACTACCATTTGTTTAAGCATGAGGTTCTATTATCAGTTACAATTGCTTACTCCAACTTCAGGGTCATCAATACCCAGGTCTTTGCAGAAAGTTCGTGCAAACTCTTCAGGATCACTCTCGAAGTTGTTCAAGTCCTGATATATATGACATAATCCAGATCAGAAATTTATCTCTTAACATCAAATACATTATTTCTGACCAAATGATCCAGAAATCATTAAGCACTTACCCACAAAAATTGGTCCCTTATAACGGTGTTATTTACACGAAGGTCAATCTGGAGGGGAAAGAAACATGGAATGATAACCATAAGTCATGAAGTTGTCATATGTTTAGAAAAGCTGAAAGAACATCCCGACTAAATGAAGAAAAGATAGTTGAGCAAATTAAATGTTGCAGCAGAAATGAACCTTGATCGGAACTATCTTCTCACCAGTGTACATTTCCTGCCCTTCAAATGATCGAAACTCGGTCAGCTGTGACTGTGACAATTAAAGGAATTAAAAATTCAACAAATAAATTGGACTTCTATCAAATTCCAGTGTACATTTCCCGTAATTTTTAGAACACACAAAGTCATGATAAAAAAGAAAACCTAGTTGAATGGGCAAGGAATCTCATTTTAAGAGGCATCTTTCCATCGGATAGTTACATTCTTCAAGCAACTGCCCTTTCTTGTGCTTGCAAACAAGCACTTGTTGCTCATCAAGTTGTTACTTTACTTGATGATTCAAATAGCATAATACACATACGACAATGGCAAGCACTCTTAATGCATCATGTCATCTCCAACACGATAAACTCGATTTACAGATACTAGTTCTTAATTCCAAGAATACGAGTGGCATCGTGCATATTTTGGAATATTTTCTTTGTTTTGGATTAAAATTTGGGCACATATTGATTTGGTTTAACTTAGTTGGCTGTACAAATCTGTTCAAATATTGGTATGTTTTACTTGGTTTGTGCAAAGTACAAAGTTAAATTTCAAACTTGTTGTAATATGTTATGTTACTAAAGTGCAAAGTGATTAACGGTAACTTCAACTGCTCAAATAATAGGTGTCAATATGCAAAGTGCAATGTGCAAAGTATTAAGTGAAGAGTAATATATATATAGGCTTGGGACTAATGTCAAGTGTATACAACTAGTTACATGAATTGCATGGAAATTTTATGCCTTTCTCAATCATATCACTGTTATCAGTTAAGAGGCTGTAGTTAAAACATAACTGCAATGGTCTTCGTTGATGGTTGTTGCTGAGGGTTAGGTTCCTCCTCAAGGGATGAGCGTGTCACACATACTGGCAATCAACTTCTCTGTATATCTACTTAGAAACAAATTGTCTACATGATTACTTTCTTATATTCATTTAAAAACTATCACTTAGTGAGAACTTGGTGATTAACAACTGAAAAGGCAAGTTGATTATCAAACTTACTTGAATTGATTGGGCAATCTGCGTTATAAATGCAGGAGGGAGCTTCAAGTCTTTTACTGTCCTTCTTGCGAACATCACCACCTCTGAATCAGGATCTTGAGCTCCAAAGAGAAAAAAAAATGGCATCCATGAAAAAACCCAAATAATGATAATAAATGGATATGAAAGTAAGTAATTGAGAAGTTTATTCAACTTCAGTAACAAGAACTCCAAACAAAAACAAAATCTTGTTGGACAGGATTTTAAAGGAGAAAGCCAGGCGCGGATCTAGAACTGAGATGCTAAAAAAAAAAAAGAAGTAGCCAGAACAAAAGCTTGAATGAGATCATATGCTTCATTGCAACCAAAATAAACCCGAGGATCCTGACGTAGCCTACTGAAAGTTATTTTCTGTTCAAGCTAAGTTGGGACTGAGAACCAAAGAACAAAAGCTTTAGGATTCAACACGTTTCTTGAGAGAAGAAAAGAAAATTTAACAGATTCAATTCCAAAGGAGAACAAGAGAGTAAGTTTACATGCAACACCACTCGCGGAACTGCTGTTCCCGGTTTGTTCGCGTACAGGGAACTGAACATTTGGGACTCGGATGGATCACAAAAAACTCGATAACTTACGAAAAACTCCATATTAGTTAACAAAATAGACCAGTGAATTAAGGTTTCCTCGTTAGATTAAAAGACACTCACCTGTAGGGTTCCATGTAAATGCATCTCTAAACCGCTGCCCGTCAATCTCGATATCCAAACGGATTGGAACCAAATTTTCAGCAGTAGGGCTGTAAAGTTTTCAGCATGGCAGATACGTATCAGCAAAAATATTTCCATGAAAAAGATTGTTAAAGACGTAATTGCAGAAGTAGAGGTTAAAAGGATCCAAGGAACAGAACAAAACCTATCAAGATGAACAATCGACCCGAAGAGCAGTAAGATTTAAGTTACTTACATCATGAACTTGGTAGCTGTTTTTGGTGCCATTGCCGGGAACGATTTCATGGCCGCTCAATTTGGGTTTTTAAAATCTTCAGGTTCTTAGTCACTAAACCCTCAAACGGCGAGTAGCTGAAATCGAAATATCTTTGTTTTTTTGGGTAAGAGAAATCGAAATATCAATACTGTTATGTTCAATTTACTAACATTCGCTACCCAAATAACCCCTCAATTTGTATTCAATTTACTTCTTATAACTCCCTCTTATTGTCCAAAATACCTTTCGCTCTTAATTTTATTTACTTTATCTCTTTACACACGGACATATATAATTATAGCCAAAAAAATCCTTCATTTTTTTTTATCTCCTTACATATATATACTAGGGGAATGCACATGCTATATTCGTATAGCAAATTTAAAAGAAAATTGAGGGTGTTTTGAGTATTAAAATATTAGGTATATAGTTATTAATACAAGTGATATTAACAAATGGGTGTAGGAGTTAATTTGACAAAAAAAAAAAAGGAAAGGTGTTTTTGGTATCAAATGTCAGCCAGAAAACAGGTTGATCGCTTTGTAATAAAGAGAGAAAGAAAAAAATAATAATTTTGCCAAAAATGCCCATAGCACATGCCTTGCCCTAATGAAAATTAATTCGGAAATAAATGTGTCTTGCTTGGCCCCATTTAGGCCCAGTAACAATTTGGGCTTCGTTTCCTAACAAGTCAAAATAAAAGGTTTTATCCGAGAATGTTGCTATGTTATACTATACGGCGCTCAAAGCCCCACAATTACAAGCCCATGGATTGGGCCTGATAGCGCGTTCTGTAGCAGGCCGTTTCACACCGTAACTAAGGCTTCATTGGGATTTCATTCTAAATGAAGAACTCATTGTAGAAATCAGACCCCTTTTTTTTCTGTTTTTTTTTTTGTAATTTATTTTGGCAATTGAAGGTTTTTTCATTTTCTTTAGGCAGACAATACATAATTAAGATAATAGAAAACGGTGCAAGACTCAGGTGATAGCCTATCTCGTTAGGCAGCCAGTGAAAGAGAGCCAAAGGAAAAATTTCAGAGCAAACAACACAAGAAGATACAATATGGCTTTGATTTTGGGTGCTATACTTGGGAATAATTTGCATGCTGTAATATCAGTAGACCTGTTTCTGCCGCCCTATAACAGCGAAAAATTAATTGTCTGTTTTTTGGTTTCTTGTGATAAAACATGTAAATCTCAGGAGCCGGCTAACCAGGCCTAGGTTTTAACTTACAGGACGTGACATCCAATGGTGAAACATGCAAAGCAAGACTGCAAATAAGAACTAGATTACAAAGCACATACAAAAAATTATATATTAAGTTATACTGATGAGGGAAGCCAAGGCATGTCCTAAGACTAAGACTATGCTTCCTTCCTTGCCTATAAATAGACATTGAAGGACATGGAGCCTTGCATCATCCCAAAGACGCTGAATACCCAAAAGTCTTCCAGTTTTAGGCTATCGCTATTTTGAAAGCATGGCTCCTAGGAAGTTCCTTACTGGTATTACGGTGATTGTAATGATCATGGCAATCACAAGCAACCTCGCAAATGCAAGTTCTTCTCTAACCCTGTGGAAAGGACCGGGGTGCACCACTTTGGCTAGGCAATACACAGATTGCGGTTGCTCCGAAATTGGGGAGCACGATGGCTACGTATTCAACTACGCTGGACAAGTTGGATACCTGTACCACAGAGCAGGGTGTGTAGGGCGTTCGTACTACCAATTTGAATCGTTTGCTGAGGGGTGTACTATTTTGGGGGCAAGAAGTATCCTCATCTCCTGCTAAATCCACCATCTACGCCCTACGTCCTCTTATGAAATAAATAATCTATTTTATTTGTAGTATGTTATGTATCACGCTCCTAAAATTAAGGGAGAATTAGAAGAGACCTTTTTGCATTCTCAAGAACTTACTCTATATTTTACAAGTTATACCCAAGTATGTCATAAGTCGTAACTCTGCTGATGCTAGATTTGGTCAATAAGTAAATTTCATGAGTGCTCTGAACGAAAATGTTGAATAGATTCTGCTTCAAAGCAATCAGTTATGAAAATGGTGATAAACTAATAAATCAGCTTTTGGGCATAGAGTTCCTCCTCATCTCATGTGCTCCCATGAATGAAGATTAACTATATATGAGTTGAGGTTGATAACATGTTTAAACGGATTTCTTCGAAAGATATCCTTAAAGGACTTGTTCTGGAGGCAGCAAGCGATGGCAACAACTCGAACGATGACCTATGTCTTAGCTGGAGATTTGTCTGTCAAGCCTTACTTCTCTATGATAAGGGTGGGAGTGGAATCCAGGTCTTAGCTTTGACAAGCACGAGACCTTAATTACCACAAGCCCAAGTGGTACCCTCCCATTAGTTGAATTTGTTTTCACTTGAGGACTGCATTGAGGCACCATGAAGGGCCAAATATATACTACTTATAAGTAAGCTTTTGAGAGTAGAGGCTCTAAAAAACACAAAAAAAAAAAAAAAAAAAACATACCTTATAAATAAATCTGATATCAACGAACTATAATCTTTAAATGGGTGAGGCGCATCCAGCTTAAGTCATGATCCATGCTTATTATGAACACACATCTTCTCCTACACCCCTCTCCTCCATTTTTACTGCACCAATACTTATCCCCCACGTGTCCTCCACTTTAAGAAGAGGACGGAAGCGTTAGTCGTCTTTGCTAAACAGAGTTACCGTGGTTAACCCTCCTCCGTGGTTAACGTGTTATGTTAGTCGACTTCTTCCTCAAACACCTTGCATCTTATCCTCAAAAGCAAAACAGAGTTCCCGCTTACCTTCTCATCAGAACATCTTCTTCCTCACGAACAAAAGTGACAGAAACTTCCTCAATGAAAGCAAAGCAACTGAGGTCTTGCAGTTTAGAAGTTGTCCGGCAAAACAGAGTTCCCACTTACCTTCTCATCAGAACATCCTCTTTCGAGGAGAGGATGCAAGAGGACTGGGAAAGGGGGCTAAGAGGATTGGGGTCCTTGGCAGCGACATAACCAGATGGAAGTTCCATCTTGAAAGTTCTGTCTGCTAATAATGGCAGGAGATAAACCGCAGTAAGGACGACAAGGGTTGGGTGAGCGTAATTTTGTATTCACTTATCCTACTCCAAATCTGACTCGTGTTAACTTAATGGTTTGGATGACTTTGATGCTATATATATCACTCTCTTCTTCCTCGTCTGATACTTCTTCTTCTTCTTCGTCTCCTCGAATGATATATATATATTGTCGATAAGTTTTCATCGTAATCAATATTTCTTCAACCAGCAAGAATGAGTTACGTCAAAGAAATAGCTGAATCGGCCATTCTTAAGTCTATTCCTTCTGACTTTGTTTTCTCCACCTCTAACGATGATTTCATGGGCATGGAAGCAAAGGAAGCAATACAAATCATCAACTTCTCCTTGCTCACCTCCGGTGTTCCAGTTGAACGCTCCAAAATGGTCTAAGGACTCGGCAAAGCTTGTCGCGAATGGGGCATTTTTTTGGTAATAATTGAATGCTTTAATTAATTCTTCAGCTTTTGTCTCTGTTAATTTGTTGTTGGTGAATCTCATTTCCATGAGAGTGACTTGCCACAGGTGACAAATCACGGTGTCGCAGAGAGCCTCAGGGAAGCCATGCTCGACAGCGGTCGTAGGTTCTTTGATCTGACGCAGGAGGAAAAGCGGGAATACGACAGGAAGCACGTACTAGATCCGATCAGGTGTGGCACCAGCTTCAATGTTTCGGTTGACAAGGTCATGTTTTGGAGGGATTTTCTCAAGTTTATTGTACATGCCCAGTTCCATTCCATTGACAAACCCTCCGGTTTCAGGTATATATCAACAGCCTCATCGAATTTATTAGTTAGGTTAATGGCTAATGCATCTTAAGACACGGATTTTCCACGGCTTCCTTTAAGTTAATTACAGGTTTCCGAAAACAGTTTTTATCTTTTGAACAAATAGAAACCCAGTTGCTTTGCTTTCAAGGAACAACTAATAATAAGATGTTGAACAACTTCTAAACTGCAAGACCTCAATTGCTTTGCTTTCACTGAGGAAGTTTCCGTCACTTTTGTTCATGAGGAAGATGATGTTCTGATAAGAAGGTAAGCGGGAACTCTGTTTTGCTTTTGAGGAGAGGATGCAAAACGTTTAACCACAGAGGAGGGTTAACCACGGTAACTTCGTAACTCCGTTTAGCAAAGACGACTAACGCTTCCGTCCTTCTTCTTAAAGTGGAGGACACGTGGGGAATAAGTATTGGTGCAGTAAAAATGGAGGAGAGGGGGCGTAGGAGAAGATGCGGGCTCGCTTATTATGACCGCACTTACAAAGCAATACCACAAAAGTTCTTCATGTTTTCCACCTCCACTGTCACCTTTAGTGGCCATCTGCATTTCTTAGTTATCCACACCTTGTAGCCTCATTAATGCCATCACCACTCCTACCACCACTACAGCAGCTACGGCTGCCACAATGACGCCCAGAACTTCTCGTACTAGTGATAATACAATCAAGATACTTGCTCCCGGTACCAATATCACCATCGTTACTGCTGCCGCAGTCATTGCAGCCACTGGTACTCCCGTTGCAGTCACCATCAGTGTGACAAGCACCACACCCAGCAGCACTGCCGTGGTTGCCTCTAAAGCCTCCCAATTCACACTTTCATCAAAATCACTCCACCCATTGCCGTCATTGTCCCCACCACCGACCACCAAGGTTTCTGGGCACAAGTAATGAAAGACAGCTATTTCCCAAACTCTGATTTCCTGAGTGCCCCATGTAGGGTGAGTCACTCATTTGGTTGGAAGCAGCTGAGAAAGTTGAAGAAGTGGGTGATTCAAGGTAGTGGATGGAGAATAGCTAACGGCATCAAAACTAGTATTTTGGAAGACAATTGGGTTCAGCTTGTTCCAGGTAGAGTAGAAGTCCAAAAAAATCTGGATTCATTCCATCTTTCTTCTGTCAACGATCTCATAAGTCAAGACATATGTGAATGGAACCTACAGCTTCTCAACACTTTTTGGAATCCTCATATGGTGAGTTTAAGTACTACTGTCCATCCTGAGCCCTATCTTGGAAGAGATCAACGACATTGGGCAAGTTCTTCTAATGGAAAGTTTTCGATCTCCTCTGCTTACCGGATGATTAGTAACATCAATCTCCTACCAACTCACCCAATCTGGCTTAAGGTTTGGCATCTCTACTGTCCCAATAGCACTAAGCTATTTATTTGGAAATGCTTGACTAATGGGGTGCCCACGGCGAAGATGTTGAACGAGAGAATTGGCCTCCAACAAATCAGGTGCTGCCTATGTGATGAAGCCAATGAAGATCTTGAACACCTGCTTATCCAGTGTCCCTTTACAAGAGTTGTTTGGCTCAAATTGATTGGAGGTGCCACTCAAGCATATGGTCCTCAACATTCATATTTTCAGTGGCTCAACCATCTGTGGAATGTTCCTAGTCCTAGTGAAGATGTAGATAAAAATGAACTCATGTCTCAGGTGGCAGCTTTTGCTTGGCTGGTATGGAAAGAACGTAATGCAGTAGTTTTTGACAGGAAAAGGCCTTCCATTGAAAGAATCTGCTGCAACTTTGAGAGGTCAGTTTTAGATATGAGGATTATTGCAGAGGACCGAAAGAGTTTAAAGAGAAGGGCTGCTGCTAGAGTGGAGGTTTCATGGCATTTACCTCCGCCAACTTTCTTTAAAGCCAACTTTGATGGGGCGTTCAGAGGTTCTGCAGTTCAAGCATCGATGGGTGGAGTTATCGGAGATGGAAATGGCATATTCATAGCTGGGTTTGCTTCAAAAACTGTTTGTGATTCAAGTATCTTGGCTGAAGCTTCAGCTGCTCTGGAAGTATTGAAATTAGCTTCATCTCTTAACATTCCCAATCTCATCCTTGAAGGGGATTCTATGGTGATTATTGACTTACTTTTTTCCCCATCGGTGGAGTATCCTTGGAGAATTAGTTCTGTTCTCAACCAGTGCAAGGATTGCTATGTAAGTTTCAGTTGTGTCCAATTTGCTCATGTGTTTCGAGAAGGAAACCAGGTTGCAGATAAGCTAGCTAACCATGCTCTTGACGGTTTTTCTTGCCTTCGGATGTCCTCTCCCTCGTTTCTCTCAAATGTTATTTGTGATGAGGCGAGAGGGTTCAGCTATGTACGTTTTGTTTCCTAATCTATATATTGGTGTGTTATCTATAAAAAAAAAAAAAAAGACCAAAAGTCCCTTTTTTTGTTGTGAATGGGGCTTATTTCGAACCACAAAAGGTATGTACCTGAATTTATGTCAATTGAAGTCCTTAACAAGAAAGTTGGGGAAGAATTTCATAATTTGAATACACATTGGTCTTTCTCAGAAAACTTAACAGAGAAGCTATTATTGCTCGATCGGGTCCCAACCTCATTTGAAAACTGCTGCTAAACCATCCTTGAATATGACATGATCTTTATCAAAAATGCTAAGCACGCATATACATATCTGGTCTCCATCATCATGGTCTTTAGTCATCTCTCATCTTACCTAGTTTATGTTATTTATCATATCAAATTATGCAAAGGAAGGTAAATGATAATGCTCGTGGTCGTGGGCGCATCTTTTGAGTACGCGCGTCAATAGATGATCAGTCTGAAAGTCCTCTTTATTGAGGTCTCATTCAATTAACCACAGAATCGATGCCACATTCCCTTGTTGAGATATGAAGAAAAGTAGGACCACAGCCACCTAACAAGGTAAAAAGAAGACAAAAGAGAGAAAAGAAATTAAAGATGAAAACTATGGGTGTCTGTCTTCAATAGCTTTACAACTTTCTTAATTTCCACACATGATATTCACTCAGAAGGCAAGTTTCCACATGTATAAAGAAAAGGTATTTGTATCATGGGGGGTGTATTGCTGTACATTCTGTAACTTCAACAAATTGGATGTTTACGTGTTCAAGTTTATATCAGATGGGAGGTTGGAGCGACGAGTATTGTGGATAAAAATTAGCATTTATCTGCCCTTGTGATTTTCAGTCTCTTCACTGTGGTCAAGAACATCCTACAAAAGCAGAACTGCTCAATATTAAAAGAAAGGGGAAAAAAAAGTGTTTTTGTAGATGCATGAAGACACAAGAAGAGTTAAGGTCGTTAATAAGCTTACTCCCAAGGAACGTCCCCCACCATCATCCAATCCCCTTCCTTGTCTTCGTAAGTTAAAACATGATATTTCTCGGAATGGGCTCGATCGGCATCTGGCCCTGTATTTAAAATTTTGGAGAAAATGAAGGGAAAAGATCAGGAAAAAAAAAAAAGTATTGCTTAGTTTAACCAGAATCATTGATTTCAGGTAACAGAGAGCACTGATCTTCTGAGTGTAGATCGAACAACAATGATCCTCAAATACCTTCTTGACTTTGACCCAAGACCAACTTAAAACATTGATGTATATTTTGAGTTTTATACCGTTAAATATCTGAGTGTGTACTTACAGAGAATGGTAGTCTTGAACATACGGCCCAGAGTTGTTACCAAGGCATCATAACTACCATGGACAAGCAGATCCAATTTTCTGCCAATTGGGATTCCATCCTTGTAAACCTTGACAAAGAATGTTGGTTCAAGTCTTCCCTTCCCTGCAAGCGTGCTCCTCAGCAGTGGTTTGATCGGTGGCCAGTGTGGAGGTTGCTCCCTGCAGATGTAATGGAATCGTTAGGAACATTCTTAATTAATTGGCAGATAAAATTAATATGTGGGGTGATTAAGTCCAGAATTTACGCGCGGAACAAGAAGAGACTAACATGTAAGGCAAAACGAAAAACAGGTATGGAACAGGAAGTTAACTCGATCAAGGTTAGTGTATGAATCAGACATCTCTACTTAAAGACAGAAGAGAGAAAAAGTAGATCGATTCTTTTTAGAGAACCTCTGTAACGACGAAGAAAACCAAAATGGGCATAGATTTCCATGTATGGAAAGAGGAGAAAATGGGTGTGGTTGCGGATGTTGTGATAGCTAGAGCTAGCTGCATCTACCTTGAATTTGAAGGCTGCTGCTGCTGCTGCTCCTGTTGAGAGATGGAAGTGCCGAGTCCAAGGCTAAGATCTGTGCTCAAGTCTGTGTTTGGTTGTGAAAGAGAGGATGCAGAGGAGAGGGATGGATTGTTGCTGCTATCAATTGAAGAAGAAGACGAAACGGTAGCTCTACCCATCGTGAAATATTAAGATCGAGAATGAGAAGGAAATTAAGCCGCCAACTTCAATATATATAAGAGGGCAAGAAGGGGAAGCGAGGTCAACGTTCAACAAACTCCCGTTGGCCAGAATTGTCGACAAGGTGGCCGACATGTACACGTGGCGGGTACAACAGGGATTAATCACAAGGCAGAAGCAGCTTGGCTTGCAAGCCTGCAGTTCGTGTAAGTTTGCTTCATAATCCGAATCTTTTTGAATGGACCATTAGACATGAGATGGTGGGTTGCTGGTACCAGAAATATCTCACCTTCCCCGGTGAATACGATTAACTAATTCGTAGAAAGACCAGAGTTGCAGCCTTTTGAATATCAAGTTACCCATTTGAGTAGGTTTTGATTTTATGATATCCAGTGTTTTACATATTACAGCAGAGTCACAAAAAAAGAACATTTTTTTCAAAAAGAGCAGGAGGACCAAATTAAATTCCATAAGGTGGTGTTGAAAATTGAAAGCAATCAACAATGCATGGATCAAGCTTAAGAGAATATGAATTTCCGATGACAATGGCCATATTTAACTAACCAGAAGCCTCCACTTGACCTTCATATATACTGTGTTTATATATATGCAATGTCATTGAATTTTGTCAAGAACTCGCATTTGCTGGTCTTATAGACTTGACAGCGTGTGGAGCCGGTCTTACTGTATTAGTCTCATATGTAATGAATCTCTTGCCGGTGACTGAAAGACAAGAATGGACGAGAGTCTAGAAGACGTACGAGTGTGATTCACAACGATAGCAAGGTTTCCCACTTGACATGACAAGAATTTGTTCCTTGTTCAACTGCATCTGTTGAAAACTGCTGTCCGTTTGAGAAAAAGTGTACTAAAACATTGCATGAGAAGAGAATAAATTGCTTCAATGCAAAAGGAAACGAAATTTAACTCTCATGTGAATATATTAAAACCGGCCAACAGAAATTTGGCTTCGTTTCTGGACAACATATAATTAGCTAAAAATTTTCCAAATAAGTCGTGTGAAGTCATCTTAATTATTCATAAAAATAATTAATGTAATTAATGAATTACACTAAGAGGATCTCAACAAAGGGGTTCTTCTCACCAAAAAAAAAATCTCAACAAAGGGGTTCCAATAACTAAACCATTTTTTAATCTTTAAATTAAATATCACGCTGCAGGACAAAACTCATATCAGAGGCATTAATTGTTTAATTGGTTAATCAAAATTTAAGAGAAGGTTTAGGCGTCCACGTATACGCCAAAAGAAATAAATTCCATTAAATTTGAACTTTCCTGGTACTGAAGTGGTCTGTTCCGACCGGGCCCATGGCTTTAACTCGACAGCCAATCTGGGTTTTGAAACAGAGGACCGAAAGGTATGGGTGTGGGAGAAGTTGTTTTGTTTTGTTTGTTTTTAACAGAAAGAAATTAAAGAAAAAGAAAGGGGATGCGAGCAAGCTGCAGGCAAGCAAAGCAAATGTTGATTAAAGTCCCCATCTCCTCTCCATTAAAGGGCAGACAATCCACCCTCTCTCTTTCCCTCCACGCTTTCTCTCTTTTTCTTTTTTCTTACTCACATGCAAATTTGAAAGAGATCCCTTCTTGTTCTTCAACTTTCCATTAAAAGAACCGCCCACATTTAACCAAACATATAATTAAATGAATCGCCAAGTAAACCAAAGCCGAGCCAGAGCCAGAGCCAGAGCTACAGCATCCCATGTCCGTCGTAACTTGCGAGTTCGTGTCATGATATGATCATATCTATGTAACTTAGGGTAGATTAATGGTTGCCTTTCCACTTCTCTTGAGACAACAAAATATAATAATGGTGCACATAGAACCTTCAAAGTCTCTTTTGTCCCAGACCCATCTTCCAAAACTTGTCATCAGGTCGACCTCACGTGCACCATATATATATATATATATATATATATAGGTTTATTTTACTCTCTCTTTCTCTCATGTTATTAGCTAGGTTATTAAGTATATTTAAAACACAAGGATTCGGGGTATGTTCAATGTTTCGGAATTAGACACGAAGACATTGATACATGAGATATACTAATTACATAGCCATATAAACTTACATATAAAATCTCCTATATATATATCCGTAATCCGTGTTCAAGGTATCAGTTTATCGTTGTGCGTAAAGTGGATGAACCTTCCTATGCCGGGTCCAAAAGGCAGTAAATATTGAGCTTTGTAGATAGAAAAAGGAGGATGAGGAAGAGGAGGGGTTGGCTGTTCTGTCGTGGTTACAAGATATATAATGATGACTGGAATTGTTGGCTAGTGGTTATTGGAGGGGGGGTGGCGACAAGGCGGACAAGGTGGGTTTGAAACTTGGGATTTAGAAATGTTGAAAGTCTGAAGGAGATTCGGGTTGATGGGAGATTAGTTTTAGGACCATTCTAAACTAATGTAGAACTTCTCTCTAAAGGAAAGACATGAGGGCAACTCTAGGGGACATGCAATCAACTCAGTTTCGGACGGAAGGCCAAAAAAAAAGAAAAATAAATAAAGAAAAAGTTTTCATACCATTCTATCTCTCTCACTCATGATATCTCTGTTTTTTTTTCCCATTTTTTAAAGGTTTTAATTCATCAGTTTCTCTCTCTAGGGGGAACAAGTGAGTTAGCTTGGTCCTAAAGAAAAGCGTGTAGCGAACAGAATTTGGTTGTAACAAACAAGGGGAAAAAGAAAAGGTCGTTGTTCCTCCCCTATGTTGCTCCCCCATTGAGCATCTTTCTCTTGCTTCAATGACTTTCACCCGGTGCATTGCACTTTGTGTATGGCTCAAGCATATCTCTCCATATTACCATCGTATTCAAATCTGCACAACACAAAAGTAAGAGAGGGTTAGTTAGAGGGGACACTGATAGGCAGGTAGGGAAAGAGGATAGAGAGAGAGAGAGGCCTCGTGCGAGGAGCTCCATTAGTCTTAATGTCTTAGGCCACAAAGAGCATCCTCCCAACATCTCATAAGATTGCTCCCCGTTCTCCCTTACATTGTTTCTAAATAATTTGCAAACCCAATAAAGCCCAATGCAATTAATAACCAGTTCTTTAACTTTCTCATCTCTCTCTCCCTCTCTCTCTGGGTTTTGGATTCCATTCATTTCATTATACCTAATCGCTCATAATATAAGCTTTCCCTTTGAGTTCGTTTATTTTTACTTCCATTCCTCATCAGTCAAAACTTAAATTGCATTTTGATTTCCCCATGTAAGCGTGTCCCCATGATGAGTGCCTAGTCTGGGACATGATCCCATTTCCATCCTTGCTGTATGGGCTCCCTCCCTTTACAAGTGTCTGGAAATATTTCGGTAATTATGTTCGAGAAATGCATTTAATCAAGCTGGACGGATAAATAAATATAGTTATCTTGTTCATGGTAAGTATAAAGAAGACCCTTTTCTCCCCTCCCCAGACATTTTATTCATTGTGCACGCAACACCGTTTAGATTAGGATATATCGATAAGATATTATGTGTAAGTAATCATGCATGACTGGTGGGGCCGACACCCGCAGAACAAAATTTAGATTATACATTTTTTTTAAAGTATTTAAATCATCTAAAAGTGGTTAAGAAAATCTTGAACAACATTCACCCAAAACAAATGCCTACCAAAAAAAAAATTCACTCAAAACAAATCATGAAGTTTGTCGTCTCTGCGTTCTTTTCTTCTCTTTTTGTAATTTCTCTTGTTTCTCTCCCTCTCTCTCAACATTTTCAAATAGCATTGGACCTCACCCAGCTCCTAGCATCGTATGCTAAGGCTATCTAGCCCATAGTACACCTTCCACTATCTTAGCACCATCCACAATACCAAGAGAAGCAACACAAGTCTCATAGCACTAACGATGAGCCAACATAGTGCTCCGCGCCTAGCATCAGCAATACAAGCTCCTTTGGCAAGGCGTCGCCCCACAACCCTGTCTTATATGCTAAGCAACACTTGTGGCACATGTCTAATCCTACGACATGCCACCACGGAAGCCCACACCAAGCACACAATGCCTGGCGATAGCCCATCAGTCAGCGATGCCTTGTCTATGTATGATAGTGCACACAGGCTAGCAAGAATGCCAACCTCCTTCCCCACATGGATGCGCACTACTGTCGAGCAGCTTGCCCTAATTGTGTCCCAGGACATACCACTCGCATCCTGGGAGACCTTAGACATACCACTCACATCCCAGGACATCACCTTCATGATGCTAAGACCTGTCCTCAATCCCCATGGGGGAGTGCTTGTATGGTGCTTTGTTGTGGCACAGGAAAGAGCCAAGCACAGCACTCTTAGGGAGGATGTTAAGTATTTAGCCTTCTACCTTCTACCAGAAGGAAACATCAACATTTCCGGTACAATTATACTAAGGTTTTTTGATGTTCCAAGAAGAGTTTTCACAATCTGTTTGAAACAGTAGTTTTGTGACATCATCCTCTTTGCTCTAGACTCAACCCGAACATCTAACTCTTCACCAATTCTTCTCCATGCCTCCGAGCCCTTGTAGGACCCACATGCTAGAAATTCACCCTCTGAGCAATTTCATTGCATGACCACCCACACTACCATTTAGGCACCCATTTGTCATGTAGAAATACCCCAAAGCTGATCCCCAAAAGCTCTCTTGTTGATCATGCCCAACCAAAGTCAGCCCTGCCAGACCAAGCTATGAGCCAACCATGGCACTGTCATGGGCCAAGCACCATGCAAGTTGCTTGCCCGTGATAATACAGCAATTTAAATAGAGACGATGGTGAAACTGCCATGAAATCGATTTTGGCGGAAAATAATTCAATTAAAACGTGAAAACCACACGTGAAATTCCATTCAATATGAGTGTTTTTAATTCTACATCACATCATTTGGACAAACACTCTGACAAAAATTTCGACACCTCTACAGCATTTTCACAAGCACCCTCCACACATCGACCCAGGGCTACACCTGATACATAATTACCTCCAAGAAACAACCCTTGGAACCCACCATCCCTGAGAGCAAGACTTGCAGCCTCAAGGACGTCCAGATGACCAACCAAGAACTGTGGTATGGCTTGTGGCCATACCCTCACACCAAGAACAAGTGGATCTTCGGCCCTTGAATTTATAAGCAACTTCCTAAGGTCTCGATCAACTGCCTCCACAAGGTCGCTCTCAGTCTGAGAAATCAACAAGTTGACAAAGAATCTTAGCAAGCTCCCGGTAAAACTAAACAGATACCAAAACAACTGGCTTTGGAAAGTAGTCTATTGTTAAAAGAAGCATGGAAAGGCATGCAATAATTGAGAGATTAAATAGCACCCATATGCAACAAAGATCAAATCAATCAAGGTGACATCCCTAGGAGCAAGTTGAAAATTCACAAGCAGGATCAATTAACCAATAGTCTATGTACCCTAACAACAATCAGACAGCCACTTCAATTGATTAAGACAAGGAAAAATCAAGCATCAGTCAGCTAGAGTAATGGAGAGCAGATTAATGGCATTATTAGAGCAAAACGGAGAGAGAAGACAATTTGACAATTTTCTCTGAGAAATCTACTATTCTTATCTATGATCACAACCATCTGATCTAATTATGGTTTTAAATTTCAGGTTCAAGGGAGACTTCTCTCCTTTCAAATCGGAAAATTTGGAGAAAATTCTGTTTCATTTTCCATTAAAAGTCATACAGGGAAATTTCACAATAAAGGAAATATCAGTGTCAGGAAATCTAAATGCCCTTTGAAAGGGAATTTCAGGGAACTAATGCATTCTAATGAGCACTTTGAAAAGGCTGACCTGACTTGAGAACAGTCAAGTGTCAAGTGACAACAACTCAATCAGTTAGGATTCTCACAAGAAGACCCCTTCATCAAACCAATCAAATGCAAGCCAGTACAATCCTTATACTAGACAAAACCAATCAAATGCAAGGTTGATTGGGAGAGATCTGATTCTGATGCACAGACAAAAAATATAAATTTTTATCATATTTACTTATAAACATAATAACAAATAAATATTAATAATAAAAAAATTCCTTATCTGATCTAGTTGGGTTGACAACGCAAATTTTACTCCTCCATCCCAACGATGTCTATCAAAAACCATATTCTCAATTGGATTATGGGTTTTCAAATCCTTTCCAACTAATTCCATCTAGGTTCCTTTTTGGAATTCCTCTCATCCTTTTAGATACATCAACGAGTACCTCTTCATATATCACAGTTGCATTCCTGCATCTTTCCTTTATATTGCCAAACCAATCTAACCTGTTTTTTCTTTATTTATCTCCTATTTGGACACACTCAGATACGTTCATTCCTTATTTTATCTTTGCAAGATTTCGACACATAAATCACAATATTTATATCCAAGAATTCTCATCTGCTACTATGTTTTTCCTTCCCTTTTTTAGCCATTTTGATTTATACACCAAATAGACCTAATGCCCATCCTGTATAATTAGTTTGAGTGGAATAAATTGATCATAAAAACACTCTAAGCACCTCTTCAATTAACACATCCAGCTTTAGTTCTATATACAACATATATTCATCTCTTTATTAACAATGAAATTAATTACTTATAAAATACATCTTTTATATAAGATATACATATGATTAACAAATATTTAAATAACAGAAATTTCAGGTTAGGGTTATGCCAGATCAAACTTGACCTAAGCCTGATTTATAACCTAACAAACCCACCTAATTGAGGGTGGGGTGGGTTACCCATTCAACCTGCAATTTCCGTCCATACACATTATTGTTGCTCTCATGTTTTGCATGGATTTTTTTTCTGAAGAGAAAAATCAATACAATTTTCCATCTAAAAATCCACAGCAACGACTAAAAATTTCTGCCTGAATCATGTACTAGATGTTCTCAAAATGCTTTGAATCTAAATCGTTGAGTTGTCTTGCCTTGGACAGGATTCCAGGATTGGTAGCGCCTCCGATATAGTTCAGGAGAAGAACTCTTCCAGGTGGTGCTCGATTAGGAAAAAGTGATGAGCTGTATATCGTTCCTGCACAGTAATGGAAGACCAACATTGTACACTAAAATGAAAGATGCCCCCTCACAACACATTGGATACAGTATAGTTTCTGTAGATCTGGTTTTACTGGTGTTTAGAATTCTGTCGTCTTACAATTTGAACTAGTTTTCCATTTATATTCTTTGAGATAATCAGAGCTTAGCTTCTGATTTTTAGTTTCTACTTTATTCCACTTATTTAATACAAATATTTCTTCGTTAGAAAAAAAAGGTTCCACCTGAACACCTCATAAGGTAAGCAAATGTTCAAGCGCAAAGATCTACTGGTCATTGTTATATACATCTATATATATATATATAAAGGGAAAAGGGGCAGATGTACCCAATGTCGCTGCTTGCTCCACATGTTTAATATAAATATTTCTTCGTTAGAAAAAAAGGTTCCACCAGAACACATCTCATAGGGTAAGCAAATGTTCAAGCACAAAGATCTGTTGGTCATTGTTTTATATATATATATAGATATAAAGGGAAAAGAGACAGATGTACCCAAAGTCTCCACTCCTTGACTGCGTGGATGCAACTGACCAAAGCCCTTAAGTTCACCATCTATCAAGCATTCCTTCCGAATTGCTTCCTTGGGATATGAAATGGATACTGCTGCAACTGGAGGATAATAGAACTTTGCAAGGGCATCTGCCACAACATTCTACCAAAAAATAAAATAAACCAGAGTAAACTCTTTTATTCAAAACACCTATCCAGAAAGAATAAATGAATCAATCAGTTACTGCAAAAAAGTTATGCATGATGTAAACTGCTTTTAGTTCACTTTTTGTTTTCATCTCTTCTTGGCATGACTATATTTTAGTTTTATAAAACACCCAGCATTTTTCACAATGACTGTGCCCATTTAAAGCATAACAACTTTACCAACACATATGTATGTAAGAAGATGTGTATATGTAAATCTAACTTCTCTCCATATTAATAAAAAATATAGTTAACAACCATGGGTGAGACTCACTAAAACCCATGCATGTATGAAGGTGCAAATTGCCAAACTTGGCAAATCACAATAGGATCCCAGAAAATGGACACATGTATATTAATATATTGAAAGATCATTGACTTTATTTATGAAGAGTAGCACAAATGACAACAGCATCTGGTCCGATCATGGTAGACACTCATGAACCCAACCTAACTCCAATCATTAAAGTTTGGCATTAAAAGGGAACAACATCGCTAGGAGACAAGACAAGTTTACATCACCAAGCAAATTCAAGCATCCTAATTGTCATTTTGAAAAGCCGAGTGTCTCACGTTAAGAAGGAAATGAATCTTCTGTTCAAGGAGATGCTTTCTTTAGCGCTTAACTTGGTGGAATGCATATACCTTGACTTGATTGACAAAATTCATCACAACGTAATAGATAACATGTTGCCAAAGTCGCCAGTTGCGATAATTGATTGGTTCACAAAAAAGGAAAGGGCTGTTGACAATGACATAATATATAGCTAGTTACATATGGTTATTTTATATGATGAGGACATGCTTATATTGTCCATACATATCAAAGTTGAAGACTACTATATGAAAGAAGCTAACATTCTTTTCTGAAGCAGAAAAGTGGTGCCCACATTCCCAACAACCTCAAAATGCCTTATTCCAATTAGTTAAGATTCACAACACAAACCTTGTTCAACATTCCCAATCTAACATAAACAATATCTTTAGTCATACTGTAATTAATTAAACCATTTCTGACTACCTTCATGCATGTCCTTTTTAGTAGTCCTCTAGCCTTTTTGATTCTTCAACATAAATGCCTTGAAGATTTTAACAAACACCTCCCTAAGTCTACAAGTAACATGGCCAAACCATCTTGAATTAAACTGTGGTGGTTTTGAGAACTTTTATTTCTTCTCTTAATATTCAGAAGATAAGTACTTGCTCTTCAATTTCATAAAGAAATAAAGGATCAGTGAAGCATAATGTTTACATTATCAAAACCTTTGCTATAGAAATTGTTTGGCTTAACAATACAGATATAGGAGTGCAAAAGTTTTATTACTTAGAATATTATTAGAAAGTATAAGATCATTGATGGAGGAAAAGCTTAAATAGGTCAAAGAAAATCTCAAAAACATTTATACAAAGAAAGCTGGTTCCACCAATCATTACGGAAACAATAAAAAAGTAACTGGCCAAGTCCAGAGAAACATAGTTGCAATCCATTTAGGAAAGTTGAACAGAGAATTATGCATCGAAACAAGGATGATGTAATTCAATCTCTATTTTCTATAATCACTCATTATGACAATCAAATGGCAATGAACTTGCATGGATGCAAGACAAATAGCAATGTACATAGGAAATTTACACTAAGAAACACAAGATTCTGACACAATCTGAAGAAAGTTGATGAAACATACAGAAAGAGGACGCAACAAGCTACTTGCAACATGGGATGGTATAGTCATAACAACACTTTTTGTCTGTACAGAAATCAATCCCTCAGGGGTTTCATATTCCAAACTATATCCTCCGCTATCCAATTTTTTGATGTTTGAAAGTTTCCAAGATAATTTTACTTTGCCACCCAACCTGAAAAGTTTAATACAGATCATTTGAGTTAACAAACTTCAAATATGGTTCAAAAATGAATGGTGCTAAATGAACAACAAAATGACATCATAGCTTTGAAATTTCAAAAAAGTTCTGACATGAATTGCCGAATTTACTCTTTACTATGAGCCACATATTATTTGTCGGGATCATTAAAAATTCACAACTTTTTGACAAATTTATAAATGGAAGGCTTTTCCTCCTATATTGGAACATAAAAGGTGAAAATCAACAACTCTTAAACAATTCTCTAAAATACAAACAAATATTCTAGAATTTTCCACAACTGCAAAATATTATGCTTCTTACATCTTTGCTGCAGTTTAACGTTCTCAATGTTAAAAAAAATTCCAACAACCAAGATTAATAACCTTAATGGATATCTATTGTTAATGCCAGCAAAGATATGTGAACATACACGTTGGACATCATTCTTTCAAATGTAGCAAGCTACATGGCATTAATTATAGAAGTGGAATGATTAAGAATATATGGGATAACAACAGTATAATTCCAAACTGCTAACTTTTCAGCAACAGAACACACCTCCTAGAAATTGCCTCTGGCAGCATGGCAAGCCCTCTCCTAAAAGATCCAACAGTTTGGCCCTTTGGTTTAGGCAATCGCCTGCATGTCATCTTATTGAATACATAGAAAATATTTGCAAAAAAATTATGTACAAGCTAGCTATATCACAGAAAATTTCTTACTGGTCGCGGCTTGGTTTGGGATTTTTATTTCTTTCTTGAATTGTTTTGAATGCACCACCAATAATACTACCACCATTCTGCTCTAGCTTCCAAACTTTTCCAAATGCCGCTTTCATACTCAGCTTTGCAGGATCACCTGCATAAACACCTGATACAACAGCATTTCTGATTGAATGATATAAAGACAGCCATCAAAAACCTTGTGCAACATATAAATTTCATCCATAAATAGAAGTCTTGATTGGAAGAATTAAAAACCTAAAAGCAATGGTCAGAATGCATCCATTGTGTGTCAAATTGAATAATTCCAAGTATATAACAAAAGCAAGAAACAAAGAGGGAAATGAGCTGTGCCATACAAGCACTTTGGAAAAGTTACCGCACTAAATCAGAATTTGCTAAAAAAAAAAATAGAAATGGAAATAAGGGGGAGAGAGAAAAAAGAAAATTTATTTATGAAAGTTTATTACTAAGATTGTTGTAGATCCAAGTGTCTATTACACAAGCATATCCTTCACAGACATGATGTTTATTAAGGTA
This sequence comes from Buxus sempervirens, assembly GCA_947561395.2. Taxonomy (NCBI): domain Eukaryota; kingdom Viridiplantae; phylum Streptophyta; class Magnoliopsida; order Buxales; family Buxaceae; genus Buxus; species Buxus sempervirens. The sequence goes on from OX387195.1 coordinate 32,486,878, forward strand.
TAAGTACACAGAGTGATTGATATGTAGTTAACCAAATCATTTAATAGAGCTTTGAAGCTAAAAAAAGGGCCAAATTTTAGAGAAAATGATAACACATGCACGCACGCACACATACATGCATACACATTATAATTGTGATTTGTTACCCGATGGTAAGGTTCATTAAGATGGTGGGGGTTGCTATAATTGAGGGTGATGGCTTTGATAAGATAGAATGAATAGAAAATACCTTAAGTGGTGTTGACTCAATTGATCTTGATTTTCTAGAGAATGATTCAAAATTCTGAAAGGTATGTCATTTTGTAAAAAAATTGCCAATGAAATAATTCTGGTTATGGTTCTACATTGAATCAAAGGGCTTGGAAAATCCACTTTCCATAGAAAATGTTTTCTCAATGTTATTTTACATTAAAACAAATGGATCCTAAGTAAAACACAGCCTTAATGGTATAACTTCCTAACACACAATCAAGCTAATTTCTGATAACCAAGTTAGTCATCTTAAGTTAAATCCATTAGCATTGTGTAGACTTGCTTAAATATACATGATAAAGTAGGTATAAGAGTGAAATAAAATAAAATTAGCAATTGTTATCACCTGAACAAAATGGTTCTATTAACCGCTCAAAAACCTCATCACCAAGATTACGACGAACGAACTCTTCAACCGACTCCTCATGACCCTGTTACCTTTGTCAGAAACTAAGATGTGACAAATTGTATTCAAGAATAAATGTATACATAAGATTTGTGCATATATAGCTTCATGTGCTAATAAAAAAGGGAAAAGAGGACAAACTGGTGGAGGAGGTCGAATGCCAATGGCACCAAATCCAGCCCTGAGCTTTCCTGGTAAGCTCATCAAATCAAAAAAGGGAAGATCGGTTGGCTTTGCTGGTACTGGCTTCAATTTTCCACCCCACAATACAAACCGTGGCGCATTTGGATCCCCAAGAACAAGATCATCCATCAGACCACTATCTGCCTGCAATGAAAGGACAGTCCACAATTTACAGCAAAACAGCAGAAATTAGTGGATGCAGAAGATACAAGAATGGCCATCAGCTAACAGTACAAAAACGTAGATTTACTTTTAAACCTAACACCCTCTCAAAATGTAGATAATGCATTTTAAACATTGTAGTTGACATAGATGAGTGTCCAGAAAAACTATCGTGTCATTTGCACTTAGGGGGTTCCGTTCCTACCCGAAAGCCTCTAGTCAGCCTTCGTTATGTGATATGCCAATAAACCAGCTCAAAAACCTCTCTTATAAGTGTGAAAATTAAGGGTGAAAGGGAGTCTCCTTAACGTAAACCCCCATAAGCCATAAGATGGAAACAGTCCTTCCACTGATACATTTCGCACAAACGAAAACCGAACCTTACTAAAGCATCCCCTTAGCCAAAACTTTACCGTTCTAATAATAAATCATCAAACTGTAGTCCAACTAGATATTAATGATAAAAACAAGATTCAATGTGATCTCTGCGGGACCATAACAAATGGAAGAATCCATAGGCAAAAACGACACTTGATTAGAGGTTTGAAAATGCCCTAATACATCAATGGAGACTAACACAGTAATTCTTGTACACATAAAAAGTAAAATATACATGTATTAGAAGTAGATAAATACTAAGAGTAATGGACGTAATTCTTAGAAATAAAATTGTCACCCAAGCAATAGGCTACATCTATCATCTAGCTTCACCAATATGATTTTAAAACATTCGCACAAGGGCCCTTTTCAGTCTTGGTCTCCACACAGTCTTGCCACAACACCCTCCTCACTAGACTTTAATTTGGTTTCTACAGTGACCAGTATGGCTGGCTTTATAGTTGGCACAAATCCTTCACCTCCCTCTTCTTATAGTCCCTTCTAGGCCCCTAATATTCCAAAATCATTGAGCACCATTTTCATCCTTCTCGTTAGACCTTAAAATTTAATTAAATTAGTATTCCAATAAAAGAGAACAACACTAGAATAAGATCAAAAAAGTAGCGACCATGTTGAGCGTGACTTGTACGATTACAATCGTGACATATCACAATTACACTAATTCTCTGACTAATTAAATATATGACCTTATAAGTAACAAAATCACTAGCATAATATACTTGGCACTCACATAAATCAAGATTTAGAGTTGAATTTAAAGCAATATCTCGATCATCAGTGACAACAAAAACCAAATGGGTGGTGAGTTTGGTCGAAGGAAAACGAAACAATCTAAAATGCCGAAAATGGATGAATGGTATGGTAATAGTTGGAAACCCTAGCTAACGCATACCACCATGGTGAGCATAGTATCTGACGGCTGAAAGCTATTGGGACCTTCTTCCCAAAGATAGCCATCCCTCTCCATCGTCGTAATATTCCCCCCGACACGATCCCTTGCCTCCGTAACCATCACATTCCCGGCAACTTCACCATGCTTTGCGACGAGAGCTTGTGCAGTACAGAGACCGCTAATTCCAGCGCCAACAATGACGCAGTCAACGGAGTAACCGTATGATTTATCCCCATTGGCCACCAAAGGAGAAATGGTAGATTCCTTGGCGAGGGAGCATCTAATTCCCGACCGAATGCAGACGATCCTATTTTGAATCGGGTGTTTGAATGTGCGAGGAAAAGAAGAGACGCTCGACGAGAAAGCTCGTGAGATGAAAGGGTTCAACGACGTGGAGCAGTTTTGCCTGGATGTTATAGCCCGAAAAGCACCGCAACTTGTTAATGGAGGAAGATCCATAAGGGTTACCATGACCAGGAAAGAAGGAGATAACCGCCTAATGTCAGAGTCGGGTGCACAACAACGACACCCCTGTCCGTTATCTTCTCAACTCCGGCATTTCTGTCCTTCAACGCAAACAAAGTTAAAAAAATAAAAAGTAAAACTAAAACTCAACTCCATCTGACACTTCTTGTCCGACCTCTGACGAGAACAGAGATTTTGCGCTACCTGAGTCTTAAAGGACCATGGATCTAAAAGAACCCAACCCAACCCAACGCCGCCCTTAAGAAGGAAATGTCTCCATTGCCTCGCGAAGTTAGGCCTCCGTTACATTCCGTTTTAATTGGGCATTTCTCTAAGTTCCTTGTTCAAAGACCGTCTCTCGTTCATGTGTTCCATCGTCATAAACCATGGTGGCGTTTGGTGGTCATTATAGAATCCGGATTAGGATTCTAATCCTAGATTCTATATTCCAGATTATATTTCCTTGATTTTAGAAAACTAAAATCCTATTTGGATAAGTTGGATTGTGAACTCATTTTTTTAAATTAGAATTTGGAATCTGGTTTGGTTGACACCAATTACTGAAATTAAATTTGGAATTTTTTTAATTAAAAATTGCATAAAAATAATATAATATATATAGAAAAATTAAATTCTTATTTAAAATCATATATATTATTACATAATATGTATATTTTTATATAATATATAAATTTATATATAACATTATTATATTATATATAATAATATTATTTATATTATGTATAATACAATAACACTAATATTATTTTAATAATATATAATATATTATAGTATTATATATTATTATTATAATATTATATGATATTATAAATATTATATAATAAATATAATAGTTATAATAGTATTATATTATGTTTATTATACATGAACATAAATATAATATATGTTTATATATTATAGTATTAAATATTATATATTATGTTTATTATAAATATATATAATATATAATAGTATTATATATGATAGTTATAAATTATATTATAATTTCTTATAATAATATAATTTATGTTTATTATAACTCAAAATTTATGTATCTTATATATAATATTATAATAAATTTATCGTAATACTAAATTTAGTAAAAGATAATATATTATAATATTAAATTTGTTAAATACATTAATATATTAAAATATATATTAATATAATATTATTATAATATTTTTATTATAATAATATAATATTATTAACATTAATGTATTTATTATAACAATATTATTATAATAATACTATAATATAATTTATGCTTATTATAACATAAATTCTAATATAAGTTACATGATAATTTATAGAATATTTTAATATTAAATATTATATATATATTATAATATTATAATATATATTTTTTATGATATAATAATATGTTTATTATAATAATAATAATGTTAATATTAATATAGTATAAAGTTTGAATATTATTATATTAAATATGATATATTAATATATTAAAATATTAAAATATATATGTATATAATATTATTATAATATGTTTATTATAATAATATAATATTATTAACATTAATATATTTATTATAATAATACAATAATATAATTTATGTTTATTACAACATAAATTCTAATATAAGTTATATTATAATATATAGAATATTATTATATTAAATATATAAATATATATATATATATATATATATTATTAAATTTATTACATTTATTATATTTCAATATATATATTATGATATAATAAAATGTTTATTATAATATTATTATAATAATACTATAATATAATTAATGTTTATTATAACATAAATTCTAATATAAGTTATATTGTAATTTGTTATTATTATAATAATAACAAATTATAATATAAATAGTATATAAATTATATTATAATAATAATTAATTATATTGAAATTTATAATTTATTATATATATTATTATATATAATATTATTATAATAATGATATTTATATTATGTGTAATTTATATAATTGTATTATCAATTATATATCATATAACATAATATATTATATTATAATATTTATAATGTTATTATTTATTATATTATGTTATACGTAATCTCTAGAATCACAGATTTTGGAAATATAAACACCAATGTCCATAATCACTATAATCACCAAAAAAGTAGATTCTGATTATGGGCTTGATTATACAACCGGATAGTAGAATCTGGCCTTAAAATCCCCATCAAACACACCTTTTAGATTATGGAATCGGATTCTACCAGAATCCAAATTCTATAATGCCCACCAAACGCCCCCCAAGACAAGTTCTTAAAATAAAAAAATAAAAAAAACAAAGTAGAACCCACCAAAAAGAAAGGGTTTTTTCTTACTATCATTTTTTGATAACTCATTTTCTTGCATTAACTAAATGCCCATGTACTAACTATGACTCATGTCTCCACAGTGAGTGTAATGCCCCGGATCCAAGTCACGAAATAACACCGTAACTCATCCCCGGAGGTTAATTTAAAACACAGGATCGCAATATCAGAGTGAAGGAAAAACATGAATACAACAATAACTATATAATAGAGTGTGCTAAAATAATCCCAAACGGAAATAAACTCACATGACCAAGTAACTACCCGCAAGTATCGTCCTCTCCAGGAGTAGCTGAAAACAAAACAAAACAATACGGAATGAGATACGAATATCCCAGTGAGCAGCACATGCATGCACAAATACATTTATTTCAGTTCTAAAACATGCCACAGTTATAAACCATATACAATGATGATAACACGCATATTCCGAATAATCCGACTAAACTTCAATAATCCAATTCATATCAGTGCGGAAAACCATCAAGTAAATCAAACAATAACAATCTGTTTCCAATCCCGAAGATATCGATAAAATAATGATTAACTGACAACAACATAACGAATAACCATAATTTCGTATCTCAAGATATAATTCCAGATATACCAATGTCATATAACACAAAGTCTTCTCATAACCATTCCCACGCCTCCAAATGTATATCCGGCCTACTCAGGGTTTCAGATATTGAAATGACTGCGTCATCCAATGCAGGCCTACTCCCCGGGTTTCTACATTGACAACCAGGCCTACTCAGGGTTTCTGTAACACCCCGGAACCAGGATCACACGTGTCGGGTTTATGCTGGCTCCCGAGCGCTACTCTAGGGCCCAAATTTCAATAATGCACCTTAAGAAACTAACCAGACACAAAAATAACATCCTAAAAATTTTTCGGAAAAACGGCTATATAACGCTTGTATATACAAGTATGGGCTAAGCCCTCAAACCACAAAAATCACCTGATAAACACAGTTTATATATCCATTCAAAAAAAACTAAACCATTTGGATATACAACAAAATAAACTTATTAAGATCACACCCTCTCACTCTCTCATTTACAACATATACAATACCCAAAAATAAGATCTACAACTATCAAAATTTGCCTTCTATGGGTCTAGCCAGGGTAGAAATAGTTCTCTGGCTTATATTCGGGATAACCTTCAGCTTCTGCCCCGCTATGCGTCTCACTTGTCGGATCTGAAAACAAAACCGGTAAAAACAAAAACTCACGTGAGACAATTGTCTCAGTAAGTAGCATCATGCATGCTAGAAGCAGGTTTATGCAATTTCGAATATAAATAACATGCTCGATTATAACACGATCAAATCTCATAAATTTCATGCTGAAAATAATTCAAACACAAAGAAGCAGTTCATTTTTAATTAAATCAATATTTCGCTATTCAGGATCATACTATTAAACAAATAAAAAGCAGATCAATCGAATTTACGAGATGATCACCCTTTACCCTCTAACCAAGATTCAAGGTCTAGCGGAGTGCTTCTCTACGCTTCCTGACAAATCAAAATAAGCAGAGTGCCCTCTCAACGCTGCCTGATGAAGCAAGGCTAAGCGGAGTGCCCCTCAACGCTGCCTATTCATACCGAGTGGAATTTCCTTCCACTTCCCAAATCATATGAAGAACAATTCTATACAAATAAAATAAACTTATACTAATCAATTACCTATAAACCAATTTCATAGTTCTGAGCTTCTGGGGTGAATTTAGGTTCACAATCCACAATGCCTCAAAGCACGTGGTGAACTTAGTTCACGATCCCCATAACTCATATTTGTGGTGGATGGTTCACGATCCCCCTATTAGGGTGAACAACAATCCACGATCCACAAATATCCAGGGTTGTGGTGGATGCAAGTTCACGATCCCCCGCTAGGGTGAACACCAGTTCACGATCCCCAACTGAGGTGAACATCAATCCCAATCCACAGAACGTCCAACTATAGGCCCTCGGTCCTTTTTCAGACTAAGAGGAAGCCTTAGCTTCGATTTAAAGTCACCATTTATCACAACTAATATTATAGAATCCACAATACATATTTTCACCTTTGGCCTTACTGCCATCCATACATTTACTTTCAAATAACCAATCATTGGTTGCCAAAACAATAGTGAACAGCAATAGTAATTACGAACAGTCCGACACTAATAGCACTTAAGAAACAATAATTTACCAATTACTAATAGTAATTACTAATTAACCAATTTACCAATTCTGAACAGTGATTTACCCATTACTAGCAATAGTTACTAGTATCAATTTCTTTCCTAGTTACTAACAGTTGTTAACAGCAATTTATCTCGGCGTCTTCTTGCAACCAATTACTAACAGTTTCTAACAGTAGCTCATTTCCTAGTTACTAACAGTTATTAACAGCAGTTAATCTTTGTGCCTTCTTGCACCCAATTGCTAACAGTGATTAACCCATTCCTAACAGTAATTCACCAATTCTAACAGCAATGGAGTTACCACTTTCCTAACAGCAATGAAGCTACCATTACCAACAGTTATACAATCAGTTACTAATAGTAATTTACCATCAATAATTTCCTGACAATAATTTACTCATTACCAACAGTCCATGCCTAAAAAAATAAAGAATAAAAGCAGTAGCTGCATAATGCACCATCCGAACATTTAAAGAACCCCAATCAACCTTCAGGTGTTAAACTAGTTGATTTATTAATTTGATTGACTTCAACAAAAAGTGACCATAAGTGATTGGTAAACTTATATGCATTAATATCTACAGACAGACGCATCAAAAAAAAAAAAAGAAAGGAGAGAGAGCATCCAAGAGAAAATAATGATGAACAATGGAGCCACAATGGTGAATTGACCTCAAACGCGGCTATAAGCAGAGAAGCCGAAATAACTGATAAAGATTAAACAAAATACGAAGGAAGCAAAACATAACATTACTAAATTTGCAAAAGAGAATTTCCAACTTCCCTTATTCGTTAAGCATTGGACTAAAATAATTATAAGATTTACAAAGAGAAGAGATTCTCTACTCCAATTTGAAATCCAAGACAGATATGGATTAAATATTTAAACCAACCGAATAACTTTCTTTAAAATAAAGAAAACAATATGATAATTAAAACCCAAATTGTCAAAATAAAAAAAAGTTAATTGAGGATTGTCTAAATAAAAAAAGTATCAATCCCCACATAGGTTTGAAACCAATCCTCACAAGAAACAGTTTAATGCACTCAAGCAATAAATAGAGAAAGAAAAGGAAGGCACAAACAATTATACGAACCAGTCAAGACAACCTAAGAATCTCATGTCCTAAACAAGCAGATTACAAATGACAACCTCATTTACCCCTCTACCGATAGACTGCTTACACAAGTAGATTACAACAATTAAAAGGGGCTTGCACAATACCAGCAGAATTTCAACTATACATCGCATAAAAATATAAACACATACGCATAGATTTCCCACACCAAACTAGCTCATCGACACACCATTCAACAAGAAATAATAGGATTTTAGAACCAGAACAGAACACATAAACCCGATCGTCAAAAATCCCCTTAGTTCTAATGACTGAAAACTTAAAAGAGCAACCATCCAAACAAATATTCAACTCCTTAGTCTGTCTACAGCAGATCGGAGAAACCAACAATGATCGCTTGCAAAACTGAAAACCCAACTAGTAATCAGATTCGATAGAAAACTCAACAGTGGTCGATTGAGCAAACAGAAATCAGAAAATAAACCCAACGAGAATTGATTAAATCAGATAAACCATGCTACTTACCCGGAATCGCAAAATCCACCGCTCAGAACAGAACCCATCGCACAACGCAGAACCCCTTCTCCTCTCCTTCTCGTCTTCTTCTTCTTCTTCTTCTTCTTCTTTCTTCTCTGCGGCTAACCCCCAACGAACGCCCCTTCCCTTCTTCTTCTCTTCTTCTCTTTTCTCCTCCTTCTCCTCTACTCGTTTTTCCCTTTTCTGTTAACCCCCAACAACAACCAACCCCCTTGCTACTCCTCTTCTCCACGATCTCCCTTCCCTGCGTTTTTTTTTCTTCTCAAACCCTTGACGAACAAACCTCGACGAGCACCCCCAAATGAATGATTCTTCCTCCTCCCTTTTCCTTCTTCTACGTTTTGTTCCTTCCTTTTGTTTTTGTTTTCTTGATTCCTTCTAACCCTTAACGACCCCAACACAAAATCACCCAAATGCACAAATCGTCGAACCCCCCTTTTTTTTTTCTTCTGGTCTAAACCATGAAACCAATGGAACCCTTGAACCCTTGAACCATTGATCAATTGGTCCGGTTCAATTAAACTAAACCAACAATTAAACTTACCCAACCTAATAAATAATTGGTTTAATTGATTATCCTTAATTTATTTAATTAATTAACCTTAATTAAAGTTTTATTTTTTTTTCCAAATTCCGGGGTTTTACAGTTTCTGGCTGCTCTACACCGGCGGGAGGTACAATACCCAATAATCGGTAAACAATATTCCATGAATCATAAATACCAACAAACCAGCGAATAAAACATATCACGTCAAACAAAATCAAATACCAACATTGGTCAATGTCATGACTATTGTTTAGTTGATAAATTAAACATGCCAAGTAGACACTCCACACCTCCATGTACACAGTTCCGACCTACTCAGGGTTTCGGAAACTCTGAAATGACGGCCTACTCAGGGTTTCGTCATCCAATGCAGGCCTACTCCCCAGGTTTTTGCATTGACAACCAGGCCTACTTAGGGTTCCTGGCTGCTCTACACCGGTCGTGGCAACACACAAGGCCATGCAATTTCAACCACCAACAATAACATTTCATTACTAAACTTAAGCATGGATGCAGGACAAGCTAAACCAAAACAGCAAATCATCGTATAATCTCAATTCCAACATCAAAATAAAACCATTCATTCCACATCATGTATAACTCATCACAGTTCACCACCTGTCCCTCTGGACCAAACAGTACCTCAAGTACTTCCAATATTTTCTCATTTCCGTAACACATGCCATTTGGAACTAAAACTCAGTTATTCATACCAAGAAAATCTTTACAATACATTCAGAATTTTCCAAACAAGTGAAACCAGAATTTAATAATTTCTCAATCAAAACAATGTATAAAAACAAAGGGGAAACTAACTAGGAACTCCTAGTGTTTTGGTACTCAGTACATCACTTACAAATAACCTAAACTTAACCTTGGGAGCCTTTAAGAATTTCCACTAAATTTTCCTCTATTAATTGACTAGGTAAAGTAGGTTCCAAAGTCCCAAACAAGTGATTGGTTGAGTGGTTTAACCCTCAACTCATCAAAAAACCACTTGATTTAATCAAAACTTCATTTCGGCAAGTTTATTTGACTATGCGCTCACCTCCTGAAGTGAGCGCCAGGTCGGCGGATAGATTCTAGGTTAAAATTTGACTATGCGCTCACTCGATATCAAGTGAGCGCGAAGTGGGCGGGAAGTGAGCGGGAAATGAGCACGAGATGCGCGTATATTTTTTTTAAGTGCGCGCGAGCTTGGCGCCAAGTGGGCGCAAGCTCGGCGCATAGTGAGAATATATTTCGCGCTCACTACCCGAAGTGAGCGCAAGTGAGCGCTAAGTGGGCGGATGCTCATTGCGATTTCCGACTCCCTGTTATTTCCAGATCTCCAACTCTGGCCGATCTTTTTCGGTCTGTAATTGTTCCAGTAGTCTCCTAATATCCCCAGAATACTTCCCAACCAGTTTTGAATTTAATCTGAACACATTTCTATTTAAGTTGAAATTCACTCTCATGCTCGGACTAGGTTATTCCAGAAAACTCAGAAGACAACCATGCATCAGAATACATTCGCGAATAAACTCAAAACCTCAGTTGTAAAACAATGCTACTCACCGGTATTGAAGATCTTCTTCAAGCTTCCAGCCATCTTGAGGGAGTTCTCTCGCGACCCAAGCTGCTCGGCCGCCGCCCTAATTTCAGAGCAGCAACCTTTCCCCAATCTCCGAAAATTTTTACATTAGTTACCTATTTATAGACATCGCAAGGGTTTAACCTAATTCACCCTCGATGTTTAATTAACCCTCGGAATCCCCTTTCTACCCCTCATTCAACTTGGGCTTTCCTGGATTTACTTATTTGCTAATTCCTATTTACTACCATATTTTTAAGTTCGATAAAATTACGTATTAATATTCCACCTCATTCTCTTTGACAACTAATGACCACAAATCTCTAGCAATAAATAAATTTTGATTAAACCTGTCCATAAATCCTTGTGTTCATACTTTTGCATATATTTTATTTTATCTACTATTTTATATTGTTTATTTTTTTCTACTCAAAACCTAATTTCCCCTTTAGTATATATACCTTCCATATTTATTGCCGCTCGACAACCTTTGAAAATCATTGATTCCGTGTATGCTCGTCCACCGAAATCCCTACATATACCCGCATCTACTTAAGCTTATTCGCCTACATAAATAATAAATAAAAAAACTCCTTAGAAAATATCGGGGTTTTACAGTGAGTGCAGAATGTGCCTAATTTTTTAACCATGCTTGTATAATACTTGACTTGGATCAGAGTATCGCATGGGATGCTTGTAAAGTCTTTGGAGCCATCCTATCATTGACATGGATCCAACATCCAAGCACACCGTTATAAACAAAGGGAGTTACTTGACGGTTCCCCTCTAGTTGAGGAAATATACTGTTTGAATTATACTATTTGAGTCGTCAATTCGCGTAGCTCGTAGGGCACCGTTTAGGAGACGTAGATACTAAATGGATGAGTGCATTTGTGGATGTGTTTGTGTTGGCTTTGTGCAAGAAAATCTATCCATACAAGAAGGCCTCATGAAGAATGTCCCAAACGCATTTTTTTTTCTTGAATGCAACCTTAATTTAAATGCGTCTGCTATATTATGTTTTTACAGGGTAAATCGATTTTTTTGCTTTTTTTTTCTTTTTTATATTTTGCAAATAATAACCCTCAACGTCAACAATTTTTTCACAAATGTAGGCACATGACCCAATATTTACTATAAATTGACAATACCAAGTAGGTACTAAGTTGTGTTAAGTGAATATGTTAAACATATAAAGTTCACCCCTTATTATCCCGCTTAAGCTTTTAGTAGGAACGTTGTTCTACATGATATCAAAGCCTTAGACTAATGCTAGGTCCTGCGTTCAAACCTCCATTCCACCCATTGAGAAAAAAAATATTTCACATGTAGGGCCTCTCTAAAAATGGGTTTGAGTCCAACCCACACGTGAGGGAGAGTGTTAAGTGAATATATTAAACATATAAAATTCACCCCTTACTAATACGATTCATCGCTAGCCAATATTTGAAACCCTATTTTTAAACTCTTAGACGTTCCAAGAAAAAAAATGCATCGATGATCACTTTTTCATTTCCCTGCATATAGTATTGCATTTGTCACTTTATATTCATTTTGACATTATTGCCATCATAACTGAATATTTCTTCCAACAGGGGCACATTGTTTTGACAATTTTCTAATTAAAAAATGCGAGATACTTATTATGGCACTCCACTATACTAGTATTGCGTGGGTTGCATGGGCCTTGAAATTAGCTGGAGCACTAATTGAAAGACATGTAGTAATCAACGATCAAATGTGTGTACACGTTTATGAATGAAGCTGACATGCATGTATACATACTTTGACGTTGGACCATTAGATATTATAGCTAGCGGCTCCAACTGATATGGTCTCGCTACGCGAGGAGGCTACTTGAACTAATATTTGGATGTTCTTGGCCAAGATAAACCGCATATGGTTGTGTACTCATCAAAGGACTAATACAATCAAATTATAGCTAGGATTTGCAAGGCAAATGAAAGCCTTAATTGTCGACCCCCAAAAATATTTCATTTTTATTATTGAATTTATGAGTTTATATTCACAGAATATGAAAATTTGCTTTTTTTTTTTTTTTTCTTATTAATAGCATACGCAATTTTTGTTCTTAAATGTTTATTCTTTTGTAAAAATATCATGAGATATCCTTCACGCCTGTAGAATCTTTTTTCTTTTTGTTTCCTATTTATGTTTTGCCTAAAGAGTTTTTTAAGTTTTAAATGCGAAAGAAATCAAGGTTTTTGGATCAAAACAGGCCCGGTTGGGTATATACAAGTTTGAGGTCCTGGTGTATATATTGGAGCCCAAAAGGTTGGTTCCTATTAATCTTGGGCATTCTGACAGAAACCAATCACCATACCACGCCCCGGCGTCCCGATCCAAGTGGAAGTTTCGACGGCGACGGCCCTTACAAATATCGACGCAATTCTATTTTTCCCGCCTATTTCATTTGTTTTTGCATATTCCCACCCTCAATCACGAACTTGCTCTCCAACCTCACTATCTTCCTCTGCCTGCATTGCAAGAAAACCTAATTCTGTGGAACCTGGAACGTGTTCTCGCTCATCCTATGCGAAATTAGCAAAGGTAGAGAAATCACAGCTGTGGAGTACGCCCATAGGTCATGGCAAAAAGATTGTAAGCGATTCCTCTTACTCGTACTCGTTTTATCTCCAAAATAATATAATTCAACGAAATTTGCTCTAGTTGGAATTGTAAGCGATTCCTCTTACTCGCTCATCCTATGCGAAATTTGCAATCTCTCCTCAACGTATGAAATCTAAATTTCTGCGTCTCAAGTTGTTTTACTTGGGGTCTTATGTATAGATTTCGACTCTACTTAATTAGTAAGTAAAGAAACCCTAATGTATAAATTATTGAACACCAAAGTGGATCCGTAAAAGATCCGTGCCTTTCAAAACGAATCAGGGGATAAAAAGCAAAATTATGGAATTTATTTTAGTTGTCGGCAGTATTTCAAATGATCAGGGACTCATAATTAGGATAATATGGTCTCCTGAATCGAGTTGTTTGTTGGTTCCAAACTCTTTCTGCTCATTCTTGTAATTCCATGACAATCCTAAGTGCTTCTTGTAATTCCATTTATCCTGGACGCTTGTGCTTTTTACTTTCGTCATTTATGACATTTTGATTGGTTGCAGGTTTCATCTGCCGATGTCATATTTGATTTGAATGTTATTGTGAACAATGGAGAGCAATAAGCAGAAGAATGAACGAGATGTAAGTAATGAATGCCCTAAACTTAAGATTCTGGGCCCGATCTGAATAATTTCTGTCCCAGTTCTGGTTTTTCTAATTTGAAGCATACTCAATAGATATTTAATGCTTTCAGGATCGGATGAATGATTCTTTGAGTTTTGGCAACTGTTATAATCCTTCTAGCCAATCCAGGAAGATATCCATTGGAGTTACGGTTGACAAGAATGCAAAAATGAGATCTGGAGCTACTAAGGAGGAAACCTCGTTGCCAAATTCAGAAAGGATTTTTCCTGGAGAAAAATCTATAAAAGATTACAAAAACAGCTCTGAATTAACTAATGTTGTGAATAGAAAACAAAGCAATGCTCCAGAACAGGAGCTTTCACCATGGATTTCCATCAGACCCGTCCACCAAGAGGAATTTAACATGGAAAATGTCCAATCTTCTGCAAATCAAACTTCAAAACATGCAACCAGTAGCACCCGCAATGAAGTTGAGAGAGTAGAGGAAGAATCAGCAACAAAAGTTCAGTTTTATGCAAACCGAACTTCTATTTTACAGTCAGGCAATGACATGCAGAAGAAATTTGATACTGTCACCTATGGAGGGACACTAGGGATGATTGGAACCACTGAGAGGGTGGAGTTTGCATATGCAACTGCCCAGGAAGTTCATGTGTTGGATAAAGGATCCAGAGAAGGAAAGACAGAGGAACAAGAGAAAAGAAGCAATGAAGCATTGAGAATGAAGCTTTGGGAGATACTGGGAACTGATCCCTCTCCAAAAGAGCAGAATTCAGACTCCCAGACACTTGATGTGGGTGCTGAGAATTTGAAGCAGGTGAGAGATTTGACTCCAAAGGGATGTAAGGTTGCCAAGCAGGCGAGAGATTTGAATCCAAAGGGATGTAAGGTTGCCAAGCCTAGACATAACTCTGACACCATAGAGATGGATTCTGAAAATTCTGAGCAAACTGTCAGGAGACCTGTGACTCGTAGTTTGACCAGAAGAAAAGTTCCGAAAAAAGGGTTATCAAAGTTGCAGAACAAGTGTAATAGTGGAGGAAAAGTGCCACCTTTTCTTAGCCATAGACAGAAACATCGAGAAAAGAATGCATTCTCTTTTGAAGCAACAGAGCCAGGCAGATTAAACGGGACTGTCAATGGTGGTTCTTCCATGTCTAAGAGGAAGAAGAGTGTTAGAGGTAGCAGTAGAATTGAGACATGCAGGCTTTTCTTTCCTGAAAAAGATTCTGGAGTTAAGGTCCTAGCCAATAATACGAGCAACATACCTCCACTTGCTGAGAAAGCTTTGTCACTTGGTAACAAAATGGGAAACTTATTCAATTTCCCTCCCCAGAATAACAACGGATACATCCAAAAAGAAAATGGAGGCATAGAGGGAACGTTCCATTATTCCCCAGTAACAAGGAACACATATCAACAAGAAGATATTGACAAACCATTGTTACAAGAAAATGCGAACCAGCAGCATGATTCTGATAGCCCATTTTTAAAGAATGCCGACCCACAACATGATTTCCAGAGTCCAACATTTGTTATGAAGACACCCACCAGAAGCTGTTCTCTTAATGCATCATCACCTAAAAAGAACCCCTTAGAGCAGGGTGTCTGCAGTCCTGCAATGGCAGATACAATATTCAGAGAAGAAGGATTCTGTCACTTGAGGACTTTGCAGACTTCAAGAGCAGTTTCTCATGGCTTGGAAGCACAGATGGAATCCTCTGTATCCTTCTCATTCACAGTTTTACTGTTGATTGTTATGGAATCTATATACTAGTTTTGGAGCTCCATATTGCTTTCTGTTTTCCCTTTTTGTCCTTCCTTATTGATCTTCAAGGATGATAGCAGGAACATTAAAGAATCATCACCTGTTACTGGAGAGAAAGATGCAGAAAATGGGCTGTCTCAGTCGCCATCTAAAGGGTGGGATGCAGAAAGCTCTGGAGAAGATGTGACCATGAAAAAAGGTTATATACGATCATTCCATATGATGCATGCAGAGATGGCTTTGTCCTTGTATAGATATACTCTTAGAACATACGTGCATTACAGTAATTCGCAGATAAATTTAATCAACTTCATTGAAGAATATCGATTCTAAAATAAGTTATATTTGTTTGTATTTCTGAACTAATCTAAACAAATGTAAGTGAGTTGCCTACTTCGCATGAAAGTTGTAGCTTATCAGAAACCATAATTCCTCTTATCTTTGTCTTCTTTGTTCACTCCCCTATCTTCTACGAATTCTCAAAAGTGTCCGTTGATTTCTTATGGGTAGATCCATGTGCTACAAACATAGGTGACAGGAGAAGTTGCATTTTACTATTGCTCATTTCTTTGTTGACTCCACTATACTCGAACAATTGTAAAAGTGTCTGTTGACTTGATAATGATGGATCCATGTGCTTGCAACATAAAGAACGGGAAAAGTTGCATTTTAATATTGCTCATTTCTATCTATGCTGTATGCTTGTGGCAATAAATGAATCAATAAAAGAATATAAAAAATAAGTCTCAATAATATAATTTGTCAGCAAGGAAAGAATTTATGTTGTTTTTGGTTATTATAAGGCTGAGAATCATAATGGAAACTTGACTCAGGCTTCTGTATGTTATTTAAATCATGCTTGAATTCAAAAATTTTCAGTCCTTGATAAATTTTAGGTTGTATATTGGTATGCGTCCCATTATATTAGCACATAATGTTTCTATTTTTTTGCAGAGTTTCGGTCAAACTTAATGTGATTCTGTACATTCTATGATGTAAATGCCCTATTGTTGGATAATTGGTGTATGCACGGGTTTTAAATGTATGTATTAAATTGGTTCAGTAATGATACTGTTTGTAAACTAACCGCTAGAAAATGCAAGTCTAAATCAATGGACTCAGGTATTTAGAGTCTTCTGAACCACTTGCTTATCAATCAAGGCTGCAATTCTTGTTCTTTGTCCTGGTTGGGTGATTTCCAAGCTCTCCATTTATGTGGAAGTTTCTTAACATTTAATGACATTGTTTTCCTTTGCCATCCAAGTGTTATCTTTGAAGCACAGCAGTGAGAGTTTTGTGCTAAGCATTATCCAATTGATGCACACAGACTTGATTGGATGAGTTCGTGATCAAGCTGGGCTGTGCATCATGCCTTCTTTTTTTTATCTTAGAGAAAAGAAGGAAATTGAATAAAATGACTGTTCTTGTTACTGAATAAAAGTTGAAAGATGGAAAATAGTAGTTTGATCTGGTGGCCATATGCAGTTTTCAGGACAACAGTTATATGGTCTCCAGTTCGTCCAGCTAAAAGGTTCTGCAGCAAAGAAGTCACTAAAACTACCAAACATAGTCCAACCTTATCCTCCTGGAAAGGTACACCTTTTTAACGTATCCATATGCTTGGCCTTCCCCATTTCTTATTGGATATTCTCTCTCTATCTAATATGTTTCTTTCCCAAAATTATCAGGGACTGAAGAAAGTGACAGATCCCATGTTCCTTCAGAGCAAAGCCAAGAAGATGGAGTGGCAAGGTTACCCCTTTCTACAATACTAAATATACAACCTATTGTAATATGGAGCATTTGCCATTGCAGGGTCAATATGTAGTTTTGAACTAGTTTAGGTTTCTGTCAATGTTTTAGGGCTGTTGCTATGTTTGCTTTGGCTTTAGAGAGATTCAAAATCAAAATGGAATTACAAACAAACAAGAAAAGCTCTGCAATCTTGGCCTCCGTTGCTGATGGAATACACTTACAGCTACAGAATGTTGTGTCTCAGATTCAGACGGACATGTAGGTGTCGAACACTAACATGCTGTATAGTTCTAGAAATTTTCAGTTTAATGATTGTTATACTTTTCTTTCAGGCAGAAGTTTGTGATCCTCAGAAAATCTGAGAAGAATGGTTTGGAGACAAGATTCCAGGGTAATGAAATCTATCTGCAAATAGTGTAATCTAAAATAAGTAGGTAAGTAAAAGAATCTTTAAATAATAAGTTAGTTACTGAAATTGAATCTAGCTCCTTGGCCAATCCAAAATATAGTAAATGCCACAGCTCCCCTACTAAAATGTTCATACCCACCTACGTGGCAACAAATTGTACTCAGATTAGTGTTGAAACTTGTATCCGTCAGCATATAAAGAAAATGGGGAGCTTATACAGACAAAAGTTCAGCCATAGCTTATATAATTCAGTTGCGAATGAATATAAGCAACAGTTCTTTTGAAATCTGGGAGAAGTGCACTGACACTGAGTTTATGGCACTGTTAACACTGATGGGATGCTGTCGTCAACTTGAAAAATGTTTTGGCTTGACTGGGTGAACTTTGATATCTGATGCAGAACAACAAGAACGACTGAGGCTCATACATGAAAAGTTCAAAGAAGAAGTTGATCAGCATTTCCAGGTTTGCAGAAGCACACTGGCTAAGCTAGAAGCATACGAAATGGAACAAAAAGGAATCGCTGAGAGGCAAAGTATGTTTCTTATTTTATCTTGATCACGTTTCTTGATGACCATGCTTATCTAATGTGTCTAAGTTATTAGTGTATTAGAAGCTGAAACAGGTCATAGCTTGGAAGTTGGAGCTCTTTAGTTCCACATAGGACATGAAAATCAGGTCTATATGATGTAATTGATGGATACATAGTCTCTCGAATTACACTTAATATCAATTTTAACCAAATTATCCAACTCAAAGTATCAAATGGACTTCTTCTGTTCTGTGATTTTGCCTTCTCAAAAGTCCAAAAATAATTATAAAAAAAAAACAGAAGGATGTCCGGAAATATTGTTAAGTTCCTCTAGCTGGGATAGGGTCAGGGGTATAAGCTACTTCATGTCTGATCTATTGTTTAGAGGCAATCCTTGACGTATGACAAGTATTGGATGGCTGTCTAGGAGATGGTGCTGCATTTTTTCATATGTGCTTCAATATATAATAGAAGAAATATGGTGGTACCACTGATTTCCAAGATAGATGTTAGTATCTGCTTTGTTCCCCGCACTGTAAGGTTGCTAACAAATGCAACTATACATGGCACTATTAGTAGAATATTGCAATCGTAATGGTGGGGTTTGCCATACATATTTGTTGGTACTTTCTATGGCAGCAAGGATGGAAGGCAGCTGTCAGCAATTGAAAATCATGAAATTGGACATGAAATGGTTATGAACAATATAAACAAATCCCATGTCGGGTGTGAGGGATAGTGATTTACATCTTCGGGTACCATATCAGTTTATGAAGTTGGAAAATGGTGAACTTGATCAACTGTTACAATTAAATGAAGGGGTTTCTTTTCTTAGTGATTAGGCTTACTCTCCATGTTTGGGGTTCTTTCTATTTATGTCATGAATCACAAGCTTTATGGGATATTTCAAATTTTCTATCCATAATATGATGCAGCCATGGGGGCACCTGTATTAACTTTATGCTTTCAGAGACACCAAATTCTCATATGCTTTGTTGATTTGCTTACATGATCAGAGGCTGTGCACCGGAAGCTTCTGTTACAAGTAGAAGAAGAAATAGAGAACCAGCTTGGTGATGCTGAAAGAAGAATCAGGACCGTCCACAAGGTAAGTTACCTCTCCTGTTTAATCAATAGTCCACTGAAGGAGAAAATGTTTCAAGCTACGAAGGTTGTCCTTCAAAAACCACGACTGCTGTTATATGCACTGGGGTAATGCCAGTTGTGGGATATGCTCCATGTGCACAAATTCAATAACCTGGGATATATCGAGGTTATAGATTTATCAAATGGGTCTCACTCATAAGATCTAATTCGAAAGTCAACCTCTGTATGATGGCACCTTCGAACTTAGTTTTCTTGTCTGGACACTTACTATAATTTTTCCTATGCATCCAAACGAATCCAGGGATCTCTTGGACATTCTATTGTCCAAGTCTGGATCAGGTGTTCTCACGGCCACATAACATCACAACTTCACATCTAACCAGCGGGGTTCACTTAAGCTGCAATCTCATGTTGTTATTCTCACGTGAGACACTAGAGGCGAAGGTTAGGTGTCATTTTAGGGTGAAAGTCCTTCTGTGTCCATTGAGAACACCTGATCCTTCACTCTTTAATCTAAGATATGTGCCGGTGGTACCCTCTAAAGGGTGGATCCTGCGACTACATTTTTTGCGAATCCTACGGCCCAGTTACTCGCCCTGATTTCTGTGATCATATTCTCATTGCTTGGTACTGAAGTCAACTGAGTAGTCAAATATTGGTGAGGCAAAAGCTTATCAAAAATCTAGAGGGAGTACCTGCAAGCTAATTTGTTATGGTATGCTTGCAGATGGCGAGGGAAAAGATGGTCCAACTGAAACGTGTTATAACAGAGTGTCTGAGAGAAGGTATCTTCAGTTGACTGGATTCTCTAACTGGAGGCTTCTTCTTAGACAAGCTTTGAAGGTCGAATCATGGATACTTTCAAGCGCGTATCCACCAGAAAGTCACCGACTATCTTGGCCCTCATTGGCCTTTGAATTTTTACAGCCTTCCTTTTGTATAACTGCAATCATTTAAGGTATAGAAAAGCTATATGTTTGGAGACCATATCACCTGGACCTATGGCTGGAAGATCTGCTGGTCCAACGGCAATGCATATATCCACGTCAGCTTCACATGTTTATGTGAACACATGCATTGCCCTTGGATTAGCAGATCTTCCAGCCTATGACTCCAGCAGATTTTAGGTCATATGTTTCCGGTACTCTAACACGCAGGTTTTTTTTTGGGTCGCTGGGAGTGTTTAAAGGCGTAGTAAAATAGAGACGGCAATGCAACCGTGAAGTTCATCAATGGCGGTTCTTTTTTTTTTTTTAAATTCTTTTCCTCATATCATATGGATGGCTCTTTATGCCTTGGCGGTGAGGTTGTAGGCCAATTTGGCGCTCCCCCAATTACCTCCGTCCCCACACGAGGGTACCACCGCATTCATGTTTTCTGTGTTGAAAAATATGAAAAGTTTTTTTTTATTAAAAAAAAAAATTCTAATTGTGAGATGCTGCGTTACTAAATGCTGCCGGAGGAAACAACAGACGATCTCACCCCGGCTGGGGCCGCAAGAAGTATTAAATTTTGCACACAAAAATGGCAGATATGGTGTTGACGTGGAATATTGGTTGTTTCTCACAGCGCTAAGGAGGGGTCCACGTGGAAAGCTCCAATTCCACAAGTATGGCTCATGAATAGTCCTTCTTGTCAGTGATGGGTCCACACCCGTGAAAACTGAGCTCATCCGTTGGCTGGTTACTGTAGCCATGCTAATTGTCCCTTTCCCTTTCACGAAGGAGACATATCCAAATCTAATCCGGAACGCCTTGATTTGATTAAAGAAATAAAGCATGTCCCCCAATTGCTTTGATAACTTTTCTTTACATTGTCTGGGGTCCCGGGATCTAGATAGAACCGAACCTTTACATCGCTTCATAAGCCAAAACCCACACGTAAGGGGTTTTAGCTTTGTGAGGGTACCGAAGTCAATAATGGCTTGACAAAAATATCCAATCGTTTAACTGTTATTCTTTTCAAAAATTTTTATAATATTTTTCATTACAATGGTCAAAACATATTTGATGAATTCAAATGACCCAAAGTACTCGTCGAAGCCAATTGTTTATTCACTTACACCATCAAAAGTAATGTCCACAATTAGTGGGGATTATTTGGCTAAATCCGATGCTTAAAAGATCTCAAATCTTGTCATTACTTTCAATGTTCATGCCATACAAGTGCATTTTATTATTGGGAGTGACTATAGCCAAATTAAGCTGGGCTCCGCTCACGAGTCGAGTCATGCGGCAGTAGTCAAAAGTGCGTTGTCAATACATTTTCCTTACCTACTACATACGAATCACTCACAGATGACTGCACACACCTACATATAAAGAAAATCAAAAAGAAATACACATAAAAGAAGAAGAGTGAGAGAGTACATACTCGGTACGTTTTGTTGGTTAAAATATAGAGAAAAAGTGCAGGAGAAAGACGACAAGAACGTTGTATTTTAACCGAGTTATTTTCTCTTTTCTACTGTCTCGATGTGAATTCAGCTAGTTATAAAATGGGTAAATTACACTTATCTCTCTTGAGGTATGCTATAATTACACTTACCTCCCTTGAGGTTTCTGAAATAACACTTTCCCTCCTTGAGATTTGTGTATGGGTCAAAATAACATTCTTTCATAGAAGTTTCCATCAAAACAGTAGTGATAGTTAGTAAAATAATTTGAACTGGACAAGATTACCTCTTCATAAAGATGAGAACAAAAATTTTAATAGCCTAAGGCATAATTATCATTTAATTTAAATGGGGATAATCTTGTCCAGTTCAAATTATTTTACTAACTATCATTGCTGTTTTGACGGAAACTTCAATGAAAGAGTGTTATTTTGATTCATACACAAATTTCAAGGGGGAAAATGTTATTTCAAAAACCTCAAGGGAGGTAAGTGTAATTTACCCTCATAAAATAGCTTAAAACTGAATTCTGTGGAACCCGGGCTAATTTATAATTCAAATTTCCAATACTCTACGAAACGAAAATTGACATTGAAAGCCCAAGTTCCAAGTATAAACCAAAATGTCATTTCAATTCTTCGAGCTAATTGGGGCCTATTTAAAGAATACTAGCTGGGATGCATGTGTAGTAATGTATGCATGTAGACTAATTAGGCTTTGTGTGTTGTTGAGAGTGGTTAGATAAACAGTTGAAGAAGTGGAACCGCTTGTGAGTTGTAACTGTTTTATTTAAATTTCAAATGTATTAGAGATAAAATGTCAGTTATACTCCTGTGTTAATGAATTTTATTAAAACAATTATATGGTCAATATAGGTAATAAGGATATGGATTTCGGCACACTTCCCAAAGAGCCTGTGCTTGTAATATATAATATATAGTATAGATATATAATATAAATATAGATAGAGGTAGATATAATTCCCTAACAATCTGTCCATGGAGGCTGTAAAAGCCCGTCATAAGGGAGTCCATCATTTTAATTTTATTAATATCTTTAATCATATATTTCATACCTAAAGAAAGAAAAGGAATATACCAAAGACCATTCAACCACTCCAAACCCCTCCTTGCGGTAAGAAACCCACATCAAAACCAGTTGAAGCAAGTGGCAGTCACCATCAATGGGTGCTTACCGGTGTCTATGCCCCGTTGATCTGGCCTGTCGTGGCGTAAAATTGTTTGAGAGTCGTGTATTAACCCCTGGTTAAGGCATGAAGGCAAGAGCCTTTTGCTATCTTCTATGAGCACTTATTGGATCCACGCTCTCTCGAGAACTTCGCTTCTTCTGCCTCCAAAGCAGATACGCATATCCACCATTTCTCCGGAAGTGGCCCTTTCTCTAAAATTTCGGACTTTGCGAAAATAATTGTTATGCAACCTGAAAATGCCGTTGGAGGAGGAGTCACTATCTTTTCTTTCTGGATTTCCAAATTTTTTTTTGATTTTGGCAATTTTATGAAGTTTTTGTCGGAGGGTTGGTGGTATTTCTGCAAACTGGGCAGAATCTAGACTTCATTTGGTGGACATAGAGACCTGCTCCGTTTCATGGGTTGACTTTATTTGATTTGGTTGAACTTAATTAAAGAATACGAGGGATGCTGTCTGGGAGAGACGATTAATCTTAGCAAATCTGAGCTTTGGTTTTGTGACTGGGTTCTTTTCTAATGATTGAAGACGAAGGGTTTCTTTCTTTTCCCAAGGACCTCAGAAATTTGGAGGCCGTTCCGGATCTTACCGAGCCGTTACTGAATTAGTTTGAGTGTTCAACACTTTGACGAAGAATTTTTTTTTGCTTCTTCTTTTCTTTTCTATTCACTTTTACTGATTAGGATGCTAGAAAAGATATTTCCTTTATTCTGTAAGCTTCAATCTCGAGAGAGTTCTTTAGCTTTCGGCCTTTTTGGAGCTCTGAAGATGACTGCAGCTTTAGAAGAGCAACAACACTGATTAATTAATTGATTAATCTTTGTTCCTGACCAGTTGTGTTTGGGTTCCAATTCATCATGCGTTACTCTGAACTTCATCGGATTGCAAAAGGAAAACTTGAATCCACCCAATCAAAGACGCCCAACTGTTCGTCAGATCTAGCTTTGATGTAAGTTAATTATTATTATTATTTTGTTATGTTTGTATGATCATGTTTTATAATTTTAAAACAGATGCAGTTCTATTTTAATACTTGCTTTTGATTTATGTTTTAAATGCAGGAATGATGGTGATGTCTTTGAGTTAGTATGGGAAAATGGTCAGATTTTGAAGCAAAATCAGTCCAGTAGGACTCCAAAAAACCCCCTATATAGCACTTCTTCATCTCAGACGTTCAAGCCTCAAGTGAAAGATGGAGGTGATGATGTTATTACAGAGACTGGCAGGTTGGGGTGTGTGGATTCTATGTCGAGTGATTTTCAATCGGTGGTGCTTCCGGATGATGATTTGATGCCCTGGTTGGATTATCACCTTGACGATTCTCTGCACCATGATTATTGTTCTGAGTTATTCTCCGAATTATCTGCGACCAATCTGAACCTACTTTCTAGCCAGAATAGTGCTGTATCAAGCAGTAGAAATGGTAACCTAGCTCATGCAGCTAGGGATCATTATATGGTGTCAACCGATTGCCATTCAAATCCAGAACAGGGGAACGCATCCAAGGTTTTTGGGGAAAGTCATGAGCCTGATCAACGTAGGATTAGCCAATTATATCCGTCACCAATGGACGAATGCCAGACTTCGATTCCATCTTTTAGATCAAGTGTCTCAGACTTAGATAGCAGTAGCAATAGCAGCAACAAAAATATTCAACAAGCTGCTTTCTTGAATTCGAGTCAGAAACCCCCTTTGATGTGTGGATCTCCGAGCACAACCATGCAAACACAACATTCATTACCTGCAAGGCCCCTGCCGCAGCCATTTAGCTCCACAGGTGTAATGAACTTCTCTCATTTCTCCAGACCTGCTGCCCTTGTTAAAGCTAATCTTCAAAGCATTGACACCCGAGGCGGATTGCCAAGACTAGATAGATTGAGGAGTAATGGCAAGGCATCCGATTTTGGTAGTAGCAACACACTGATAGCATCGACCAGTGGTTCAAAATTTGTTACAGCTTTTCAAAGCCAATTTGTTTCATTGCCGAGCAAGGTGGATTTAAAATCACCAGCGGCTGAGGAGCCACTCTCTTCTGAGCAGTCTCAAGCTGTTTGCCTAGAAGATGCATCTAGGTATAATGGATCACCACCGGTTCAAGCTCCTGATCAGGCCTCGAGCTTTGCAGCAAGTACAGCCATGGGAAGGCAAGATAGTGAAAATATTATTGAGCCAGCAGTTCCATCCTTGTCTTTATGCTCGGGTACCAGTGTGGGGGGAGTTTCAAATAATCCAAAACATAATTTGAAGAGGAAATCTCGAGACACTGAGGAATCTGGATACCAGAGTGATGTAAGAGAAACTGGAAATTCACACTCTTTTTTATCCTTCTATCTGGATCTTTTCTTCCTTGTTCCTCAAACATTCATTTTAATACAGGAAATAGAAGAAGATTCCATGGGTGTAAGGAAAACGGGTCCTGCACAAGGAACAGGTTCAAAGAGAAGTCGAGCTGCAGAAGTGCATAATTTATCAGAAAGGGTGCGTGAGGCCTTTTGATCACAAATGATATTCTATTTGTTGTTGGTTTTTGGATTTTTTATCTCTAGTATGGTAACTTCTTTTGGATTTGCAGAGGCGGAGAGATAGGATAAATGAGAAGATGAAGGAATTACAAGAACTCATTCCCAACTGTAATAAGGTTGTAACCTTTATTTATAATTTATGCTGATTTTAACCTCTCATCAAATGCATGCTCTGTCCACTTGTACCAGATTTCACTTTTGCTTTTCTCATTGTAACGACTTTGCCCTATGTTCTTACAAGGTGGACAAAGCATCTATGCTAGATGAGGCCATTGACTATTTGAAGACCCTTCAGCTTCAAGTACAGGTAATTTTTCTCATGTTTTTGTTTTTAAGATAAGTGTTATTACTAATTTTCTCGTCTTATTTCAGCTTATGTCGATGGGAACTGGTCTTTGCGTGCCACCAATGATGTTACCGACTGGAGTGCAACATATGCATGCAACACATTTGAGTCATTTTTCACCTGTGGGTGTTGGAATGGGGATGGGTATGGGCTTCGGGATGGGAATGATTGACATGAGAGGTGGTTATGCTGGTTGCCCCATGATTCAGGTGCCTTCCATGTATGGAACACAGTTCGCTGGCCAGCCTATTCCTGGACAGTCCAGCTTACCTGCCATGGCCCGGTCTGGCCTTCAGATGTTTGGGCTTCCTAGTCAAGGACTCAGCACATCAATGCTTCATGAGCCCTTCATTCCTTTGTCAGGAGGGCCTTCTGTAAACCCCGTACCAATGGTGGACACACCTGGAACTGCTGCTTCCGTGGAACTTAGGGATTCAGGATTGAAGGATCCAGTTCAAAACTTGAAGTTGCCAATGATACAAAATAAAAGCACTGATTGTTCACAGAATCAGACATCTCCTCAGGTTTGTGCATCTTTCATGGAGCCATGCCCTTTTCCTTTAAGGGAATAAACCACTATATTCAAAGTAATTGAAAGAGCAGGAGAAGAAAAATGGAAAAGTCGAAGAAGAACTAATCACAGATGTGTCACCGAATCCCAAAATGCCCATCAAATATTTGGAGATGATGCCTCCCGAAGGACATGCTTAATAGAAACATTACTCACAATCTATTGGCTTAGTTCATCTGCTGTTAAATGTGGAATTTGACTGACACGTTTTGTGGGTTTCAAGATAAAATTTGTTATATGTTAGCAAAGGAAAATTGAATGTTAGTAGAAGTGCTAATAAGCCACTGTTGAAGGCATGTTTACCTAGAGCATCCTTATGCTCTGGAGTTGTTCTTGCCGTTAATTCATTCTGCATATTAGTTCAATGACTGTCCCTTGCTTGAAAAGTAATACTGAAGAATGGAAAAGAATCTCCAAGAGTCTCTGGTCCAAGAAGTGATGTTCCCTATGATAACTGGATTCGTGAATTATGGTCAACGAACAATATGAGCTGCAAGGTAATATAGAAAATTAAGGGGAAAATTTTGAAGTCAAGATTAAAAACCATCCAAACACGTGCTAAGTTATGTCTGCAACCTTGTTGATATGTGCATGCTCTCAGTAAAAAGAGTTCTTCTTTGTCATGAGATTTCATTTCAGTTTTAGAAAAAGTTAAACTTCATATAGGGGAACCTCTATGTTGTAGAAAATTCACCAAATAGAACCATGTTCTTTCTTGGCTTTTTTAAGAATGTGAATGTTATTGGATAAGTTTGGTGAAAGTTCATCTTTTAAGGTTATAAAGCATTGTAGCTCAGTCCAATTAACCATTTCTGTTTTGTGTATTTTCATTCCCAGGCAATAAGTGAAGGTGTTGAACAGTCTGCTTTGGTTGAGACAGATGATCAAAACCCACATATCAGTGGCAATGGAGCTGTCAACTCTACCTGCGACAATAGGATTGATTCTGGTAAAGCGACTGATGATTGACTTCTGGGAGCATGTCACTTGACATTGCCATTTACTCCGATGTTATTAAAGGTCTTTGAAAAATTTACATGCATGCTTTGTGCATATATATATATATATACAATTGATAGCATGTTCCATCATTTTTTTTTCATTTGTTCTATTCCTCAACAATCATCAAGAGAGATTTTACGTCAAGAAGCAGAATGATGTGAAACATGAAATAACCATTTGCTGTTGCAGCAATACTCTGACTGACTGCACTGATTTTGTATGTGATGGAAAAGACTTGTTGTTTATGTTTGTACGGTTTTTTGCGTGACTCGTGCGGTTACCAGAATTTAGAAAAGATTAACTTCTGAAAGCTGTGTGTTTGGACAACTGGATTAAGTTGGAAAATCAATTGGGAAAGTGACGTGTTAGAAAGTGATATTTCGGAATATGAAAATTAACTTTCCGAAAGATGTTTAGATTCTCCAGGAAAATGTGTGAATGGCAATGGAAAATCCCAATAGTGATGTTTGGCTATCAGATTGAATAGGAAAAGTGATAGATTTACCTCTTTTACCCTTTATTATACAAATGAATAGTTTTGATGAAGTGAGTACATAAAGAACAAATTTTACTTAATCCACTTTCCGGCAAAATCAAACATTTTTAGTCAGAAAACAAAATTGAGCATTTTGATCGTTGAAAGGGGTTTGACTGATTTTATGTTCAGTGGGGTCTACACTTTCTGGCTAACCAAACACGCGGTTTTTACTAGAAAGCTTGTTTTCTTATAAAATCCAGATGAATCCAGCTATATCCAAATGCAGCCAAAGAGTATACTTGAAAATGTTTCTCTGCTATGTGGGAATTTCTTGGAATATATCTCATTTTCTATTTGAATTATCTTTCATGGACAATCTACAGTTGAGGATTGTTGATTTTGGCAACTGGAAGAGAATTCTTAGACATGGTCACTTGGAATGATGATTTATTGGTTGATGAACACCTAATGGTTTCGTGAATTCATCAAAATTGTCATCTACAAGATGATCATGCAAGAAGAGATTCCTTTCAGGCATATATCTTGCTTTCTTCATCTCCAAAAGCAAGGTTTCTAGAATCTCACGGATCATACTAAACCCAGGATGCAAAATACACTTAGCATGAAATAAATGAAGAAAAGATCCTATCTGAATCCAGCTACACCCTGGCTTCTTTATCAAGCCCTTCTCTTTGATCATTGTTCTGATTTCTCTTGCATCCATCCATCTCCCGGTGGAAGCGTACATGTTTGATAAAAGAACATGATAACCTGGATCTTTTGGATTCTTCGGTAAAATTTGCATTCCGATCAGTTGAGCGAGCTCAATCTCATTATGAAGCTTACAAGCTCCTAATAGGCTTCCCAGAACATCAACCTCTGGCTCAACAGGCATCATTTTGATGAATTCATAGGCTTCATCAAGGTACCCTGCTCTACCAAGAAGGTCCACCATGCATGAATAATGGTCCATACCTGGTTGGATATGATAATCATTTGTCATCGAATGATAGAAGAACCAACCTTTGTCAACTAGACCTGCATGACTGCAAGCTGCTAGTAGTGCTATAAAAGTGATTTTACTGGGCCTAATCTCTGATTCCTTCATGTGATCAAAATATGAAAAAGCTTGCTCACCATGCCCATGAATCCCATAAGCAGCGATGATTGTATTATATGTTACAACATCCTTCTCTATCATCCGATCGAAAACCTTCGTTCCCAGTTTTAGATACCCACATTTAGAGTACATGTCTATAAGCGAATTCTCAACAGAAACTACAGTTGCAATACCGTTTCTTGTCACGTAACCATGGATTTCCTTACCCCATCTAAGTATCCCTATTCTGGTGCACAGTGGAAGGATACTCACAATGGTTATGGAATTTGGTCTAAGCTTGAATTCTTGGAGTTTTCGCAAGATCAAGAAAGCCGAGCCAACTTCCCCGTTAGCAGCATATCCAGCAATCATTGAGTTCCATATTGTGATTTCGCTCCTTGGCATGGTCTCGAAGATGGACTCTGCTTTTCTCATTGATCCACAGTGGGCATATAGGTCTATCAGTGCACTGTTGACAAAGGTATCAGATTCAAACCCATGTCGCAGGATATGGCTGTGCATCTCCTTGCCCTGTTTCAGAAGTTCGAGATTGGCAAACGAAGGAAGAACACTTGCCACTGTGACTGCATTGCTTCTTATACCTAAGGCCATCATCTCAATATACAGCTCCAAGCTCTCTCTGTACTTGCCATTCTGCGAATGGCCTGCAATCAAGGTGCTCCAAGACACTACATCTCTATACAGCATAGAAAGAAATATACAATGGGCTTCGTAGGTGTGGGCACATTTACAATACATATCTATCAGAGCATTTGAAACGAAAAGATCGCTATCAAATCCACTCCTTACAGCGCAACCCTGCAAACTTATTCCTAGTCGTTGAACCCCCAACCTGCCACAAGCTGGAAGAATAGCTGCCACAATCACTGAGTCAGGTCTCAATCCTTCTAACCTCATCTTTTTAAACAGGCATAAAGCTTCACACCACTCCCCACTCTGCGCAGCTCCACAGATCATTACACTCCACGAGACTAAATCTTTTGTGGGCATTTTCTCAAATACCTGCCGTGCTTCGTCTACACTACCACACTTTGCAAACATACTAATGATGGCAGACTCCACAAATATGTTGCATTTTATTTTGCGGTAAGTTTCAAAAAATTGGATCAACTGATGGACCCTTCTGCCTTCTTCAAGTGCTGATAATCCAGAACAAGCCTTTAGAACTAGCGGGTATGTAAAATTATCAGGTGTTGCACCTTCTCTCAACATGAAGTGAAAAAAATCAATTGTTTCCGAGAACCGATCCTTATTAACCAAACCTCTGAGTATCGAATTCCAGGCTAAGTTATTCTTCTGGGGAAGATCATTGAAGACCATCAGAGACTCATGGAAACTGCCAAAGCCAACATAGATGTTCACAAGCTGTGAGCCAAACACTTCGTCGGTACTATTTGGGTGGAAGAAGCCGTTAACAAGCAAAACACCATGAACTTTTCTGGTTTCAATCAGACTAGGGGGCGATTTCAAATGAACATATAATTTGTTGAAGAATTTTGGGTTTAATTGATAAGACCGTGAAAGTTGACGATTTGTTGATTTTTGACAAGTAATCGGGCAAGAATGACTGGACTGGATGATTTGCTTGTTCTGGTTTCTAGAACGGTGAAGTGAATCTGTGGGGACAATTTCGGTGGATTTATTGTGGCGCAATGGGGGAATTCGAACTGCTATCACTTTGCAGGGTTCTCTTGTCATAGACAGTCTTGACAGAGACAGCATTTCCTGATAATTCGCTTTTGGCCAGAGCTTGAAGCTTCCCTTTACGTTGGATTCCTTTTAAAATGGAAAAGAAGACAACGCTAAATGCACCATAATATCAGCCGTCGTGTTTCTCTCGACTCTCATCGGATTCAGTCCTTCTGTTATAGCATCCATTGTTGGTTACTCATCTCTGGACCCTAAACTCAAAAGCAAAATATTACAACAAAGATCAGAAATTGGAAACTTAAATATAAAAGAAAAGGCGATATCTCATTAGGTTCTCACAAATGTTTACAAGTACGTGTATATATGTGTTGCAGCTGCCGTATTGTTTCTTCAGTCAATGGCAACGGTGCAAATGTTCACAATATTAATGTATAGACTAGAACACCTTGTGTTTTTTTAAGTATTGCAAAAAAATTTCACATGATGATCAGAAAAAAAAAATCCATAAAGTTTGCAGGAATGGCACGGTTAAACAGACTCTAAGCAGCCTAACTTTAGATTTTTCGGTAAGCTGCTTCTCGATGATTCTACAGATTCCTGATTATGTAAGTTCTTCACTGCATCATCACCAAGCTTCAGATTGGATAAGGCGCTTGTCAATGAGTCTGCATACTGAGATGTCTCTGCTTCATTTGATGCATTGGCAATAGATTCAGTGATTGGAACTTCTGGTGTTTTATATCCAACTTCCAATTCCAGTTTCTTGAACTCCTCTTCAAAATATTCATCATCAGTACTTGTCTGTAGTGGGCTTAATTCTGCATGAATCAGTGAGAGACAGGAGACAATGGTTAGAAAGGTCCAAAAAATATGGAGAGTCAAACCGAAAGAAATTTTCGCTACTATGCGGTCACGAATCCTTCAGTACTCCAAAGTCCCAAGCAACTGAGCCCACAGTGGGCTAAATTATCACAGAGAAGGGTTAAAAAATGGGAGAAAGAAGAAAAAGAAATATTCCCCAAGACATATCTCATGAAATCAATCCTGATAATTTTATATGTTGGATGCAAGAGCACAGAATTCAGTTGATCCTAGCCACCTGTAACTTTCATATATCTTTTCCCGATTTAGTTGTAAGTTCATTACTCAAGCACTTTAAATGTCACTGAGCAAACCCTTCAGATAAAACTAAGTTATGTTCATCTTTTATAATTTTAGGAAAATGATTACCTAGAACCTCTTCAACTTGTTTTTGTGAAGCAACAGTCTCATCAAGCTCTTCTAGACAAAGTTGAACATCTTCCACACTGGTCCTATTTTCCTTGATTGCTTTAGCTCCAATTTGAATAGCTTCTGAAACCTGTTATGAGGAGACGTTAGATCAAGGACTTTGAAATATTCTGTAGTTATGAGACGACAAACAAAATTTCCACTTGGCCAAATCTATTCAATCCTATGAAAACAACAGTTTTATGAGTTCTTGTATGATTTACCACTCAAGTTAAAGCAAACAACACACAGTAGTTGAGCCGCAGCGGAAGTTATATAAAATAGCGCATAGCTTCTAAATTACCTTCTTTGTGGATTCAGCATTTGCAATGATAGTCAGAACTTCCTCCACCCTGTTCAAAAGAGATGTGCATTTTTCTCTACCTTCAGATGCTAATTTTAAATGCTTTACATGTCTAAGAGCAGACTTTTTGTTTCTGGACTTCAGAGAAGCCAAGGCTGATTTTCTTGACCTGCACAAAAAACCATCTCTTGTCAGATAAAAGAAAACCTATAACAAAATCATTAGAAGTTCCAAAATAAGATAGTCATGCACATCGAAACACTGCTTTCTCATAAAGAAGGTTCTTTTTCTCAAACAAACTTCTGAACCAAATTCGCTAACGACCAGGTTAGGATATTTTCACATTCATTCTTGAAACCAATGGCTAAACTAACAATTTGAAGCATACCCGTAACCAAGTATCCAGATAGGCTTTTAATTGCCTGAATAGGTACTACATGGTATGGACTGATACATATCTGCATATGTTGTTTGTATCAGTACCAGCAATGTGATTGATACTGATATCAAGTATGATACTTCAACTCATGATCTAAAAGAAACCATGCAGCACAATCCAACTTAATGATCCATACCTTCCACCAGTGAGATCAGCAGGTCAATCAGATTACTGTAACCTTGAGATTCCAACCTAGACCTCCTGAATCTCCGAAGAATGGAAGGTTTGACCAATGAATTATCACATGCAACTCCTATCTGCCTTTTTACACCACCAGAAGTTTCTGAATATAATAGGACTAAATGTTTTTCACATTGGATTTGAGTCCCTCAAGAATGAGGTTTCCAGCACCTAAGTATCAAGGGTAAGTGCATTTACATTTCACAACGTTGGTCAATCACATCGAGTTGTTGCTGAAGCTTTTCTATTGTCCAAGTTAAGTGCAGAACGTCATAATCAAGAGCTGAGATACTTGAAACTGCTGCAGACACCAGAGAAACTTTCACACCCTGTAAATAAGTTATTAATACATAGAGCATAAGAGTAAGCGTCTGAGAAATCACATTAGACCCTGAAGAGTCAAGCTCTTTGGACAGTATTTAGCATGCTTTCAGAAAATAAGACAATTGAGTCTTTCGTAAAGCATGACTTTTCAGTGGCCTGTGTACATTTCATCAATTTTATTGAGCTGTCCTAGTTAAGTAGTTATTAAGTTGACCAAAATTGGTCAGTTCCAAGTTGACTCTTGAGTCAGATATTTCAACTACAGTAATTCTGTCCCTTGGATGACAACACCTGCTTCAGATAAGATCCTATTTTCTTTTCTTTTCTTTTTTTTTTTTTTTGATAATCCTAATTCAGATAAGATCAAGATTACTGAAATGGAACCCAAAAGAATAGCCATATCCAATACCTCAATGAAATCCATCTTACTGATTGCCAGATGGTGTGCTTTTCCACATCCAGACAAGTAACTCAAGATTGCAGTTGCTTCATAGGATCCCTTACACATGCTCTGGAACTTCTTCATTGTTAGGATACAAGAGGAAGTCCAGTGGCTTTCAGATAAATGCTCAATTATTTCAGAAGATCTTTCCTGCATATTGAGAACAAAATTCATGAAAAAAGTGGACCCAAATTGAGTGATACAATAAGTAACAAGATAATACCTTACCAAGACATAAAATGCATTATGTTGATTGATATGAATTAAAACTGGTATATAAATAAAGTTGGTTAGAAGACATGACAAGTGGAATGCTGAAGGATATAAAAGGGTCAGGGTAAGGTTGAAAAGAACCTGGATGGGATTGGTAAAAAATGACGTGAAGGATCATGATTTGACTACAGATACAATTTTTAAAGATTTGGATGTTAGAACAGGATTCCTGTCACCATTACAACTAGGTAGAATAAGACCGTTTCTTGTTTCTGAATGCTGATATTGATGTAAATGTATATCACTATATTGAATACTATGTTTGTGTCCCAATAAACTGGGGGAAAAAAGAAGGAAAACTATAAACCACAATCATGTACATGTGAATTTGTCTGTCACTGGACTGTATTTACCATCTTCTAGAGACAAACTTTAGCTGTTCCTCTAACAAATTTTAAACACATAAAGGACAAAAATGGAACACGAAGACAGGAATCAAAAACCAAAAGATAGAAAAGCTACATAATACATGCCTGCAGTAGGATCCTAAGGATGAGACGATCTTCAAAAATTTCTTCTTGAGCCAATGATCTAGATACACTCATCAAGTTTACTACTTTTTTAAACAACTTAGAGAGACGGCTACCAGTTGGATCCACAAGATCCCTGCTTCGAATAATTTCACCTGTATTATACATTTCAAGCTGAAGAAAAGAAATCATACGGAAAAACAAGAAAATAACTTATCAGTAACTGGAACCATAAAAGGCCTGTCAAAGATTGAATGCTAGATCTAAGGATTCATTAACCAGAACAGATTTTAGTAATATGCCACATTATCTAGCAGCAGCTGTTTCAAGTTACATTTTCACTAAATTTTGACATTTTTTTCAACATCTTAAACCTATTTAACTTTTTATCATACATTTGCTGTACCAGCCATACACAATATGATAATGTCACAGATCTTATTATAATAAACATCTTGTAAGTCACATTACATGAGTAGCACCAGAGGATTGAAGGATTCACAAACAACAGGTTGTCAAAGTACCTTTACAATGACATGTTAAACGCTGATATGCATTGTTTTTATGATTGATTTAACAGAGCTGATCTACTAACATATGATGCAATGTCTGCCTTTCAATTAGGAACATCCTATGGCCATCTGCAGCTTGCTACAACAGCCAATTATAATATAAATGAAATTCAAAAACCGAGATAGTCCTGGTTTTTGGACAGATAAATAGGAACTACACTCCATCTGGGTAGAAAAGGTACAGTGCTTATTTAGAGATATTTAGAGATAAAGAGATACCTTCATCCAATCTTTATATTGATTCTGTTCTAGCCAAATCTCAATGCATCCTTTCATTTTCCCAATTCAAAATTGGGTTTTTTTGTTGTTGGTCATAGCTTTCGTTAAGCAATATCAGAAAAGAGAAAGAATAGTGGTCTTTATGTGATGCAAAACCAGGGATCCATAATTATAAATAATTACCAAAATAAAATACCAAATGATGTCCCACCATAATTAGTCTGGAAGAAAAAAAACCTCACTTAATAAACAACTACTATCATAAGAATGGTCTATCTATAAATTATGTAAATATATAAAAATTATTAAGTACCAAAATAAACATCACACCCAAGCATGAGAAGCTCACCAGTACATTTTCAATGCATAACGGCGTCAAGCCTCCTCGATTAAACCAATTGTTCTTCACCTACATAAAAAGAGAAAATATATGGAAAAACAAACAAACAAACATCTGTTAGAGGCTCATTTGCAAACAAGAACACCAAAGAACAAATTTTCACCTGGAACGTAGCTGGTAATACTTGCCCCAATGAGAATACGGTTTCATATGAGACCCAAACAAAGAGGGGAAAAAAGAAGAAGGAAACAACAACAATAGTGATGACGGCATGGTAATATTAAAGAATTACAGTGCTTTGTAAAAGATAAAGTCCATTTTAAATTTAGAGTTTAAAGAGGACCTACAAGCAATACCCAATTTTAAAGATCGTTCTAACAGTCCATATTTTATAGACATAAGAAAAACAAGCTTATTAACCCGAAAGAGTTTAGCATCATTTTAATTGTTGTAGAAGAGTTCCAGAAGCCATCAGAACTTAGCCAACTATTTCAGGGTGCAGGAAACCTACTTATAGGTAACGGTAAACACTGTTCATGTGCTTCTTGCTTTAGATCTACCTTATAATTGCCATCCACTCTAATTTATCAGACTTATTTTCAGGATTCAGGAAACCTATTTATAGGTAACAGTAAATCACTGCTCATGAGCTTCTTGCTCTAGCTCTATCACGTAATTGCCAAGATCCACTCTAATTTATCAGACTTACTTTCAACTATTTTTGTGATTTTTAATCTAGAGCAGAACCTGAAACTGGATGGTTACAGTATGTTATCAATCACAAGATTGATTATGCTTAATCTGCCTCCATCATCATTTGAAGTGAGGGGAAAAATAAAACACTGAGAGGATGTTTGGTAATGTTTCAAAAGTGGGTTTTTTCAATATTTAAAACTGAAAACCAAAATCTCGTTTGGTAGGCATAGTTTTCTGGCGTTAACCCAAAAAAAAAAAAAAATGATTGAAAAATAGCCTGGTTTTTAAAAGCCTAAATAGGATTTTAAAAATGAACTGCCATTTTCAAAAGCACAGAAGAAGAAATGAAAGCCAAGAGAACGAAGCAGCAAAGAAATCCACATTCCACAGTTTGACAATCTGACTCTACTCTTTCATTTTCATTAGGACAGATTCATCAAGGTATAATATCTATTTTCTGATCCTCGATTTGGGTTTTTTGTGTTTCTAGTTTGTATTTCTTTTTGTTCGGACAGATTCATCTTTGCAGAAGGGCATGAAAAATACTTTTAGATTCTGCACAAAACTTATTGCATTTAGGTCACATGATCTATTAGTTTTTCATTATTTCAGATATGTGCAATCCACTCTATTACTCATTTAGATGCAATTCTGTTTACTTTTATTTAACTTTCCTGATCACGTTAACCACAAGCACCTTCAGGTCTCTTCTCACTCTATGAGCTTTCGAAGTCCAAAAGGTTTCTCTTTATCATGAAAGTTTTTACAATTCTTTCTTTTACTTTGGAAGTGTTTGGAATTTTGATTTAAAAGTTATAGTTACACTTTGATTTTTAAAATTGTAATTGATTTTGCCTTAATTGTTACCAAATGGGTTTTCTTCAACTGTTATCAAAATGGCAAAATAATTTGAAAATTTTTTGGTTTTCAAATTGTTTTAAAAAAAGGTCAACAAACAGCCTCTGATATTTCAATTGCAATGCGCCAATTTTCACTTTGAGAGAATTAGTAATCTGAAATTATAGTGTCATAAGAATGTCCTAAAAGTTAAACAACATGATACCTTCACCCCAAAACCCCAGTAAATAAATAAATCCAAGCTGCATCACCAAATCAATGGAGGACGAGAAAGGGTTTATTGAACTAGCTAACACGGGAGAAAAAAAAAGGCGGTGAAAACTGGAAAGAATATCTAACGAACAATGAAGAAAATTATAGAGTGAGAGTGAGAAAGATTATAGAAAGAAAGGAGGTTGGGGGAAGGAGCTAGATACCTCGGATGCTGTTATGATGAAGAGGCCCAAACGGCGAGCCACTTTGAGAATCAAATCTCTCCAGAATAGAAACTTAGGTTCCCAATCAGATCTTTGCCCGCTAAACGCCTTGAATCTGGCCGTCGCAACGACTTCATCGTCCCAATCGGGAACTTCCTGCCTAATGATTTCGGCCACCGACGAACTCATCCTTGCTTCACGAGAACAATGAACCCATCATATTCAGGGGTCGAAAAATCAGAATTGCATCGCTCTCCAATTCAAAAATTTTACCGCCAAAACAACAAACAGAAGAATTACAGACAAATTAAAAACATATAAATTTTTAGAATGGGCGTTTATTGTGTTAGAAATTAGAAAGAAATTGACGTCGAAGATAGACCGCCAGAGTTTAGAATGGAGAAGAGGAGAAACTGTGGTATTCGGAAAGGAAAAGGAAAAAGTTGAAAAAGTGGCTCTATTCCTCGCACGGTTGCACCGTCGCACGCGCTAGGGTCTGAAACCTGACGATCACACCGTATGGCAGCCCGTTGTTACGCAAACTCTCGGTTATATAACTTTACCTCTGCCTTGTTCGCTTTTCAAGTATTATATAAGCGGTAACACATCCTATAAATCAATTTTCATCTAATCTTTTTGTAAATATAAATTGGGATAATTACAGTTTACCCCCTTGAGTTTCAGACAATCCCATTTTCCTTTGAAGTTTTTGAAATATCACTTTACTACCTTCAGATTTGTTGTATGTAATAGCTTGCCCCTTATAAATGTTTAATTGATGAGGTGGCAAGAAAAAAACATATATTGACAATAATTGCCTCTTTTAAATAGCAATACTACCCTTCAGCAGCAGTTAGAATAAAAGGGGTAGAGTTATTAATATATGTTTTTTTTCTCTTACCACCTTATTCATCAAATTTTTTAAGATAGAAATTGTTATATATTACAAACCTTAAGGTAGTAAATTGATTTTTTAAGAACCTCAAAGGATGAAAGTAGGATTGTCTGAAACCTCAAGGGGTAAAGTGTAATTATTCCATATAACTAAGACGAGGGAAAGGGCAAATTGTGTAACTGCCTTGGTTTTTCTACTTGCCAAACACTTGAAAGGCCTAAATGTCTCCATGCATTGTTGAAATAGCAAATGAAAAGAGACATATAGATGGGAGAAGAAGTAGAAGGGAAACATTTGTGTAACTGTTTGAGTTTCCTCTCAGTACCAAACACTTCACATGCATCAAAGATTAAAGAAAAAAAGAAAAGAGAGCAAAAATATCCCTGGCAGTAACTATAAGGTTTTTTTTTTGAAAGACGAATATTATTTTTGAAACATTCTCACTATATGTACTAATGGGTTACGATCCCTCACATTCATTTGGAGGCCCACCAGTCATTTGGAGGGCCCCACACATTCATGCATGTGAGGGGGTGTACGCCACCCCCGCGTCTATCAAGGGTGAACAAAGAAGCCCTAATTCTAACAAGGAAATTACATGCAGAGTACTGTCTATGGGCGTGTATAATGTTGGTTATTTGGGCCCTCGGTGTGATGATTCCGGAGCCCGAAAGCATTTCAGTAGTATAATTATTTGCATGCATGCATATGCATCTGCATCTGCATCTGCAAAGCGCTAAATCAATCAACCGGAGAGGCAATTCGAACTACAATTCTATGGAAGCTGCCAATTCGGGCTTGAGGGAGTCAATTTTAATGGAATTGCAATTTGCTTCTCCTTCCGAGAAGCATCCACAAACTCAACCTGTTACCATTTTAAGAGAAATATTATACTGCCTCGTATAGATTGTGGGGCCTATTTGTATCAAATTAATGTTGCTTTGTTGGGCTCACCTTCCTAACTGGGATATGGAAATGTCCGGTTTCCATTGAGATCTAAAATAGAATTTATGCAACTTAATACCAATTTATATTCTCCAGTTGGGCATGGGGGGCCGGGGTACGTGCTGGGTTCTTTCATTTAGTATACTTCCCTTTTTGTGGCTTCTCAAGGCATGGACCATGGAGGAATAAAATCAGAAACTGAGTAGAGGAGGAAGGAAATTATTTGGAGGCAATCGAGTTCTCGAGTGAGTACAATGTCCATTGAAGCTTTAGCCATGGCTGGTGCTGATTATCTCGAGTGTGGGATTGATCTGCATGTGTGGGAGGGCCAACACTCGGGTCTGCCTCCTCCGTCACATCTTCTGCTCGACGGCGGAAAAAGGGTACAAAGGAGCTACCATCCGTCAGAAAGAACAGTTATAACGTGTCGTCCACCGTCCTGTGACGACCACAAAAACAACGACGCCCCTGATTCTGTGGAAGGGGCAGTAGCAGAAGATAACAGCAAAGCAACTGAATATAGTAAGAAAGACGGAGGCCCAGAGAGCATGAAAGGCTCCGTTGCTTCGACGCCATCTGTATTCTATAGTGAGGATGAGTTTTGTGGAGAGAAGGATGAAGTAGAACAGCTGGGAACCAGTGGCTGGAAGAGATCTTTGTTCAAATTCTTCTGTGCAAATGCTGTATTCTCTTGTATTTTTCCTTGGAACTAGTTATTTTCATTTCCATCTTCTGCAAAAAAAATTTTTTTTTGGGGGCCGGTTTCTAGGTTTAATTACTTGCCTTATCAGTTTTGTCATTTAATGCTACTAGCATTAAAAATTGAGGGTGTTTTGGGTATTGAAAATGTTAGTTTGTTTTTGATACACTTGCATTAGAAATTTGATAAAAAGTGAAAGGCGTTTTTACATCAAATGTCAGCCATAAAACACGGTGTTCACTTTATAACAATGGAGTGGAAATTTTTTGACACAATGAATACATATTTAAAATAATATAAATGTATCACGTTTATGAGATTGAAAATTTAAAGATCGATCCCAGGGTACATCTCGGGTTTTTTTTTTGTAATTTTTTTGGGAGAAAAAGTTTGTAGGCAAAATCAGCTATAATTAAATATAAGTGACATTTCTTTCAGTGTTACGAAATTCTTTCTTCCTTGAATGCCCTTCTGCCATCTTTCTTTTGTTTATAATTTGATGAGTAGAAGGAAGAAATTGGTTTCCAAATTTCAGTCTTCCAGCATTCAACACGAGGAAACCAACCTTCATCTCACCACCAACCAGCCTTTTACGTCTCCATATATATTTCATGATTCATCTAAAGCCAGCTCCTCTATCTTCAGTCTTCAGGCACAATTACTACTCTGAACATCAACCTCTTTCTATCGGCTGTACAAAATAATGATGCCTTTTCATCTAAGCCCTGAGGCAATTACCGCCGGTAGAAATGATGTTAGTGCATTAGTGAAGCTTATTTCAGTGATCTGATGGATAGAATCCAAAAAAGACTCACTTCTTGGAAGGCAAATCTCCTAAATCAGGCTGCCAGATGTACCCTTGTCAACTCAGTGTTGATGGGCATGCCTCTTCATTACCTCTCATGTCTTCAAATGCCAAAGAAAATCGCGGAAAAAATCGAAAGGAAATATAGGGACTTCCTATGGGAAAAAAAAAATGGGGAGAGCAACTTCCATACCATTGGATGGGAGAAGATTGTGAAGCCCAAGTCTGCTGGAGGCTTGAACATCAAGAAGGTAAATCTATTTAACCTGGCACTCTTAGCAAAAAGAGCTTGGGCTTTGGCCAAAAACGAAGACAGCCTATGGGTGAGGTTCTTCAAAGCAAAGTACTACTGTGACTCAAACTTCCTTCAAGGGCAGAGAAGAAACAATGATTCTAAGATGTGGAAACAAATGATGGAAGTCAAGAAAATAATCATTGAAGGAATGGGTTGGAGAATAGCCAATGGTGCCTCAATATCTATCCATGATCTAAGTTGGCTCCCTAAGGAATGCAGTGATCATACCCCACCAAACCTTAATCAGTACCAGCACATCACTACAGTAGCTGACTTGATCCTCCCCCAACAAAGAGAATGGAACCTTCAGCTCCTTCGGGAAGTTTGGCCCGAGAACATCGTGCAATCCATTCAAACTATTCACATCAGTCATAGCAGACCAAGGGATGAGGTAATCTGGAAACATGGTAAGAAAGGTACTTTCTCTGTCAAATCCACTTATGAAATGCTTATTGGGAATGAGGAAATGAGTGCTGACAAGATTTGGTGCAGGTTATGGAAGCTTAAATGCCCGCAAAAGATTAGGTTTTTTATGTGGAAAACCATCCACAATGGTATTCCAACTAACGATCTTTTCCACAACAGACTTGGTAGCCGGGTTCAAGACTGTGTATTTTGCAGGGAAAGGCCAGAATCCCCCACTCACCTCTTCACTGAATGCCAATTTATAAGGGCCCTGTGGTTTGCTTGCACAGGGGGGAGATTAGACAGGATGCAACCAAGATCAACAATGAAGCAATGGTGGGAAGATAGAATTGAAGAAGCTGGCAAGGATGAGGAAAGAGAAGCGGCTTGGGCAAACGCTATTTGGGCAACTTGGAAGGAGAGAAATAAGGTAATTTTTGAGGGTAAAAAAGATGATATAAACTCATGTATGCGCATGTTTAACTGGTTACAGGAAGACTCAAGGAGGCTAATCGAGGTTGCCAAAGCCAAACCAAGACAAGAACAAGTGAGCATCAGCTGGAGTTTACCATTAGGAGGCAATGTTAAGGTCAATGTAGATGGAGCTTCTAGGAGCACTCATGGCAATGCTGCATGTGGAGTCGTCATCAGAGGAGACAATGGAGATTTCAAAGCAGCAGCAGCAATAAATCTGGGGGTCACCACAGCTCTTATAGCGGAAGCCCATGGTTTACTTGAAGGAATCAGGATGGCTAAAGGGATGGGTTTTACAAGAGTTCAACTAGAAACAGATTCCACCACAATTGCTCTCCTCATGAACAGCCCAAGCGAGCAGCAGCCGTGGAGCATAGCTAACATCATCGAAGATGCCATGATAGCTTCTTCTTCTTCTTTTCAATATTTTTCTGTTTCTCACATCTTCAGAGAGGCTAATGAAACAGCTGATAGACTAGCTAACTTTGCCTTAGACGATTTTCCCTGTATTTGGTTATCGAGGCCCCCCCCTTTTTTGCTCCCAAATCTGATCAAGGACTTCATGGGGGGGACTTCTCTTAGATCTGTAAATTGCTTTGATTAATTCACTTCTTTTTCATACCAAAAAAAAGAGGGAAGCTACGCACATTACTCGTCTATAAATGACAGTTAGGTAATCTTGTTATTATAAAAACTTTGAAATAAAATATGTTGTA
Organism: Buxus sempervirens; assembly: GCA_947561395.2. Lineage (NCBI taxonomy): Eukaryota > Viridiplantae > Streptophyta > Magnoliopsida > Buxales > Buxaceae > Buxus > Buxus sempervirens. Next base: position 32,530,024 of record OX387195.1, read on the forward strand.
AGATATCCAATATTTTATCTTCCTCTTCGTCGCCCTCTCCACTTAACAAGATCATGTCAACATTTCAACCTTTTTTTATTTCAAGCTTGCCGTATAAAACAATAATATGGACTACTTTGTGAAATTTTTTTTAATGCTCATGAAGGTCTCCTGTATCTAAAATTCTGGATTGATTGGACTTGGACAATTTCCACTGAAGTGTCACTCTTAACAAGAGCCAATAACAGAAACAACCCACTCAAGAATGTCCAAATGCTCTCCCCAAGAAGTATTATATTCCCAATTGCAAATAGGAATCTTAATTCAAATATTCTGAACACATCCTAAAAAATAAGCAATGGATATATCTCAAAAAACGTCTTAAGTTCGTAGATATATCCCAAAAGAGAATCTCTAAACCTTCAAGATAGTTCTTGAACCAATTAAGAAATGCATTGCTAAAACGACATAATTTATGGACCTGTAATGTATTTAAGACAAGCTCAACCAACGAAAGATAATCCAGATAAATAATTTGCTTACAAAACATTTTGAACCTTACAATATTTGTTGGGGCACACAGTTCTTTGGTTCCAACCTTATCAATTTAATTAGAAGATATCTTCCAGGTTGGCTTATCATGGATCACAGTACATCTCCCCTTGTGAAGCACACCCCATGCCCACCACAAAATGGGTGTATCATATACAAGATCTTCTTACATACAAGTATATTTTCAGTCATATGGACATGAATAAAATATTTTGATGGCAGAGAGCATCGGAGAAAAAAAAAAGGTTAACTAATAAGGATAAAATGTTTACTAGACAATCCTCCCACAAGGGGCATCAAGTGACGAGAGAAATCAGGCTGCCTCCATTCCAGTTCTAGTTAGACAAAAAAACAGAGAACTTGCTTGGACACTTTATGGATGAAGATAAGGACTACCAAGAGAGAAAACGAGAGCACGACTAAATTTTTGAGCGTTGCATAATAACAACTTGTCATAAAACAGAGAACTTGCTTATGGGTTTTTTCATTTTTCCTTTGATTTTGGGTTTAAGTTTATTTTATTTTATAGTCAGATACAGAGAGTTGGGAAACAGGGCATTGGATTTCGGTGGCTCGCTTGGCCACGTCTCTTAGAAAATTATCTTGAACTGCCTGACAAATGAAGGTTTGCTATCAGCATTCGTGTCTTCCTGCGTCAAAAAACTCGTATGTTTCGTTCTTTTCCAGAAGACAGAGACCACCAGGGGATTGTCATCTTCTTCAAAATAGACTTCTTACGGATAGGATAAGAAGGAGGCAGAGATGGTTTGAGAGCCGCATGCATGTGAGGCAGCAGTTCCATCATTTTCCAATATGAGCCAAGCATGCCCACATCAGTTATCAGTTACACATCACCCATGACCTCATCAACTACAAGCCAAGCATGAAAGGTACATAACAAGCAGACAGGGTGCATAAATACCCATGCGTCGATGCCCCTTGTATCAGCGATCCAACAGCTCACAGAGTCACTCTGTGTGTGTGTGTATGCCAGAGAGAGAGAGAGAGAGAGAGAGGCGGGGATGGATTACCTTGGTGTTGCTGCAATCGTTTTAACCCTTCTTTTGATTTCAAAGCTTTGTGATGCTTTCAAGAGTCTGTTATGGAGGCCTTACATCTTGACCAAGTACTTTAAGAAACAGGGGATAACAGGGCCCCCTTACTCCATATTGTCAGGTTCTTTGGATGAAATCAAGACGCTTAAGAAGGCTGCAAGAGAGGTGGTCATGGATACTACCTCCCATGACATAGTTCCCAGGGTTCTCCCTCACTACCACAAATGGTCTTCTCAATATGGTATTTTCTTTCCCTTCTAAAATCCCAATTTCTTTTTCTTTGGCTGTAATAGGGATGTGTTAGTGGCTTAATGCTTTCTGAGCTTACTATTCGTATCGGATAGAACACGTACCCTGTGGACAAATGGCTGTCTGCAAGGGTGTTGAGGTTTGATTAATATGGGCCAGCAGACCAGGGTTTGACAAATTTTCACTAGCAACTAGCAACGATTGGTTCAAAGCCCACCGGCAAGAATCCAGCCCCACTCCAGCTCTCAGCTGAGCTTCATTTCCTACTACCTTCCTTTTTTTTCTTTTTGGGTAGAGAGAAAAAGGGAGGAAGGGGATACCAGCGTGGCCGGCAGAAATGTCAAACCTGAAACTTGATGAACCAAATCCTGGTCCTGGTAGGGTCAGCTAAGTTGGATTGAGGCAGAAACAAGTTCAATACCCACACCTCAAATCTAAATGAAGCAATGTTCTATGTATTTCTATCTGTTCGTTTGATGATGTTTTGTCCGGCAGGAGATATGTATCTTTATTGGTTTGGCTTATCCCCAAGGATCTATGTCGCAGAGCCTCATTTGGCAAAAGAAATTCTGTCGAACAAGTTTGGTTTCTACAGCAAACCCGAGACAAGGCCACCAGTTACAACCATGGTAGGGAAGGGATTAGCTCGGATCAATGGATTGGATTGGGCTAAGCACAGGAGGATCGTCAACCCTGCCTTCAATGTAGACAAGCTCAAGGCATGCATTTTTTGTACTAAGGCATCATTAACAAACTCACTCACATTAATACAAGCATGCATGAACAACATATAACATATCACCACCCACTCTCAAGGTCGAGTGTCCCTATGCTCTTCGACATCTAGAGCATGATACCATTCACTGCACCACTGCTTAACATAGATGATTGCAGTTCCCCATGGTGGTTCGACTGTAACTGGTAATCAGACTGGACAGGGATCAACACCCTGCCTTCTGGTCCATAGGAACAACTGTTCTTGCATGCTGTTTAAAATGGTATTTTTCCTGACTTTTAATAGGAATCCAAACTAAATTACGTATTACCTTGCGTCTAAAAGGCAATGATAAGGACAATAGCAGCATGCACTTTATCCGTGACTAATGAATGGAATGTTCGGGTACATCAAGCTGAGAATCAGTGTACAAAGATAGAGATGAATCGAGAGTTTCAAGAGCTAACAGGTGATATAATTGCCCACACTGCTTTCAGAAGTAGCTACATCAAAGGGAAGGAGGTATTTGAAGCACAGCAAGAGCTTCAGCAATACTGTGCTGCTCGCAGTGCCGACATATTCATCCCAGGCAGCCAGTATTAGCCTCTCCCAAATTCTTACCCTAGATTTGAGTTATATGCTTCAGATATTTCTGAAACATCCTTTTTCTTTGCAGATATTTTCCAACCCCATCAAATGTTCGAATGTGGAGGCTTGATAGGAAAGTGAAGAATGCCCTTAGGTGCATCATAAAGAGCAGATTAGATTCCAAAGTTCTTAAAGGCTCTGATTCTAGTTATGGAGATGATCTTCTTGGGTTGATGATTGAAGCATCAGAAACCGCAAGAAAGCAACTTCGTCCAATTCTGAACATGGATGAGATTATGGAAGAGTGCAAGACATTCTTTTTTGCCGGACATGAGACTACATCCAATTTGTTAACTTGGACCATGTTCTTGTTGAGCTCACACCAAGAATGGCAGGAGAGGCTCAGAAATGAGGTTTTAAAAGAATGTGGGACTGAAATTCCTGATGCAGACATGCTGACCAAGTTAAAACTGGTAAGATAAAAAATCCACTCATTTTTTTTACTAGAGCAAGAGCAAGTGTCTAAGGCATGTCTATTTATCTATGTCAAAGACTTACAGTGTTGGGGATTCTAGGTAAACATGGTTCTGTTGGAAGCTCTAAGATTGTATTGCCCAGTGATTATGGTTTTGAGAAAGGCATCTGAAGACATGAATCTGGGGAATTTGATGATCCCAAAAGAAACCTGTATATCAATTCCGCTTGTGGTGATTCACAGGGAAAAGAAATACTGGGGAGAAGATGCAAACAAGTTCAATCCATTGAGATTTGCTGATGGGATCTCAAAAGCTGCAAAGCACCCAAATGCTCTACTCCCCTTCTCAATGGGTCCAAGAGCATGTATTGGACAAAACTTTGCCATGTTGGAAGCGAAGACTGTGATTGCCATGATTCTTCAGAGGTTCTCCTTTTCTCTCTCGCCCGAGTATAGACATACACCAGTGGACAATCTTACTTTAAAGCCACAACACGGGCTTCCAATTCTTTTAAGACCTTTGAATATCTGAAAAATTCTTCTGTCTTGATTACTGTTATGTCTTGTATCTGAGTTCAATGGTTTATATAGTAGTTTCATGTTTACTGACATACATGTAGAATCAAAGCTGTCAGATCTACTAAATTTCTCTAAACGATTTCAGAGTGTTATTGGCACCAAGAATTTGGAGAGCAAATCAGAAAAAAAAAATAGATTCTGAAAATTCGACTAAAGATATAGTTGTTGACAAATTTGGATAGAGTAACAGGATTATTGTTTTCAACCTCAACTATTTAGGACAAGGTAGTTGATCATTGGTTGATTGATTGACTAATTACTGGCACCACGAATACGAAAGAATAGTTTCATTCTTACAGATATGCCTCCTTTTCTATGTAGAAACTAAGATTAAGTGATATCACAGATTGCATTAAGCTTAAGGGTTGAAACTAAGAGGTAAATATTGGGCAATTAAGGAGCACGTGTATAAGATGCATGAATTTGAGATGGTTGTAGAAAGACTTTTTAAGGAATAAATGTACTTTGGAGAGTAAACAGGTATTGGATTGTGGCTCATATTTTATCCGATGAAAGGTTTGAACAGATGGGTTGGAGGTTTCGCCCCCAACAATAGAGTAAGGGTATGTTAATGATTTCTCTAATGTACTGGGACTAGGGTAATAACTGGGTATTGGAGATAGTTGTAACCCTACTATTATTTTAGCAATGGTATAATATTGTTCTCTCTCCCGCGGGTGTAGTCACAATGGCAAACCAGATACAGTTTTTCACGCACTTTTGCACATATTCAATAGTAATCAATATGGATAAGTGGAAACCTTACCAAAAAAAAATATATGGATAAATGGAAAAGCTTTAGAGGAAAAAATGTAATTGAGAGACTAAAGAGGAAATCAATGGCAAATGCTAGTTGAAAAGAACCCAATGGCTAAAAAATGAATGAAAAGAGGGCCTGGTTAGGTTTGTGGAACCAACTAGTTAGGTGAAAAGTGACTAGGATTAAACCATTACTCGTTATCTGATTTGGCAGAAACCAAGGAATAGGAAAGAAATGATTTAGATCTGAAACCGTCTTTATACTTGAGAATACTCAAAAATCAATATTTGTTATCTGAATAAACAAAAGGCCAGGGAAACCAAAAACAATGTGGAACTAAAGATATAGTTCAGGCGCAAAGCACTCCGAGATAATTCTAGCCAATATACTAAGATGTCGAAATAATCAGAATAGCTTTGCCAGCCTTGCCCATAAATATTACTACTAGCTGTGAAGGATACGGAAAGCCAAGGTAACCAAGAGGCCTAGAGAAGATAACTAGTGCGTATCATGGAGGGGAAGGTAAGCACAAGATCTGGTTTCCTGAAAGCAGCTATATTTGGATATCAAATTAACTGCATTGCTAATGTTGGTGAATTGATGGGTGTGCAGCTTTAAATCGATTACCTTCATTGATCAATTGAGGATCCGGGGCAAATGAAGTGATAATGAAAAGTGAGACCTAAGGGTCCTCATGTTTGCACGTTAACATAAATTGTGTGAGATCAATTAAATGATCCACACCTAATATGCCTATAAAACTGACATGATTATTTCAGAGCAATTACCAAACCTGTTACCCCCAGTATCATGAAAAGTTATCAACCAAATCAACATATCAGGCTATGAGACACAGAGCCTTCCCTTTACCCACCATAAGTTAATCAAGTCAATCAACATACTGGGAGATAATACCCATGGCCTTCCCTGACAAACCATACCCATACCTGAAAAATGGTGGGGGGCATGGGATATAAGTACAATACTTGAATTCCATGTCCACTTTTACATCTTTGAGCATGCATCCAATATTGAAGGCCATTAAGATGGTAAAAATTATTTTTCTATGGTATAGTTAAGTACCTGTTCATATCTAAATTTTTTTTTCTCATGTTTTTAGTTTAAAATTGCTTATTTTATAGTTGAATATTTTCTTTATTGGATTCACATAATGGAACCAATATTTAGCTTGCCTCCAAGTCCACATAACATAGATATCAGGTGGAATTTGGTTTGTAAAATGGGTTATCACAGTCCAATCCCAGTGTATACTTGCAGCATGAAGTGAAGCAACATTTTGTCCCATTTGAGAAACATACAAAAAACAAACTATCAATTGAGATGAAAACTATTTTCTCCAGACCACAAAGGATACAATGTTATTTGCAGGAAATGACATATGCACAAAAAAAGAATAATGATCACAACTTTAACACAAAGCAATATATCATGCCAAATGAAAAATATTCCACAAAAGGATAATCACTGACCACAACTGAGCACCAGCAAAACAATAATTACAACTAGGACAAATAGCAACCAGAAATCTTTCCAAATCCTTAAACAAAGCAAACTGTATGACCCATACCTTCTATATACAACCTTTTGAACAGAGGCAAACACTATGGCAAGCAGCAACACAGAAACACCCAGCATTAACACCACAAATGACAAAGCAGTCCCTGAACAACGCACTTTGATGAATTCATTGAAAGGTTCCTCCCTTGACTTTCATTTTATTAATTTACTTTTATATCACCCTTGGCTTCGGAAGAGAGGTTTTTTGAACTGGGAGATTTTCCTGTTATAGCTTTCTTCACCTTCGCGAGGGAATGTTTTACCTTTGATATCAAGTTATTTGACTGCTTTTGAGTGTGCTTGATTGTAACCTCTTCTTTTGGTGCCTCTCCAGAATTTTTTAAATCCTTATCTTTCGAGGATTCCAAATCCGGAACATCAGATTTTGGGATCTCCGCAATGACTTGTGTCTCAGCCAACTTATCAGCACCAGCCTGTTTGGTTTCCTCCGCCTCAAATTCTAAATCGGATTTCTTGACATCTTCAACATGTTTGTCAATGGCAGAAGCGGTATTTATGTCCTCCACCATCTCATCTCTATTTTCATTGGCCTCACCTGAAGCTGGCATAACATCTTCAACATTCTCCAGTCTCTTCTTTTCAGGGACCACTTCAGCAACACTAGAAACCTTCTCTTCCATGGAGGATTTCTCATTTTTCACATTTTTTCCTTCAGTTTCTTCATCAACTTCCAAATCCTTTTCTTTCTTTTCTTGAATCTTTCCCTCCTGCATGTCTGCCCCTTTTGCCAACCCTCCAGCCACAACCTCCCCATGATCTTCCTTCTTTGCATCCTCAACACCGGTCTTTTTCACAACATCAGGAAAGGAGCCTCCTCCGTCTTTTTTTGGATAATCCTGAGCCTCCTGATTGGTGGAAAAAACTTTATCTGAAGTTTCAAATGCATCTGGTACTTGATCCTTACTTGCTTGCAGTTCCCTTAAGGACTCACCAACCTTATCAGCCAGGGTTTTTTCATCCGTCGCTACTTCACCCTCCAACATTCCCTTAGGTTTAAGCTCCTCAGTTGTTTTCTCAATTTGATCAGTAACTTCAGACTGTTCTTTGGGGCTCTCATGAACTTTGTTAATTGATGCTGGTTGTTCTGTTATTTTCACCTCTGCTTCAGAAACTTCTTCTGGCTCCTGTACAACTTTGGGTCCTTCTTCTGTGGGAGGAGATACTTCCAAGTGCTCTATCAGATTTTTAGCAGCCAAATGAGGAACATCAGTTACCTTTATTTGTTCTTCTGGTTCTTTCTTGACTGGTTGATTTGGCAGTTCGTCCTGTGGTTGCTTTTCAGCAGTTTTGGTAAATGCTTGATCCTGTGGTCGTTTCTGAGTAGATTCAAATGCCGCCATTAGCTCCTCTCGTTGTCTTTCAACAACTGCTGCTGCTACTTGTTGCTCTGGTTGCTTTTCAATGGATTCAACTGCCGCTTTCTCCAGTTGTTTATCAACAGCTTCAGTTGCTGGTTGTTCCTCATGCTGTCTTTCAATAGATCCAATTACTATTTTCTCCTCTGGCTGTTTTTCAAAAACTTCTGTTTCTGTTTGCTCCTCTGGCTCTTTTTCAATAGCTTCAGTTGCTGATTTCTCCTCTGATATTTCTCCAAAATTTTTTGTTGTTGGTTGCTCCTCTGGTTGTTTTTCAATAGATTCAATCACAGATTTCACCTCTGATTCTTTTTCAACATGTCCTGTCACTGGTTGCTTTTCAATAGCTTCTTCCATAACCACTTCATTATGTGGTTGCTTATCAACAGCTTCTTTTGCTGGTTGCTCCTCTGGATGGTTTTCACTAGATTCAATTGCTGCTTTTCCCTCCTGATCTTTTTCAACTTCAACAGCTCGTTCTGCTACAATAGTGGATGTACCTGATTCTGGTGACGGATTTTCAGCCACCTTCAGTTTTTCTTCAACTGGAACATTTAAACTAGGGGCATCTTTAACTGTTTCAACGTCTACAAGCACAGGAGGCTTAATCTGATCATCTCTCACATTTTCTTCAGACTTAGTTCCAGTTGTTGCCAGACTTGATGAATCTGTTATTTCATTTTTCTCAGTTGGACGAATACCATCCTGTTCAATGGTTTTTATTTCTTCATTTATCTTTTCATCACCTTGCTGCATGGTTCAAAATAAGTCAGATAGAAGCCTTAAAGATTCAAAAACAGGGAGCAGACTTATATTATGAGAGAAGGTTAGAAAGAATAAAAAATAAAACACATATGGGTTGATTAACATAATTTACATTGCCAGCAAACTTATCAAATTAAGAAGAGAAAAACTTTGAAGAAAAAAAAAAGAAATAAACTATGACAAGAGAGAGATGACTCAAGAAGAAAGCAACCAACCAAAGAATGGTCTAAAAGTTGAAAGAAATCCAAATCTGACACGAAAAGAATTCTTCCCACAGGACCTATCTATCCAGCACAAAGTAAGTTTCCTAACATTAATCATTTTTCAAAAGAAAAAAAAGAAGAAAGGATCTCAAGACAAAAAAGAATGGATAATATGGAATACGCAGAAAGTGTTTGATTAGATAATATACAAAGCTAGATGAGGTGAGTTTGTGAAAGTTATTTTCCATAAGAGGACACTTATAAGCTTGTAGATGTTATCAGAAGAGCGTGACATTCCTATGGATATAGAAAAACAAACGATTATGCCATGTCAAGAGGAGCAACCTAGGGTTGCTAATAACATTCAGGGGAAAATTCTAAAACTTCTACTGGAAACTAAAATTGGATCGCAATCCCGCCACAGGTGTTTTCTACCAAGTTTAGAATAATAACAACAAAACGCCTTATCCTAACTAGTTGGGTTCGGCAACACCAAATCCTGTTCCTCCATCCCAATCTATCATCTTCAGTTGGACTATTAATACAGAACAATAATCTAAATTAAGAAAACGAAATCACAATTTCTTTTGCGGTCTTTCTGTATAGAACACATGATTTACGAAACTTGTCAGTTCCTAGCATATTGTCATCGATAGAAGCATGTGGATAAAAGGGAAACCCTGGCGGTTTGTTGAGAAGATAATCATCCGGGAAATAAAAACTTCAACTTCAACGCGCTTGAGTCTTTCTCGGTTCTTTAAGATCAAAAAACGATTACTGAATTCGGAAAACGAAAACTATACGCTTCTTAATGGAAGTCCGAAGTGGGTATTGCTAAAAGCAGATGCTCTGTATTGAAAATCCAAACTGGGTCTTGCTAAATAATCCAGATTCGAGATATTGAAAACAATCAAGAAAAGCAAGAATCAAGAATAAGTCCATGAACTGATACTAAAAAACTAAACTCAAACCAAATCGATTTTGATCAAAATCCTCCTATGGAGTTTATCTTGAACTAGAACCCAGAAATATAAAACTAAATAAATACCGAAAGAGCAACTCAGAGACACAGAAAAGTGAGTAGCTCACCTCGTTAGTACTGTGATCGGATACAGCATGGTCGGTGGCCATGGATTCAAGAAGAGAGTCAAAATTCGAAGAAGTCGGATTCAAGAGGGAGAAGAAACTTGGGTGGAAACCCAACAGAGCAGGAAAGAACCTCAAAAGAGAAAAATCTTAGAGACAGAATCACATGCGCTGGTATGAGTGGAAAACACTTTTTATTTCTCAAGAGTCAAGACAACTCTCTCCCATGGGTGCATGATTTTTTCCCTTTTTATTAGTTTTTTTAAAAATAAAAAGGCTAGACCGTTCCGTAGACGGTAGACTTGCAGTTGCGCTCTCTTAATTTCGGGATTAGACTGTCTATAAACGTGGCATTGCCTAATTGCTTGGCGGGATCCCAACGAGAAACACATAATATTGATCTCGCCAAATCTTCCGACAAATTTACACAGATAGATTTAAAGCTTTTAATATATGTAAAAGAAAAGACATAAATAAAATGAAAAAAAAATTCAAGAAATCAATAAAATAGAGAAACACATATTGCTGGTGGAGCTGTCCCATTACCTTAATGCCAAACTTTAAAAAAATATGCTTAATTTTCTAACCATACGACATATATAAATATTTTTATACCAAGTCTTCTAACCATGAAACATACAGCTAGCTTTTTATGGTTTATATTTCCAAAAAGGGGAAAACCTTAAAGAATTGATAATATTATATATACGTATATGGTAGACAGACCTTGTAAATGGTTGATTGAACCTTCATTTTAATACCCTTAAGAAGAGGGATTTTCAATTAGTTTGAGAACCACATGGACAAAGGATTAAATTAAATGGGACATTCTGGTATATTAATTTCATAAAATATTGAACACTACTTTTAATAATATTTAAAAAATAGGCATCTATATATATAAGAAGAAGGTGAAACTTATATTAAAAAAAATATAGGCATCTACGTAAGAAGCTAGGAAAGAAATAAGGAGTTAGTTAGTTATGCTGTTCTTCCCCTATATTCTAGTACAGTTAAGTAAGGTTGTAGTTAGGAGTGACCATAAATTAAATATTTTCATCTGTGAACCACCATTCTATCATCACTGACAAAAACCTAATATTCAACCGTATGGAATGTGGAGCTCTTCGTTGGCTTGCCATGGATGTCGAAACGTACGCCATCGTCCAGATCATTTAATTGATATATATTGATCTATATATCTAAAATATTTGTATACGTATGTATGATATAATCAATATTGATTCTTAAATAATAGAAAAATATGATATGGGTTCGTACATCGTAGCCCACTTGCGTCAACGAAAGAGATAAGAATAGATAAAGGAGAGGCTGCAGCTAAAGTAGCCTAGCTCCGAAGGGAATTAAAAGAAAAAGGAGGTGATGATGAATGCATATGTGGTAATGTGTATGAATGTTGACCATGTGAAAGAGCTTTGAGAGGAAGAAAGAGAATTGATAGGTAGGGGATGATACTGACTGAATGAGCGCAGGCACGGTCTTACGACAACCCGATCATCGATCTGTGTTGTCTGTGTGATAAAGTTACACCTTTTTAGCCAAGTTGTTGCCCATGTCCATGTGCATGTGTGATGTGCGTGTCATTGTTTTTGGCCCCAACTCATGAATTGGATATCAACCAGCACCAATAATTCTCTCGTGGGCTACCAACTTACACGTTTGTCGCCAACATCTCTGCTCAGTGTCTCTGCCAAACCCTTTTCTCCCTTTCCTGGAAATTGCTTGTCCCCTAGTACTTGTTTTTCAAGCTTCCCATATCCATCACAAATCATAATCTTTTAAATTAAAATCGTCTCCCTTTTCTCCTTTATTAGTTTTTAAAAGCAAGTAATCTAAACAGATCCTACATGCATACCTTCTTACCAAATTAAATATTGACCTCCTCAGCTCCTACATGCATGTTCGCATTTTATTGTAGGAGTGTTGTATCCGTTCTACTCTTGCAATGTCTCATGCTGGGATAATCCAACTCAAAAAATTTGCCTAAAAATTAATTGTTCATGAAAAAATAGTTAAAAGAGAAACCAGTTTGGCAACAATTATGTTAAAATTAACTTACGATTTTAAAAATATATAAATATTCTTTTGCTAACTTATTAAAATTTTATTTTGCTTATGGAACCTTGCACCTAGGGATCGCAACGGACTCACATATCCCTTATAGCAAATGCTGTATATACCCCCTCACATTTAATTTGGGGGGGGGGGGGGGGGGGCCACCATTTTTTTGAGGGATCCGCCCTTCATTTGGGGGGCCCCACACACAAAATGTGAAGGGCTGTCTACAGCGCATGCGATGCCCATTCCTTTACAACTCACATTAGCACTTCAGGGCTTGTCCAAGCCCGGCTCGGTTTTCTAGACTCACACTCAAACCCAACCCCGACCAAATCCAAAAAACTATTATGAAAAATGTTGGCAAACAGCCTCTAGTCTAGACTGTCTCGTATTGCGGCTATCCAGTTTCCCAAATTACTATTAAGTAAAAAGGGAAAATAGACTTGTTGACAAGAACATCAGCAAATTGAAATCTGAGGATCAGTTCACAATTACTTGCTTTCAGTCTTGTGGGGTATGTAATCAATCCATTTGAAGGCCAAGCAAAACAACCTCTTGCCCACAAAATGCCCTTTTCTTTCTCCCTACAGCTTGCTGTCTCCCGTAACCTTGTTACAAACAAGATGTTTCATTTAGTTAAGTTTAATTAACATTTGCATTATTTTAGGACCCATTTAAAGGGGCATCCGAGGTTTAATGCTGGAGTGTTTACTCTCTTTCTTTCTTTCATTTTCCTTTGGTCTTTTTAATGAGATCTTTTGGCAATCGGTTGGTTTTTGGTAAGTGCATGAGAGCTAGTGTCATTTCTGGAACTAATTGCTCTGGTGTGATTTCCAACTAAATGCTTAAATTCAAGTCTGGCAACGATCACCGAATTGGGTGGTTTTTGGAGCTTTCCACAATAAATGCTCTTTCTCTCTGGCCGATATTCCAGATATATTTTGTGATCTCATTACCAAAAAAAAAAAAAGATATATTTTGTGATCAGCTGTCACATGAATGTCTCGCACCGACCTATGAAAATCAAAACCCGCCATCTACTTGAAAACGGGATTTGATTTCGTTCATCGGACCCAGCCGCTGAAGCAATCGGTGAAACCAAATGGTCTGATGACGAGGACAGGACAACGATGGATGAATTGTAATTGTCATTTGTCAATACAGTATCCCCTCTTTTTGGGTGTTTCCTTTTTTAAACAACTATGGGAAATGCAACTACAAAAAAATTAACTCAGTAGATCCAATTGATTAAAAGATAAAAGCCAAAATTTAAAAAAAATGAAGGTTATTTTAGGTAATAACAGGTAATTATATGTATAAGGACATAAAAATAAATAGAGCTAAAAATAAATGACATTTTAGAGGAAGTTATATACTTCTATACATTTAAGTTATTAAAGGAGAAATGAAAGTCAATAAAATAAAATGTATAAGATAATTTAGATAGCAAATATAGTATCATTGTTGTCATCTTCACGTAAATGTAAAAGGGCCGGCCAAAAGTGACGGCTCTCTGTGCATCAACGTGGTGTCTCTCCAGCCAAACCTACTATGTCCATCTCGTACCTCAAAGGAAATGAAAACAGCACAGCAGCATCCCTGCTGCTCCTTAGGGCACCAAACCAAATTCCAGCTCTTCCCTCCTTCCCCATTTCTCTGGTTCGGTTACGCCGCCGTTCTGCTGGGGGCCGTATATTCCTTAGATTCTTTAACTAGTCTCCAATGTCACAGCCGGACGGAAACCCGTCGTCCAGTTACGACCAGAGCTCTTCATGTAGAAACTCGTTTCCTCCCACTGACAAGAGCAAAGTAGGTTGGTGATTTACGTTCCCAGGTTAACGGTTCCGGAAATCAGGGCTTTGCGTTATCTTTTTTCCGAATACATTTGCAACTCTTCCCTATTTATTTTATAAATTAATCATGTTGATTTGGTTTGGTTTTCAGAGGAGAGTGACGAAGATTTATTCACGGTTCCCGACGTTGAAGCTCAGGCCAGCGATTCCAAGAGGGCTGCAGACGTACAGCAGAGTAATAGCAGCAGCGGAGTCGCGGGGAAGCGTCGGAGGGGACGTAACCCTGCTGATAGGGAGTATAGACGGTTGAAGAGGTATGCTTTCTTCTTTCTTCTGTTTTTAGTTTTCGGAAATGCTTAATTTTGATCAATCTTTACCAACGTCAAAATTTACTCTTTCATCCTTTGGAAAGGGATGAGTAGTACAACATTTGATAAAAAAAAAAGGGGTCATTTGAATTGAAGGCTACCTTTACACATTAAAATGCAGGGGGTTCTTCTGTTTGACATTTTAGCGAATGAAATTGAAAGATTGTGATTTGCTCATCTCCTCAAAGTTCTAACTACAATCTTTCCATGCTTTTCTTTTTCTGACAACTCCTGTTGTCGAAGAGAATTGGAAAGCGTGATGACCATGTGGAAAATAATTTAAGCACGTATTAACAAGTTCAAGGTTGAGCTATTAACAGTGATGTTTATATAATCTATCATGCTTACGTTTCCAATGTCCATGCTTAAACTGTTAGTTGTCACTAATATATTAATGGCATTGTGTGGTTGCTTGGGTATCATTTCTTTTTCCTTTGATTCCTCTTTGTTCGATGTTTGTCTCTTTATTTGCCTTGCGGGAGTGATAGGAGACCGTGAATGGTTGCTTATAGGCCGGTTTCTTTTCACACTCATTTTTATGATGTAGGAAGAGTGTAACCTTCTACTGTGTTTCTATGGGAGGGAAATCCTCTGCCATGTTTTCCTGTTTTGTTCCCTGAAGTGACCGTGAGATGCTGCCATGTGGAGCATCTCACGGTCAGTCTTTTTTGAATGTGGTAAATGTTTTAGGTGGGCCCCACATGAAAAAAAACATTGGCCATGAGATGCTCCACATGGCAGCATCTCATGGCGACATCAGGGAAGCATAGCAGAGACGATTTGCTTCCGTTTCTATGTGGACATTTGTGCTCATTTTGTGCCTTGGATTGTAGAGCTGTTAGATATCCGATTTCTCTTATATGCATATTTCTTGCATTAGATTTTAGAGCTGTTAAATGTTCAGTTTCTGTACTGAACATATGTTTTTTAACATCATTGTTTAAAAAAAAAATCAACCATTTATGATGGAAATTTTAGGATTGGAAGTGTTAAGGAATATATTAAATATATAAAGTTCACCCCAACTATCAGCTTGAGCTTGTAGTAGGAATGGTGTTCTACATGGTATCGGAGCCTTAGGCCAACGCCAGGTCCTAGGTTCAAACCTCCACTCCATCTGTTGAGAAAAAAAATATTCCACGTGTAGAGCCTACTTAAAATTGGTCCCTTAAAAATGGGTTTGAGTTCGGCCCACATATAAGGGGGAGTGTTAAGGAATATATTAAATATATAAAGTTCACCCCAACTATCAGTTGAGCTTGTAATAGGAACTGTGTTCTACAGGAAGATCCATGAATGTTCATGTCAAAGTAATAAATAGATTGAATGATATATAAATCTAAGAAGTCTCAGACGTGGATATCCCTCATACAATTGCAATATTCATGGACGTTCATATCAAATTAATAAATGCATGGAATCACATACAAAATCTAAAAAGTCTCAGATGTGGAGATCTTTCATAGTACATAATATAAGACTGTACTTTGAAGCTACATATTGATAAAAATGGAATGTGGTTGAGCATGTATATAAAAATTCAAATATTAGTCGACGTATTGCATCTTTATCATCCAACTTGATAACTTAGTAAATGGAATGTGGTGGAGCATGTATATAAAAATTCAAATATTTGTTTCATTACCGCTAATATTGTTGTCTGATTGGGTGTCTTGTTTTTGAGTTTTTTCAATGGACTGATCAGAGTCTTCCATTTCCAACTTTTTGATTCACTTGGCCTGTCAATCTGACCTTCCATTGCATTTTCAACTGCATAGAAGCCTTCCTCAAGCTTTTCTTTGTTGTAATATTTGTTACTGCCCAATAGAATTTTGGTCCATTGTTGATATCTGTCAATTGAATGGATGGACCTATCTGATTATCCATGGTATCCATCTGACTTGTTATTCCACTCACTTGATTAGACATCGGATTCATCCAAGTCACCAGTTCCATCAACAACTCATCCATTTCCAAGTGACCGTATAAAAAAATTGAACTGCAATCATGATTCTAGACCCCGTTTTGCAAGCCTTCCCCTAAAGGTTATGTGATTAATTTATACATAGTGTGGTTAAAGTTTGGAATATGTGTTGAACCTGCCCCACTTGTGCGAGAGATTTCTGGAAAATAAAAAAGGACTTTGGTAATTAAATTGCCCTAGAGGTTTCTATGAATCATCAGTTTCAATAATCCAACTTGGCCAGTTATTGTTACAAGGTTTCTTGAGCTTTTACAGCTGATAACCTTGCAGCTTGGTCATTGCGGCATGTGGCACTTCCAAGTTTATGATCTAAGGTTAGCCTTTTTCTCGTCACCTGATCGGAGTTCCATGTGAACAGATTGCTGAGAAACAGGGTGTCTGCTCAACAAGCCCGAGAAAGAAAGAAGGTCTATGTCAATGATATGGAGTCAAAGTCCAACGAGTTGCTGGAGAGGAATTCCAAATTAGAGGAGAAAATTTCTACACTAATAAATGAAAACACTATGCTTCGGAAGGTAAGAAATTCGACATGGCTGAAGCTTGCCTTGCGAGATTGATTTTGTCAATCTCACAACCGACTGATTTCAAATTTATAATGGGGAATGACAGGTACTGATGAGCACAAGGCCTAAAGTTGATGAAAATATGGAGCCTAAACATGATCACTTGGGCAAGATCTGACATGTAAAAGGCATATATGCATTTAAGGATATTATGGATGAACGTACGGTTTTCCAATATTTTATGGGATGCGGATGACAGATATTCAGTATTTTGGTTCGGAAGTGGTTACTTAGGCTACAGCTCTAATATGTGAGTATAATCTTATTCCATGCCTGCTCCTAAGAACGCCCATCTTGTTAACTTACGTTTTAATATAATGGGGCTGAATGTTATGTTGATAAATTGAGTTGTCTACAAGTAAAATGGGATGGTATGTCTCCATGAAACTAGCGATTCTCCTTTCTAAACTTAGTCAATGATTGTAATTAGCCCTATGATTTTTGTCGCTTAGTTTATTTCCCGAATTCATTTTGCCATTTTTTTCTTGTGCATTCAACTAGTAATCGTGGGGCATTATCAAGATTTTGTCAACTTCGCTGACCTTTGAGCCACAATTCCATTGCTTGATTTTCAGTTCTGGAATTGTATGTTAACGGTCTACATTAATGTGGAAGCCAGTTGGAGGTTCGCTGCATCCAAAGAACGTAGTAGCTGGGGAGCTAGTTTGATGATTTAATTAAGATGGTCTATTCTTGCAGAATTGTGTGAGTAATCAACGGTAGGCAACTGATGGACATTGCTCATCCAAACATGCCCTAAGTGAAGACATCTGGAAGCTAGTCACCTCAACAACAGCCTGGAGCTCGTAATATCCAGAACGATAGAGAACGGTTGGGAATTAATCCGGTACCTATTTTTAGTTGGTAATAATGTTCTTAGCTTGGGATTTCTTAAGGTACGAAGCCTTTCTTCAAATCCCTTAATTTGGCGGGCAAGGCCTGGGCAAGGGCGGCCAAGCCCACTAAGCAAGGGCCCTGGTAGCTTTGGTCTGCCTACCTATTCATGCAATATCAGTTCGTCTGCACGTATTCAATTCTCCAACATGCATGGTTAAGGCAGACCCATAATATTTTCCTTTTTGGAGGCGAGTGAACAATGGGATTTGAAGTCTAATAAGAAAGGGGCTATATATAGAGGAGTTTATATATCCGCAAGTAGCGGGGGGGCATGAGTCTATTAATTGTTCAGACAAGTCCCGAAATCCTTGCAAGACTTCCCTTTAGGAACTGGTTGGGTTGCACTTTCCCTTACAAATCTTGCTACGTCATAAACAATTGAAGTGGGAAACCGGGTGACCAAATAAACCGTTTCCTTCTTCATGTTCTCTGCCAATAATACTAATCTTTTTCTGTCAATATTCCTACTTCAAAATAAATAAAATTTTGAGATGGATGTTGTGTAGAGCTTGAATAGGAGAGAGAGAGAGAGAGAGAGCCAACTTAAATCATAAAATGGAATATACTGTTCAAGGTAAGTCGAGAAGGCGTGCTTTTGATGAGTTATAGTCAATGGAATGAAATTAATGAAGAAGCGGAAAAAGGGTATTGCAAACTTGTATATTCAACATTCTTTATTATGCTTAAATTAAGATTGCTGAAATTTGTTACCGCCGCCTAGTATGGGCTATGGGTGTTTTTTTTTTATTTCATTTTATGGGGTTGACAACCAAAAAGGAAAATATGCCCAATTAGTCAGTCTCCGACTTCGATGCATGACATGAGGAGCGCAGTAAAGTAAAGGTTTTGTTGAGACTTTGGCACCGGCCTTTGCAACATCCCATTTCACATCAGTCCGGCCTAGCTAGTTTGGGACTGATAGGGCTCGCCTAGAGTTTTTTTAGTAATTATAAGGTCACAAGTGTCTACTGTGTCTTGGCTTGATTCAACACCCAATTTAATTAGCGGAGGCTGCAGTTTCCGGCCCAGTCAGCGAAGCAAGATGGTCTTAACTAAACACAGGTTCGGTGTGGCATATATAGCATTGGGGCCTGGGTTTAAATTAATGGATTGTGGTAAGCTAAT
Organism: Buxus sempervirens; assembly: GCA_947561395.2. NCBI lineage: Eukaryota > Viridiplantae > Streptophyta > Magnoliopsida > Buxales > Buxaceae > Buxus > Buxus sempervirens. Next base: position 32,548,793 of record OX387195.1, read on the forward strand.
AATTAATATATAGTTTGAGATAGTTTTAGTCCCAACAGGCTTGATTATGTTCCAACCCGGATCTCTCGGTGATCGCCACATTTACAAATTTCGTTTTTTGATCCGATCCCCATTCCCCTTCACAGAAATCAGGCCATGACTCATATCATTTGCACTTTTGACAATATGGAAAATGTAAGAAGGTTATTAAATGTTGCCCATAATTGCGCTGCAGAGTTTTCTAGCTTTATGCTTTATTTATGCGTGTGATTAGACAAGATGAATCAAAGAACCTGTTGAAACTTGACATGCAGTGCTTAATGATCACTGGTGGGGAAGATTATCAACTCAGAATCTCGGAGATATTTTAGAATAAATTTATGGTTCGAAAGGGGGCCGGCTCCCAAATAGAAGCGCCCCCCCATGATGTAATATGTGATGGGAGGCGAGTATCATTCCCCACTAGAAGCAAAAGGAGAGGCGTAATTATTCGAGGCTGGGGGACAAAAGGAGCATTTCAACCAGACAAAAGCTTTTGATAATTGATGGGTGGTTAAAGAGCTTAAAACCTTCTCGTTATCTCATGTTACTTCTTACTAAAGTCAATTCCCACTATAATTGGCACATCCCTTTCCATTTCAACCTTTTAATTAAGAGCGATATATGGAGCTAATTAAATATTTAAATCCTTTTCTTTTTTTTTTTGTTGAAATTTAGCATTTTGTTCATCAACCCGTTACAACATGTACACCCGGCCTCTCTCGATATCTCTCTTGTGGATATATATATATATACCCACAGACTTGAAGGAAAAGCAAGCGGTCCCACACTTCATGAAAGAAAGAGATCGAAATACCTCAAAACAGCTAGAAATGGGAGGAGGCTTTTATGATGGTAAATATATTGAACTTCAAATGTGGAAATGGTATAGAAGAAGCTTTGCTTGTTGACAAGACGGTTGACATTATAATTATGGGGGGGTTAACCCAACAACTGTGGTGTATCCATGTGCTTATGTTAATGTGGTTATTAAGTGGGATGCATTTCCTCATCCATCCTTCTCGTGGTATGTTTTCTTTTTGTATGTAGATTGTGGGGCCTCTTAGGTGTGCCAGTTTCCAGAGCTGAACATATATGGATCATAATGTTGAGTTAGTTTAGTAGCGTCAAGTCTAATCGCATTATCTCATTTCAATTTGTTGTCGTCCTTGCAACCGGGACCTTCTGATAAGATGGATTAAGGATAAATGAAAGCACCTTCTCTCTAATTCAAGGACATCTCGATGATGCTGCTCCATATTTCAACCAACCATTCCATTAGGATCTGACCAAATTAAAAGTCCTAAAGTCCCAAACTCCGAATCCCACACACACCCACACATCACATGACTCATCCCAAAGCCACCACCAGAAAGACATGGTCATTTTTAATTAGCTAGGGCTTGTCAACCAGACCATCCATCCACTTGTCATAATCTACATGGGCTCAAAATTTGGGCTCAGATATTAAGGTGGATTTTAACTGCAAAAACTTAATCCATCCTGGTCCAACTCCACAGACATAGACATGAAAGGGTTTCTGCGGTCTGATTTATGGTCACGTGTGCGGGTCAATCGTGTCGATAGCGATGCGCCTGGCCGTACTCTCTTTGTTCAGACAGAGACTGCTGCAAACGTGAGCACACGTGGCGGATGATTAGACTATCTGACAGGAAAGGTCCCGCCGAAAGCACTGAACCAATGAGAATGAGACAGCACCTGCAACATCTTTTTATTGGCGGTGGAAGCGTGCAAGTAACTAAGGCCCCATATAAAAAAACCTAAGGCCCGATGTGACGTCATACTTTAAACGCAGACAGTTGGCTATCTACAGTTACAGTGGGACCCACGAGGAGAAGCGGAGGCAACCCACAAGGACAAGAACAAAGGTCTCCTCCGTCGGTGTGTTCGAACTTTGAAAGGCCAGAAAGAGAGAGAGAGAGAGAGGGGAAGGGCCTTCTCCAATCATTATTAAAGCCGTTCGTTAGGATTTCATCACTTGCAGTTGCCGGAGAATGCATAGCATATTTGCATGTCCCCCGCAGTCAATCTCATCATTCCTAATTGAGCATTACGCATCCTACTCGATCGGAATTAAACAACCTTGGGAAAATTAATGAGCAGCTGGTGAGACTTGATCTATATATCTTCTATATTCTTATTAATCAATTAGTGAGTGGTAAGAATAATGATGAGTTCAGTATCTGCCGACACCCTTGACCACCACCGGTGTTTCCAGCGGTGGCACCACCGCCACACGGTTGCGGATGTTTTAGTTTTCCAAAAAAAGAAAACTCTTCCCTGCCTAGCTCAGCAGCATATTACTTGTTAATTAATTAATAAGGATCGGACTGGAGGAGCAGCATCCTTAAATATACGATGGGCCCACCATGTCCAAAGTAGTGAATTGCACTTGTGAGAATGATATCTTATTAAACCTTCAGGGAACCAACTTCATTTAATTCATTTAATGATATCTACGCTGCTGTGAATGTGATCCGAATTGCATTCAGAGCAGAAAACCCCCCTTACTTTGAAATTTCTCCATCCTAACCCAAAAACCTTCCCGGCCACTTATGCTTTTAGCCCAGATGAAAACTACTTTTGCCATCCAAGCTTGACCAAGTGACCTCAATTGCCTTATATAATTAACCGTCAAGATTAAGGAATTCCCTATTCCAGGTGCACCGACTGCATTGGGCCCCTTTGGATATGAGGCCCATCCCTTGTGACCCAATATAATCTTAGACGACAGTGCATGCCAGCCCTTGATTTTCTCAACGTGCTGCACGCATGAAGTGTGCCTAATTAAGCAAAGCCTTTGTGTTCCCCCTCTTCATTCCTTCACTAGTGTATATCCTTATTTCTTTATGGAACCTAGCTAATAGCTAGAGCTCGCTGAGTGAATTAATGACGATGGAGAGAACCAAGTATGGGCCAATGGAGGGGTCCAACCTCGCTCCTAACACATATATATCCACAAACCTACGTTACATACCCTTATATACCCTTACGTATATGTATTGTTTAATTTTAATTTGCCTCTCCACACACCACTTAGGGACTCTCATATATTATGTTATGCATTATGATAAACACCCCCCATAAAATTAAAAAAGGGGACCAAAACTAGTAGTCCGTAATGCATGTAGTCAGGTTTGAGTAGACTGACCCCTCAAGAAACCAGCTCTCAGCTTCCTACGTTAACCCAAATCTATAAATTTGACATCCGGTTCGTCCTTATTTGTCGTTGTCGGTGACCTTCGTGCCTCTGTACTATCTATATACACGGGCTCGTTGGACGAGAGGACCCCTACCCCTACCAAGTTACCAACTATAGATTACAATAACCTCGATTCCCATGACGGTGAGGACGAGCAAAGTACGCTTAGCTGCGAACCACAAGGCACCGATTCATCTTCTTCTGTCTGCTGCTTGGCTGCAACGCGTGGTCGCGTGTTGCCATGAGAGCACCTCGGCCTCATACATCCACATCGAATGAACCAAGTCCACTTTCTGCCTCCAAAGGTGTGGGGGTCCTCGCCGACCCCCACGGGATGGACCCTGACGTCATCTCTAAGTCATTATGTGGGTCATCTACCCTAAATCTCCAAGAACTGCGGTCCCGGCCACTCTCTTTACTAGTTACTAGTTACTACCTCAGAAACGTGGCATCAGGCGAATTAATGAGGCGGTTTTTAATGCCTTAATTTACTTAATTACCTAAAGTGAAGTCAACATATGATAAAGGGCGGGAAGGCCGACACGTTATTAATTATGAATAATGTAGCAAATTAAGCAGGTGAAGTGGTACAATTATTATGTAACCATGTTTTGACTTCACTAAACAGCTCATGTGCTCACATATGATAAGCTCACGAGAATATGATGACCTACCCGTTTTACATCTATATATATGGTTTTCCGTTTTATTTATTTATTTTAGCTTATCTTTTCATAGAAAATTTCTTTTAAATAGGACATTGTATTGGTCAAGAAACCCACACGATGCCGGAGCTAAGAGACAAGCTTATAACACAAAACAAAGGCATATATATATATATATATATATATAAAGGTTTTTTTTTTGTGGTCTTTGAATATTTTGTTGTCGCTGCGCCATATATGCACACATGTAAAAGGGAATATTTGCCTTCTAATAAGATACAAAATTAATATAAATATGTATAATAATTTAAGAAAAGCATCTTTCTATAAAGTCACCGCTTTAATTATAATTGCAAACTTGTTGTTTTCATTCTCTCTTTATTTTGTTTCTGATTTGTTGCTTTCAGTCTTGGACAAAATGATTAGAAAATTCGTGTATCAGCTGTCATTTGAGATAAGCATTATATTGAAAAATAAGCTGCACATGCAATAACTACTTACTACGTAGGCCAGTTGAATGACCGGAGAGTTTATGTATTCTTTTTTTTTTTTATAATGAAAAGCCAAGCCTACATATATATCCCCGTTAACACAAACCAAAAGTACGGAATCACAAACAACCTGCCGAAATATACATTCAAACCATTGAAACATAAAGAAACTTAATACCAGAGCCACTATTACATCAACTGAAACAGTTACGTCTCGAGTAAAAAAAGTCAGAACTGCGACAAAAGCCACAATAACCGGCTGAAAACCAGCGGTAGATTCCGACAGAAGGTCCGCATCTAAGCGGATTAAATAAACATTTCCCGTCAGACGGGAGGAGGACATCGTCGTCGACGATGTGATAAAAGGTGGATGAGGTACCGATGAACCAAACCTCTTCCACGCAAGGAGACATAGAAGATGGTGGTTGAGCATGGCAACTCTGCACCAAGATTCTCCAACCACAAAAAGAAACCAAAACCCACCATAACACCCATGAACAAAAACCAGAAAACATTGTAAAATACCACCGGCAGGCCCAAACACAAGAGAAACAAAGGGTAATATATACATTAACAACCAAATATAAAACCAGAACGAAGAAGGGGGTGAACAAATCCGGCTTTCCCACCAAAGAAAGCCGATGGTAACCCCCCACCATCATCGTCGTCTGAATCTTCAAAGTCTTCTTCGACAATGTCCATTTCCTTCCAAATAAAACTCGAGAGGCCGATGCAGGTGCCACAAAGAGACAGGAGCCAAGAAGAGAGCAACAAGGAGAAAACGAGAGGAAGACTTGAACAGAAATCAATAGAGATGATCGAACTCTATGCTGATGAATAAAAAGAGAAAATCTGATCAAAATCTGGAAAAGACGACCTCCTCAAACCCCAAACGCCGGCCTCGAGCTCCTCACTGCCTCAGTCGCCTCGAGCTCCTCATCGCCTCCATTTATGTATTCTTTTACCTTTGAAAAAATGACTTTTTCCCTTTAAAGTATACTTGCGTCAAATTTCACATGTTATGTGTGAAATAAATTAAAAGGACAAAAACAAGGCCTTTACGTCACTGAGAATAAAACCGTGAGACCAATGAACCAAAGTGGACAATGTCGTTACTATATATAGTAGCATGGTATTATAGCTGCACTTCAATTGGAAGTTGTGTGACCCTAAAGTTGCCTGTTGTATTTTGGGGGGTTGGGTGAATGAAGTGGCATGCAACATGCCTCCTTTAAAGGTTAAAGAGGGTGGATTATGAGATCTTGGAATCCCACTTTTATGGTGATACATTTATATAGGATTGTGACTACCTCAAGCCTCATCTGGGTTTTATGTCAAAAAAAAAGTGACTACCTCAACTAATAAAAACCCTAAAAATCAATCAGGTTTAAATTGCCTAGGTAATTTAATAATAAAATTCTCAAACTTGAACGAGTTTGAAGCTGATTCACCAAGTTACTGGGACAGGTCAGCACACCTGTTTTCATACACGTGCCCAAAGAAATTCACCTGTCGGTTTACATCAGTTTGAATCGAGGTACAAGCCCACGTCGTTCTAGTCATTAAATGGGGCTTAACCCAAGCGCTTTAATTTTTAAATCTAATATCACGATTGGGCTTTAATTCTCCAATTTTCATTCGACGTTAACGAATAATTTCCTTTTAGTAATTTTTAAGAACCGCTATGAGTTAAGAATCGATAGGAAGATTGAAAACTGATGGAACCTACTCTAGACCGTCAAGGCATCGGACAATCATGGACGTGGCGTCCCCATTTCTCTCCTTTTCGCGTTTTGTAATTTTTAATCTATACTATATTTAACGTGAGAATGGCATTTGGGAATCGCAACTAAGATTATGCTCGATTTCCCCAAAATGCTCATTGCCTATGTTGTTTGGGTTTCGATGCTACGGTAAACAAAATGTCCCTTCGATCAAAACCCAACAGTTACAAAACTACTTCCCTCTACGTGTAGTACTGCACGTGCACCATTTCTATGTATTGCTTAAAGGCCTCATAACACCTTACAGAGGATGACATCTTCTTTAATTCAAGTGTGCATTGGCCTCTGCTCTGGGAGAGTTATGCTTCCTACTGTTTTAGTGTTTTTTTTTTTGGTGAATTTTTTATGTAGGGCCCACTTAAGTGAAAAATAAAACAAAGAAGACGTTAAGCCTAAAAATGATCTACGTAGAAACATCCCAGTCAAACAGCATGCCAAGGCACCCTTAAGTTACGGTCGACTTCATCCCACCCCGCACCGATATTTATGGTTAGTGGACCTCACAAATTAATAATTTAAAGCCCATAAGCAATGAATCTTGTTATAATATAATGTGTTGTAGATGATATAGCCTTGAGAAATACCAAGCGATGGAGAAGACGCTTTGGCGGCTGTCGAGTTGCTTGATCGTTCACGAGGGGTTTGAACTTTGAAATGGCCAAATCTTGTTCCTATTTTCATGTGATGGTAACTCGTGAAGCGGCAAAAAATGCTCATTTTTCTTGGGAGGTGATAACTGCGGGACACATCTGGTGGATTTTTTGGTAAGTCTTCGAGTCACGTAGACCTGGCTGATGCGATGAGCTCTAATTTAGACATCCCAATATATCCCATCGGACGTGACTCGATGGTGCGTCCTAAGAAATTGTGTCCTCTTCTCATCACGATGACATCTCCATGGTCGAAATTTCATACCATGGGTCCTACGTAGTCTATATAAGTTTTCTTTAGTAGGCCTCAAATTATAATCCAAAATCATTCCACTCCTTAATAAAATTAACGAATTGACGGCATATATAGTGAACATAGAGCCCTGATTTAGCTCTGTAATTAAAGATCTTATCTTCCATTTTTATTGATAAATAATGACGTCATTATTTTTTTCTGTGTCTTGCTGTCCTACATAACATTACAGGGTACAAATTATTTTTTTCGGACTTATTGTAGCATTCCATTGATCGATAATGAATCTCATCCATAAAACCGAAAATGGGATTCTACCAAGGCACATAAACTCGCTGTTTAATTTCATTGATTTGATTGATTGGATTAAATTACAGACCATGCTGGCTGGAATTAATAATATTATTTTGGTAATCGGCAAAAGACAGACAGCAAGAAGGGTGAGTGAACACGGGTGATGTTTCCTATATCTAAGCCATTGGACAGAGCGAAATCTATTTTGACATATCGTAGTTAATGGCTTTATTAATGGAAAAGACCACCTTTTCCCATATATTTTTTAAAACTTGCTTTAAAACGTAAAATGTTCAAGAACATATAATTTTTTTCCGTTTAATTTCGTTTCTGTCCGAAATCACTGTAACTCAATTAATTAGGACAAAACATTCAATTACATCAATCGAACAATCAACATTAAGATTTGTCGATTAATTGAGAATCGGGTGATATTTTTGATTAATCAAAAAATAGCGACGATTATCGAAGATTCACGATAAAGTAATGTGTGTCTGTGGATTATAAAACTTGTATCATTTCAATAATTTTCTCTTATTTAATTGGTTATCTAACTTTTTATGCTTCTTCAATTTTGTACAAAGAGAGATACGAGTCTTAGATCGATCAGCCCTTTACACAGCACGAAGCACATATAAATTGGTTATGTGACTTACAATTGTGATTTATGGTAGATATGATCAATTAGAAACGCATTTCTCCAATTTAATTAGTAAGGCTTGCATACATAACAACCAACAGGTCAAGTAAATTCAACTTTTGAATTCAACCATCGTGACGACTGAAACTAAACATGAACCTGTACTCATCCAAAAATTTCATGTGTATTGATGGGGTCTGGCCAGATTTTTGCACCCATATGATATTCAGCAATCACCTATATTTACCAAGAGTTACGGACCAAAATCCCCCCCTGTTGTTTTCCTTAAACAAGAACGAGTAGAGAATATTTTGATCAGAATGATTGATATTCGATATCCGTTCATGATAGTTCTTTTAGTCCATGATGCTCTAGTTTTTCTATGTCAAAAATTTTTTTTTTATGAGTCTTCAACTCTTGAAAACAGATTCTAGAGGTTTTCGAAATTCAAGGTAGCGACAGGCGTGACAGCTAATCTTACGGAATAATCTAACCCTGTCTTTTCTTTCTTTATATACATATGTATATTTATTAGTGTCCGAACTTGTTATATTATTTAATTTTACACAGTTATTATAAATGGAAGACTGTTGGAAATAATACTTTTTATGTGCTCTCATTTAATATTTCTTGTCTTGGTTTCTGGAGGGCCCCTTGGATAAGCTGGACACAGCAAGGCTCAAAAGAGTTGCAAGCACAAACCGTAAAACGTTTGTGGGCTCCCTTTCAATAAAATCAAAAAAAAAATTTGTTTGAGATCTACTATTTTATTTATATTTTACTAGTTTCATCTGGTTTGTATATCATATTGACTTATTGAGAATCATTTGAACTCATCATGTCACTGTACACTTCTAATCATTGAGGAAAATAAAATTTATCTTAAGGATACTCCCCATATTACAGATTCCTCTAATTTTCTTTCTTTGCTTTCTTTTTTCCCCACTTGTTTTCAATCATACCCTTTGGTGATTTTAAAATTCCCATTTTAGCTCTCATTAATTTTAAACTGCGGTCATAAGATATAATCCCAAGAAATAGTCTCTCTGCTTGCGGGGTAAGACTGCATACATCAAACCGTCCCCGGACCTTGAGTAGTGATGGGAGCCTTGTGCAATAGGCTAGGTCATAAGATATAATCTCATCTTATTTTTCCGAAAAAAACTCAATCCTAAAATGCAAATATCAAATGGGTTATGAATGCTGCTTTCTCCCTCTGCGTCTCTCTGTTTTACCTGGGATAAAAAGTGAGTAATTTGTAAAAAGTTGGCCTTTTTTCATGACAGAGAAAGAGTCTTGGACACATGTATTTGTGTGGATTATATATAATGTGGTGTAGAGCCGTGCAGCAGTGGTATCTAAATCATACACTTGCATGAAGTGAAAAACAGAAAGTGCAACTTTTTAGAATTGGAAAACATGAAAGATTGAGGGAGTTCGCAACATTTGAGTGCTTTTGTCGGAAAGGAGGAAGATATCCTTAAGTTTTTTTTTTAAGATCCATGTCCAAATATTTCCTTCTTTCCACCTAATGATGGAACTTTTCAAAGTGATCATGATTTTGAAGAAATTCTCCAAAAGCAAAAGGAGGAGAGAGAGAGAGAGAGACAGAAAGACGGAGAGATCTCTGAAAATAAAAGAAAGAAAACCAATAGAAGGATTCAATTTTTATAAAATTTCCTCCAAAAAACTAGAGAATGTACAGAGCCTCTATTATCTTCCATGGGGTGCAGTATACTATATTGGCAAACCTTAGCTAAGCATGGGTATTTCTTGTCTCCAATCACATTTCCCCTTTTTCCTACCCATCTTGATCTTATGGCTGTTTTCCTATTCGGAATCTTGGAATAGACTTGGTTAATTGGGAAAACAAAATAACAAAACCAAAGAGTTTGCTTGAATCCAGAAAACGAAGACCCCACAGTAAATTAATCCTCTCTTTACGTTTTCTTGCTTCACTTCTATTTCTCCTGTCTCTCTCTCTCTCTCTCTCTCTTTCATTTTCACAGACTCAGTTTTCAGCTGGGTTCTGCTTAATTCCTTGTGGTTTTCAATCCAATAAAATATCAGTGAAAATGCCCCACCATTCTTGCTATAGTACTTCAGTTTCCAAACCTTTGACAAGACATCTTCAACTCAGATAATTTAACTCATTTTCTCTTCTCTGCGGAGAAAACTAAAATCCATTGAAAGAAAATGAGTAAAATCCTCAGCTACAGTCACCTGCTTGCGGGTGACTTTTTCCTTTTGAGACACTTCCCATTCCCCACCCCTTTCTTATAATCCTATTAATTCAATTCCCTTTCTCATCTGCTACTTCATTTCCTCATCCTTGCCAGCACTTTTCCACCACCCCATCTCTTGAATCCGTTAAGACAGCCTCTGCTGTTGCTGACAACCCAACTGGGTTCCAATCTAAACTTGCCATTTCCAGAAAGCTTTCGCCGCCGCATCGCAGGCAGGTTTTGCTCTAAATGGGGAGGCACTCTTGCTGCTACAAGCAGAAGCTTAGGAAAGGTCTCTGGTCTCCGGAGGAAGACGAGAAGCTTTTGAGGCATATTTCCAAGTATGGGCACGGGTGTTGGAGCTCTGTCCCCAAACTAGCTGGTATCTTCCTTCTGCTCATCACTTACCTCCCAATGTGCCATCGTAATGGAGAACAAAGAGAAATTCATTTATTTGGGAATTTTTCTCACGGTTCAATTCCCTTAAATTTCTTCAACTGATGAAACTGCAGGTTTGCAAAGGTGTGGGAAGAGCTGCAGGTTGAGGTGGATCAACTACTTGCGCCCAGATTTGAAGAGAGGTGCATTCTCCCAAGAGGAAGAAAACCTGATAATTGAACTCCATTCAGTTCTAGGCAACAGGTAATCTGTTTTGTGTTCTTATTAATTGTAAGAATCGCTTGTGATAGAATCTATTTCCTGCATTCTCTTGCTTTTCAAGCACCCAAAAGTTTTTTCTGTTAAATAATCCTGAGGCCTTCTGCTCCTTTTCGACAGATGGTCTCAGATTGCGGCACAGTTGCCCGGAAGGACAGATAACGAAATAAAAAATTTGTGGAACTCTTGCATTAAGAAGAAGCTCAGACAGAGAGGCATTGACCCCAACACTCACAAACCGCTCTCGGAAGTCGAGGACGGAGAGGAAAAGGCTCCTACCACCACCACCGACAAGAACAACCAGAAATCTTCAGGGGGATCCAATGAACTGAACCTACTTAAGGCTGAGAATTCAAAGCACGGCTGGGTAGTGCCGGAGCAAAAGCCACCTCTAATGGCCAATGAAGGGTACCTGCTAGAAGGTTCATCAGCCTCCAATATCAAGAGTAGCTGCAACAATTTAGTAACACCCGCAACCACCAAGGAATTCTTTCTAGATAGGTTCGTAACCTCCCATGAAAGCTCCACTACCACTTGCAGGCCTTCAGAGTATTTTCCCCTTCAACGGTTGAGCGCAGGGTTCCCCGACCCCGCTCTCTGGTTCAACCAGAACTGCAGGCCTTTTGAGATGAACTCGGAATTGAATTCCAGTACAATATCCACTGTTCTACAATCGGTGTCAAGCTCAGTTCTCCCCTCTACAGCGTGTTTAACGACTTCCGTTAGTCTTCCCATAAACAACCCGTCAACAGGCTCTTATAGCAACAACGGAGTCCATTACTGGGAAGGTGGTGCTTCCCGAAACAGTAGCAGCCGCAGCAGCAGCAGCAGTAGCAGCGTTGAATTGCAAAGCAACAACTCGTTCTTTGAGAACTGTGTCTTCTCTTGGGGATTGGCAGATTGTGGCACCTCAGATAAGGAAGCCCACGTCCGATCGTTAGAGAGCGAACCAGAAGAAATGAAATGGCCTGAATACCTCCACACCCCTCTTCTTCTGGCAGCTACTATGCAAAACCATACACCCCAGCCGATGTGCAGTGAAATTAAATCAGAGACGCACTTCACGACAGATGGTCTGAGTAATATGTGGCATCAGAACCAGCAGGAACAGCAACGTTCGGAATATTCTAAGGATTTCCAGAGAATTGCAGCGGCCTTAGAACAAATTTAGCTTGTATTTAACAGGTGGGAAGAAAGTTTTATTACAAAATTTCAATTTGAAAAAGGTTTGAATAAAGGCCTCTTCTGATCACAGGTGTGTGCCATGGACTTTCCTCTTGTAAATAGGTCGGAATTCTGATACGAAAATTTCTCAGCTTTTGATTTTTCAATAGTTGTGAGGGAAAACAAGCCCGTGCTCATCCTCTGTTGCTGGGGTGGGATAGATTTGCTTAATAATGCTTGTTACCGGTGTCTTTTGTTCGTCTTTGCTTCATTTGTTTTGGATCACGGTTTGTAACTCTCTCTCTCTCTCTCTGTGTAAACTATCAAGAATCGTTATTTTACTTTGGTGGGGTAGTGTTGTTGTTCCTTTATCGTTATCATCTCTCTTTCTCGACACTTGCTTGATTTGAAAATTCATGGAGATTCCCGTTCTAACTGTGACAAAGTTTCTCTCCTTTTATTACTAACGTTCTCCTTTCTCTATCCCCTTACTCAGTTTTGGAAAAATCTACTAACCTGCAATGAATGCTTTTCCAAGACAAGATTCAAGGAAAGAGTTGTTTTTAAATGGGTATCTATCAGAATCACTGTCTCCAAAGGTATGGAGATGGTTTTCACTTTTTGACAGTCTCTAAGTCATTTCTCCCCCCACCATTTGTAGCCGGCTGCCTTTCCTTAATTTAACCATCTAATTCACACCTCCGATGCCACTTTTCACCCCCTTTTACCCAATTTGGAAGGGCTTTGGAAGCAAGAATCGCCATGCAATGGTGGTACTTTAATTCCCACGAAAGGAAAGAAGCAAGAACACCCCCCACCCCCCACAAAATGAACTGGGGAGCTATTCATCCCAAGGTAGGTCCTCTAGAAAGGATAAGAACCACACAAGAAAAGTCTTGTAGTCCTGTTAAAGGGAATAACATTATCGAAAGAGGCAAACTTCCAATTCGAATCCGTGCCGTCCACTTGTCAGTAACATCGGATTCGAATTTATGATACTGCCCATTAGAGGAAATTTTTCTGGATTTGGCGGTGTCCTTGCAACAGACGATTAAACGCTTGGGAAGAAAATGAAGAAAAGAGGACACGCTCAAAAAGGAAGAATCTTGCCGCTGGGGGTATGGTTTTCTTTTGCCTTGGTTTTTTCTAAGCGAGAATCCATAACTGAGCTGAGCAGTTATCGCTATCCTTCACGGAGGAATCGATAGAGAAGGGCTCATGTGAATGTCAAAACCCCATGTCAGTTTTCAAAGTTACTATCCAATCCTCAATCATGCAAGAGAACTTAAATGGAACTTTCGAATAACGAGAGATTAGGAATCGAAATGAACATAGAGAGCTCATTTGTCTAAAATAGACGCAATGATCATCACCCAGGCGCGCTTACGCACACACACCGACGACGACAATATGATACCGATTGTTCCAGAGAATATTTTGTTTGTGTGTGTGCGCGCGCGCACGCATCTGTGTATGCAAAATATGGTCAGACGACCGCATGTGAAACACATTATTGGGGGCGTACTTTGTTCAGGCCCCATCTACCATCTAACTTCAGAATCTTTATCCCAAAAAGAGAAAGAAAAAAAAAATTGATGAACGACCATGGGAGTGCCAGGGTTGACTTTTAACATTTTGATCTTATATTTCGAAAATACCAAGTGGCAATTTCTTGCAAGTTACGGCAGAACCAAATCTGAAATCGTCTACCTTTGCTTCACGCCTTATGATGCATAATCCTTGCACCTTTGGTGCACTGAAATTTTAAAGCCCAAGACTATCAGCATCACACAATCAGTGTCAGGGATTCAACCTCGTAATCCTCCTCACTTCCAGACTGGCGGAAAAGGATACAGACGCTAGTTTTAATCCCAACTTACTGCTGTGATTTCAATGGCTGCGAACAAACGAGCAATTATGTCATATCAATTGCATTTAATAAGAAACTGTATGATACCAGCCACTAAATCAATTCCTAGAGATAGTAGCCCAGAAGTTTGAACTCTCCCCTTGGGGGAAAGAGAGCTGCGTTCATACAAGAGAATGAGGACGGCAGAACTGTAGGACACAAGTTCCAGATAATGGTCCAGAGGCCCAGACAAGAAGCCTACAAAAGTAGCCGTTTGAAAACCTTGAAAAATAATAACAATTAATAAATTAAATCCTTACAGCCAAGTGATCTCACCGTGCAAACAAGTGTTCCATAATAATAATGAAATATTAGTTGAATGATGCCCCTGACAAATTTTTTTTTTTTTTTTGTTTTTTTAATAAATCTGAACCCTGACATTAAACCATCTCTCCCCACGCTGTACTAATAATCTTTCATTTCAGGCGACATTCTCCTAAATTATATACAGATACGATCAATTCACAGGTTGATAGAAATGGAAATATGACTCGGCTGCCCTGGAATAACTCAAGCAGCTGCTTATGGGGATGTCAAAAAACATTTTGATTCGTCAAAAAATTCAGGCGTCTTTACAGACCAAGTAGTACATTACCACAAGAATCCAGTTGGAAGAAGACCACTCCCAATCAGCAAAGAATGCCACAATCCTTGAAATCCGGACCTTTGAACCTAATGGTAAAAGGGTCCAACTGCGTCCACAATACATAGAACATGGCCGCTAGAAGAAGAGACCAAACCATTACTACTGTTGGAATTTGGTTCTTGCGGACAAACACTCCCTGCATAAAGGGGTGTAGATGGATGATTACCCAGGAAGCAAACAACAGTCTTCCAAATAGTATGCTCCAAGAACCATAGCCACTGCTAAGAGTGTAAGAAATCCCGGCAACCATGGACCACAAGTTGACGAGGATCAATGCCGTTGGCAATATCAAAATTGATGGCCCTTTGAGACTATAAAACTCCATGGAATTGTATTTGTCAGATTTCTTCTTTGAAACAGTCTTTAAGCTCAACACAACCTTAACCAATCCATGAAAAACAGCAAATAAATGGGATTACACTCCAGCAATCACCCAAAACTGCTGATCTTTCCACCACTCTTGCATACGAATTCCGCTCCACCTAATCTCAAGGATCACATTACCAAGAACTGATAAAAAGAGGAGCATTATGCAAATGCTTGTTTGGTTTGTGATCTGAAAGTAAAAAGGGCGTTTTGTCACTTTCTCTCTGAGTCTTTGGTAAAATTTTTTTGGGAAAATAAAAGAAAAAAACCTCAATTTATTCTTTTATCAGAAACACAAAGTATCCACTATTTTCCTAAAGTGGCATCACTAATTCTTAAGAAACTAAAGACACATGTTTGGGCAAGAATAACGTACCGGAGGAATTATAAATTTCCCAGTAAGAAGGCAAACGGCAGGAAGAGTACAGTAAATCAGCATTGGGATGGAAGTAAAGGGATATATGGCGGTGTTTATATATGCAAGTCTCTCAAACAATTTCATCCGGCCACCATATCCATACCAGATTGGACAATGTCGACTGAAAAAAATCTCAACAGAGCCAGTGGCCCACCCAAGGGCCTGAATTAAACAATCAGAAAGACTGATTGGTGCAGATCCTCTAAATGCAGCACGGGCTGGCGTACAATATACTGACCTCCATCCTCGAACATGCATCTTAAGGCCAGTCAGAATATCTGCAGTTCGGGAGCCATAAATCCAACCAACCTACAGAGATTAAATAAAATGATATGTTCCAGAATTAAGTCAGATAGTCTTTTGGAATAACAACCCCATAGACACCAACTGCTCCATTTACCTCTCTCCCCCAATCTGTGTTGTTTTCATACTGGCAACTTATGACATGGATTGCTTCTCTAAGAATCTCATCAAGATTTTCAGAACGTGAGAATCTATCATCACTAACAAGATTTGACGCAAGAAGAAAGGTTGATTCACCAAAACGCTTCTGCATGCTTTGAAATATCAAAGGGAATTCCTTTTCAAGATTTCTAGGCTCTGTTAGAAGTAAACTTGCTCTGCTTTCATCAAGAATATAAGTTGAAGAACAACCGAGGTCATCATGAAGTCCTTTCTTACTTGACTTCCAGCAGTTCATTTTGGGCAGTTCTGGTTCCAAAGGTGGGTCGTAACCATATACAGCTTTCCGGTTGAAGAGGCATCCTGTACCAACAGAAATAGGCCCCTGTATCCCATCAAGACCCTTCAAGCTGATCTACATGCAAACAGTGGAAACAAAAAAATAAAAAAATAAAAATGTTAATAGAAACTAAAATGAACAAAGCTGGAGAGAGCAGGAGTAGCAATCGAAGGTAGTGATTATCTTTCAACTGCTACAACCAGGTCAGGGTAATAATAATCATCACAAAATAAGAAATTAATCGCTTTAAATTCCAAAAGTTTTTTGAAAATTTCCACCAAACAAAGAGAAATGAGATTTATCAACCATCAATATTTCCCCAATTTACTAAGTTTCATCGATAGTATTTTACAGCAAATATTGCAAAGGTGCCAAATTACCTAGAAATTTCACTTCCCAAAAAGTGTCTAGCATCCTACCAAGTTGATATTTAAAACCTTAATAAAACCTATATAGCCTCACACCTATCTCTGAATGAAGAAAGAAATGCAAACGATTTTCTCATAATCATGTGTGGGTGAGTACATATGTTCATACAAGAGGTTCTTAAGTTTCTGCTATATGTTGCTCATCAGCCCGCTCCAAGACCAATATGTTCCATCCAAAATTGGTTGAAACCAACCAAAACCAATGGTGGCGGCTCATAAAAACCAATCCGGAAAGAGGCGGAAAAAAAAGTCTTAAAAAATAAATGGAACAAGTGCATATCAAAAGTGATGCAATCTCATTGAATAAAAAAATAACATCACAATTACTTTTAAGGAAAACTTTAATCAAAAAGACAAATTAAGCCTCTAAATCCATATATATATGATGAAAATAATATTTGAATATCAAAAACAAAAAAATAGAAACAATTTTTATATAGAGTAAAAAAAAATGTACGTGAGCTCCTTAGATGCACAGAATGGGTCCAAATGCATGGATCTGAGTAGTTCAATGAAATATTACAAAAATCAAGAAGATATCATTATCTTCTCAAAAATAGACTAGAGTGATAACAGCAGCTCAAAATCAGAGAATTAACCAAACCCAACAAATAATTTGGAAAAAAAAAACTTAAATGATCTTCCAAACACACAGATCTTTTGGAAGAAAAATGTTCTTCAAAGAAAAATGAGGAACATTCACATCAGTTTTAAAAGAATCTTGAAGGAATTTTGTCTTATTTATAAGTTTGCCACCGCACAAAGAAAGATTCTCTAATTGACAGTTTTGCCATAGGTAGAGAAAAAATAGGGTTGATTTGGCAAAATAAAACTCGTTCTCATTTGTTAATCAAACAAATGCCCATCCATCATAACTCACTCCACTTAACTCATTCCGAAAATGAATGCCAAATAGCAACTGGCAGATTTGAAGTAAACATAATTAAGAATAGCAAAGTCAAAGACCCAAGTCATGACTACTGTATCAGGTGCTTGTCTGATGAACAGACATTTTCTTTCTACCATATGGACTGATGCTTCCATATTAAATGTTTGTGCTCAGAGGGTCAGTGAATTTAATTATGAACAGTTTATCAAGGGAAATGCAGATATATATATATATACTGGTGGAAGCAACTAAACATTTGAACACAAAGCATTTAACTAGTAATCACAGAATGGTTAAGTGAAATTACTTACATCATATAAGATTGTATTGTTTGCATTTTGATCATTTACATCAATGCTATCAAATCTCAGGGGAAACTGAACATAGCATGCCTTCTTAACAATAGAGGGGTCCATCATAAAACACATAGCTTCAAGCAGAGCTTTGCTGTTGTTTATATAATGATTGCAATCAAGATTAAGGATGTAGGGCCCGTTTGTAAGAAGAGCAGAAACTCGGATCTGAAGATTACAGCAATCAAAAATTAGAAAATTTACTTTTCATCTAATTCTTAAAAATGATCTGGTATTTTGCAATGTACCAGAGCATTCATTGCACCCGCCTTACTGTTGTGCTGAAAACCAGGGAGTCTTTCACGGGATATGTAAACTAGTTGAGGCAGTTCTTTATCATAGTTTCCATGGGGCCAACCATGGTCAATCAATATCTGAAATGGCACATTTGACGAGACATCCATAAATCAACCATCAAAGCCCAATAAAGAAGTATCCTTCATTGTCCAACCATCAGAAGGAACATTTTCAAACTTAGCTACAAGGTTATTGATCCGGACTTTAAAATCTTCATACTGTCTCTGCAGACAGGAAAATTATGATTTAAGAAATCCAAAGAGAACGCAAAAACACATGCAGAAAAAAAAAAAAAAACAAACCAATACATTTAAAAATTACAGAAATACCATACAGAAATTCACAAAGGATGAATCAATTTCAATACCAGATCTGTCATTGTCTACTTTCAAACTGTGCCATTTAACTTGCCAACAATACAATGCTCCCTAAATTTTTACAGCATGTTTTAGACCAAGGATACCAAAGGTTGCGCATCCCCACTAATCCATGTTAAAATGGAAGAAAATCCTTGTTTATAACTTCAACACCAATTTATCAAAAATCATATTTTGCTTAAGGGATAAAATTATCAGAGATAAACAGAAAATCCTAGGGAACTTTTGGATTCTATAAAAATATTGATACGAATGTAGCAAATTGTAGCAATATAATTTACTGATTTTTCCCAAGGGAGAATACAACAGGAATTTGGCTATAGGACCAAAAGGGATTCACACTTCATATCTTTCTAGAAGAAATGCAGCATAGTCTTTCTTGGGTTCTCCCATTCTTTAAAAAATTACTTACAAGGAAAAAACCAACAAACAAGAAAAATGAAGAAAATGAGAAGATGACAATGACAAAGAAAATCTCCATAGAGAGTTATAAATTTGTGCTTGGCATCATAAAAATAGCAGCTTTCATGTTCTTCTTTATTATTGTCTGTCCAATGGAATTTTTGGAAAGGAATTTAGATATCCCCTCAATGAATATTGTGCAAAAGATATATATATAATTCACTATTTAACTCAACTGTGAACACTATAACATTTTCAGATCATAAAAATAGCTGCTACGAGTATTATGCACCAGAAACCAAGACCTCTCAATAAGTGAGACCCGATCACTCATCTAATCAGCTGATTTTTTTTAATGTAAGTTTCAAGACATATTAATAATCATAGAATAACACATGGTTCTAAAATCCTGAATGACAAATAGGAAAGGAAAAAAGAATAGCACCTTCAATAACCGTCTGTCCTTGGGAAATGTTGGGAATATGTTGTATTTCAAAAAGTCAACCTTTTGTGAGAAATAGCACTCAGGAGACCGAGGCTCAATGTTGAATTTCTTGCAAAAAGGTACCCATTTTCTTGCAAATTCACAGGTTTCTGAGAGAGTTTCAAGTGTCAGCAAAGATGCCCCATCATCAGAAACATAACATGCACTTTTTCAGCTGGGTATTCTACAGAAAGGATTGAAAGGATGGTGTTCGCTGTGTTAAGAGGTAGCTCTTTCAAAGGGTCAACAGTAGCTACAAAGACATCAATGGCAGATAGCTCACTTGGTTTTCCTGCCTGGTTGTACCTGAAACAAGGATAATCTTGTGCCCATTTAAGTTTTAATGCACTGAATCCAAACAAAATTGCAATAAACAGATATGAGATACTCAATGGCAGACATGGCAACATAAAGAAGCCAACCTCCCAGCCTGTACAAGATCTCTTGGGCTGAAATCAACTAAATCAGAAGATTATTATCTTATCAACGAATTCCATTGGACACGTGGAATGCCAGAAACACTTAATAGTGAATTTCAGGAAGAAAACCACAGTGTTGTGATTATAATGATCTGTTTGATTGATTTCAACATTGGACATATCCTCGGCTAAATCCACAGAATGTTGCTTCCACTTCCAGTCCCAGGTCAATTATGTTGTAAACATAAATGGCCCAGAAAAGAGTAAATAACCCATATTTTACTGTAATTTATTTCTTTAAATGAAACAGAAACCCAAAAAAACTAAACAAATAAAAAATAAAAAAAAATATCTTGAATAGAGGAAAATTTTTACCAGAGGCATAGGTGTTCAGGATATGTTTTCCTTGTGACAGGTTGCCACTTTGGGAGCTGATCCAGAATCCAAGATACAGAAAACCAGATCTCACAAAAAACTGAAACTAACCAGAGCCCATGTGCATTACTGACAGGATTGATCAATCGGTACCAGAGAAAGAAAGCCAAGATTACAAGACGAAAGACGATAACAACCCTATATGGATTTATCATTGAACGAGGTATGGGCACCTTTCTTGAAAGTAGTTGTCGAAGGTCATTATCCCTAACAGAATGTCAAATGAAAAATATGATGAGATGAGACTTCACTTAAAATATGAGATATTTAAGTCCCCCCACCCCAAACACACCTTATATATAGTGCACAATTAGGAAATATAAATAACAACAAAATAAATTACAAATCTAGTACTTCATCCTTATAATACATCTCATTAAATGCATTCAATCCCCCTCCCTCCGTACTGGATTCAGTGATCATTTGGCAAGTGATTCAAGGAAAAGAACTTATTGGCATTTGTCTATCTTTATAACACAAGATTTCTCACACAAAATGATTGCAGCTACTATTATACTAAGTAATGTCACCGCAGGCTTGTTTGAAGAATGCATAATTCCAAATTATTAGCATCACACAAACAGGAAGAAATGCAACCAAACCCAAAAAATAAAGAAATAAAAAATAAAAACCACGATTTAAATCTTAAAGATTAATCACTGATTTGTTTATCAGGATCAACGAGGGTGCACACTTTGTATCAAGATATATCAAGAGCAACATGGTTAAGAACATAATAATGATTGCATTACTAGATAAATTTTGTACAATCGCAATATGATACCAGTGCAAACCATACTGCAGAGGCAATTGAAGCACGTAATATGTTGATTTATTTCACAAAGGAATTTTATTGGGAAGATGTTATAATTACTGTATCATATGATATACCTGTTTAAGCAATTATTTGAACACTCAATCTGAGTGTTCCAATTTATTTCACGTAAATTTTGGGTTCAAATATCATGCCTGTAGCAGACATTATAGTCAATTAGCGAATCGAATCCACTCTAAGAATCTCAAAACTCATGTTATTGAAAATGTTGCCAGGATTTAACTCTACAGGCAGTTTATAGAGAGTAATCATTAAAATTATTAAAAAGGAAAGTTAATATTCTAGAAAGAACATGCAGGGTGAGACCTTGTTCTGCATGTTCATTTATGTCCTAAATTTGGAAATTTTGAGTGGGTAGTGTAGAAAAAGAGGAACTAGTGGCTATCTGAAGATTCATAAAGGATATAGAGAATTGCTGTGACCATGAAATTTTTCTGGCGTTCCATCGGGCTTTGATCCAAAGGGACTCTCTTGGCTGCAGTTTTCTTCATGATATGGCTATTTGATCATTGATATATGATGTTATATAGTGCTCTAGCGCACAGCTTTTTATATAACCCTTGGATAGCAGTTCTTCTTCATTATATGGCTATTTGATCAATATTTCTCTTATCTTGAAATTTAGCATATATTTTTTAAGATAAATATTGTTAGTAAGCAAAATTTCCCTCAAAATTTAAAATTCTTAAGTTCCGAATTTCCCCCAAAAACTAAATTAAAAAACAATACTAAAATTTTTAATTGTTAAAAAAGAGAAACTTGTAACTATATTCTTTCTTTCCACCTTAATGTCAAAGTGCTTTTGACCTTTTATTAAGATTTATATAATCCATACTCAATTTACTATAAATTTTATTGTAATTTTTCTTAATTTTTTGGAAACCTTTCTTCATTTCTTAATGTTTTTTAAACTTTTCTGTCACTTTTCAGCATTTTACAGCCACATATGTGAAGTAGATCCCCCGTTTGCAAATGAGGTTCTGTGGTGTCTGGAAACATTGATATTTTAACAAACGTGGTTGGGTAGCATGTGAAAAAAAAATGTCAAACAAATTCCCAAGTTCAGTAACCAAGTATGTTCATAATTATTTCAAGAACCAGAACGGAGAACTTCATACATCTCCGATTGGCGATGTTCCAGCTCTTCCGGAAAAGAACATTCAGTTGCATCAGGTATCTCTTCTTCACTTTCAGTTCTGTATGAATGATTTTGACTTGCCGGCTTCCACTGACAAATCCTTTCTTTCCAGATGATAGACCTGAAACTCATATTGAATAACACCCTTGGAGTCCTCCTTTTGTTGCTTGAACTGTATACAGATAGCAAAGAAGAGAATTTAATATACACATTAGATTATCCACGTAGATAAATACATACATACATACATATGCACCAAATTGGGATGTTATTTCTCTATTCAAGTGGGGGAGAAAAAGCTTGGTGG
Source organism: Buxus sempervirens (assembly GCA_947561395.2). Lineage (NCBI taxonomy): Eukaryota > Viridiplantae > Streptophyta > Magnoliopsida > Buxales > Buxaceae > Buxus > Buxus sempervirens. The sequence goes on from OX387195.1 coordinate 32,571,302, forward strand.
TGTAGAATTGTTTTGATAGTCTACAAAGGTTTTTATCGTTTATTTGAACACATTCCAAAAAGAGAACATCAATTCAATGAACTGTGTCAACACAAATGGACAACATGGTGCAACCATAAAATACCCACAACTATTGTTTCCATTATGGACGCAAAATATACATATGCAAAATCAAACCATATGAACTCGGAAGTAGAATGAGCTTTTGCTACTTTCGAACCGCTTACAAATTTTCATGCCAGAAAGCAGATTACAAGATAACAAAGAAGCAAAAGCTTCTGAGGCAACAGAAGATTATGGACATTTAGGAAGCCAAGTAGATCCCCTCTAAGATCTCCAATTTTAGCAATGAATATTTTAAACCACTTAATTTCATACTGTTGAGTTATGGAGTTTCCATGTCAGAGCTTCAATAATGTCGTCATTCATATCCCCAGAAATGAAATCAACAGATTTGATTAAATAAGGTTTCTCCTAAATCAATGCATATTCAGAACACTTCACTAAGAGGATAAACTGCGTAGAGTTCCCATTACGGGGCAGACAGGAAGTAAATAAGTGACCTTCCAATTAGTCAAAAACTCCAAATGATCTAAAAAATTCAATATTGAAAAAGTTCTATCACTTGGATAGTTATAATTATGAAGATTTGCAGCTAATAGTTCAACAAAAGAATGTAACTTAACTGACAAGGTGACTTCGCTGCAATAAAAAGAAGGGGGGGGGGGGGGGGGGGGGGGGAAGAATATTGGCAAAAAGATTCGAATTGACCAGATGACCTGTATTAGCACATTTGGAGTTGAGAACAAGATTTTTTCTTTTTCTTTTTCTTTTTTTTTTTTGACTCAGTGAACTTATAGCCAGTACAGTACACAAGAAAATGTTCACCAGAAGATAAGAACACTTCCATCTTAACTGTAAATTACTGAACCTCTGCCAACTTTTCGAATGGACCATGTATTTACTTCTATAATCTAAAAGTGAAACTTTGGACGATAATAATGAAGAAGTACAAATACTGTGAACCAGAACATAGCAAAAGCAGCTCATACTATCTTGTATGAATCATGGAACTCTGTTTTACTACCGTCACAAAGTGTCAAATTCAAGAAGTAATATTTGTAATTAGGCAAACAGGCTACCCTTCAACAGTAGAAACAAAACTAGACAGAAAAATAAAAACAAATTCAGATGTCAATTAGGCTCCCATTGTTTGTATTTTCATTTTCAAGTGCTTGGTCACCTTAAAACGCCGAAATGAATCAATCAGATGAGAAGAAACGATTTTCCCCACGAGAAAACCACTCAATTTATGACTGATATGCTTTAAAAGGTAGTAACATCTGTTGTAGAAATATCATCTATTATTTTCACAGAATTTTAGCACCTTCTTTGGAGGCAGAAGGCCATTAAGGTCCTGTTCATATGTTTAGGAGACCGATTGCTCTTTGGGGTTTTTTTGGGTTCTCTTGGGTTAAGGGTTTCTGCAGTGTGGGAGACCATTTTGTACTTGGTTCATTGCTCTGGTGGATTGTTGTCATCATCTTCACTGGTGGATATAGATTTTCAAGCCAAACAACAATAGTCATTGTTTTGTTTGTGTTTCCTTGCTTTTCATTCATTTTCCTTTTGCTGTCCCTTTGCTATATCATTTTGTCATTTTCGCAACAACATCTCTCTACATTCTGATAGGGATTTGCAGGGAAATCTGGGTGGGAGGTTTAGGTAATAGGTTTAACATTTTCCATTGATTAAATGTTCAAAAAGGCTGATGGGACTTGGGAGTAGCCGAGTGGCACTTTCATACTACCCAGAAGAAAAAATTAACCGCATAAGTCAAGAGATTCAAAGAAGATAGGAGTGCTCTTTTCTTCAAAAGCGCACTGCACAGGGGCGGAGGGTGGGGAAGTAATAGTTTGTGATTAATATAAATTGCTCTCTGGTGCAAAACTGAAATCCTACTAGTATAGGGAAACCGAGATCGGATAGCAATAGGTTAGGTGCGCTAATAGTTACTCTTAAACGTTGACGCTTATAAAAAAAAAATGGGATACATTCTTGTTGCATCTTAGAATTTAGAAAATTAGGATAGATTTCAGTCCCCAGGTGAGAGATGATTTCTTCAGAACGCTTTTAGTCACTCAACCAATGTGAATCACAGCAACAAGTTCACAAACCAAACAACGAATTGTATATTTTAAAGAGAGAGAAATTTCCTTCGATCACGACAGATATAAAAGAACGAGCACAACAAATGAAATCAATCTACCGTGTAAAACAACAATTAAGAGAACGCCATCACGGCACTAATGAACAAACGCTAGCTTCGAGACCATTAATACAAGAAAGAAAACAAAATTTGAAAAGAAAATGGAAGAACAGATACCCTGGTGAGCTTGGCAAGAATAGGAAAAGGTATAAATTCTCTTACCGCTACTCGAGCGTTTTCTCGTGAATCTCGCCATACGCCCTGCTTTCGCGGCTCGGAGCCGAAAAATGGAAAATGTGGCTTTTGCGAATGTGATGGAAAAGCAAAGGACGACTTGATCTCGCAGAAAGACTCGGATTGCCATTGCGAGATGCGTGAAAATTGTGGGCGAAAGCAGAAAGGTCGCCAAGGAAGAGAGAGAGAGCCTGTTCTGTATTCTGTCTTAGCTTAAAAGCGGAGATTCAGAAATCAGAATAGAAGCGGAACCAACGGGAAACTTCGTTATGTTTTCCTATTTTGGTATAAGCAAAAGGCCAAGAAAGCCTACCCATTTTAGCTTACAAAATGGCACAACTTTGGAACGGCACATCTTCGGATTCGTAAGGTCATCATCAGTAATGAATTTATTGTTGAATTTGAATTTTTACTGCTGTTGGTGATTTTATTATTTTAGATAATTCATGAGTTCGACTCTATTAATAATGTAATCTATCTAAGTTTTAAAATGGAATAGGAGTGAAGGCTGTTCTTAACTTCCGTTACAGATTCCAATTCATCTGCAGGGTAGAAGATGGTGATCTTAATTTAGTACTAGGAGTTTTGTGATTCAATTACAACAGAGAGAGAACAACATCAATGAAGACGAGGGGTACCCCTCCATTCCCAAAACACTGTTGTGCTAAGGGGTCCAATTTCCCATAAAAGCTAGTAAATTTTAGGGCCCAATGCTTTGTACCGTGCAGGGATAACCCTTACAATAATGACGGATCCTAGGACGCCCGTATGGTTAAATTTAGACGGGAAAATTGGTTTTTAGTGATGTTTTTTCAAGATAATTCAGATTTAATTACCCAATTGTAGGTAAATGAGAATTAACAGTACTTTTTTTAGTGATGTGTCTCAATCTGAGTCTAATATTTATTTCTCCCAAGTATACCAAATCAAATCAGGCTCCACACAACCCATGCTATAATCAATCTACCACCATGGGTGTTGAACCCTTCAAGACAGTATCTCACAATATTCACAAGACTACACTCTTTAATCATGAGAGTAGCTAATGGAGGTATTCTTCCTGTGAGCCTCTTAGCAATTCCATAACCTTTTATATATATATATAGGGACTAGGATTTCGTGAGTCAAATGATAATGAAGATTTGGATTAAATCGTACTGTCACAATGATTTCCTCCAACTCCTCTATCTCATATTAAGATTTTACTAAAATAGAATATAAAACTAACTCTTGAATTTTTGGAAATATCTCAAGCCTTACCTCAATAAAGCCATACCACCAAAACTTAAATGTCACCCCTATAATTTCCAACCTAGATCATTTTACCTAATAATTTCTTTCGAAAATACCTTTTAGAAGGCTTTGAAAACCTTTTTACTCATTTTGTTAGCAATGAAGTTTGCAATTTTGTTGAGGGCATTTTTGGAAAAAAAATTTCATAAATAGTAAAATGATACTGATTCTCAATAATTTTTTAAAAATACCTTTAATTCTCAATTACAAAGAATTGAACGACTGAATCTAAATTATGTTGAAAAAATTCCACTAAAAACCAATTTTGACAATGCAGCTTGACGTTTACATTCTGTGGGTTTTAGCTTCAAAGCCTTCAATAAGCTAATGGTAATTTGCTCTAATGTGCAATCAATAAGTCATGGTCATTTGCTCTAACGTCCAATCAATGTACTTTGCCGCTTATCCTGTTATCAGTCAATGTTGGGGAATAACTGATACCGAGAAAACACTCCAAATATAGCACTTGAAAAAGGCAAAACTGAAATACAGGTGAGCGTATTTAATGCCTAAATCTTGATCCATGCTTTACCCGCTAGAGGAAAACCTAAACCATGGAACGTTAGTTACAATTTCTGATATTTGAGCTCACTCAATTGATGTTGAGCAAATTTACAAACAACATCATCACAAAAGATTGGACCAGCAATAATTGATTCATGCCTAATTCATATAACATGAAATGCAAAATATAATTATCATTTCATCAGATCTATAAATACAAAGCCGTTCCACAGGCTATGCAATAGCATAGAGGCCAACAGATTTCTTGACCGCGTGAAGACTTTACCCATCACCACCCCAAGGAATATGAGTGGAAGCATTCTCTGCGCATTGAAGTGTGCTAGAGCAAATGCTACAGAGCTCACCAGGATTGAGCACCAGACTGGCATGTACCGAGTCAAGGAAGGGAGTAGGAAACCACGGAAAACAATCTCCTCCCACACGGGTGCACATACTGAAACTACCACTGCATAAAGGGCCATCGCAACTGGGTCCCGAGCAACAATTGACTGCTCAACACTGGATACAGCAACAGGCGTAGAGGGCAGAACGGGAAATAGGTTGAGATTGACTTGAGACAGGCGGTTAACCAGAGGAAACATGAGGCAGCCAAGGCCAACATCAAATTGCCAGTTCCCTCTCAGGCTAAACTTGAACCAATCTTGTGGAAGGGGATAGAATCTGGCGAGGCAGCGATGAAGGATTGCAATTCCAGCAAGACCTTCAGCAACATCTGTTAAGAGGCTGTATAGAGCTTGGCCTCGATATGTCAATGACTCCTTGCTACAACCAGCCACATAGGCTAGGAATGGAATTATCCAAGATCCAACAAACCAGAAAGAAGCAATCCAAAGGAGCATAACCTGCGGTGCCACATCATTGTAATGTGTATTGGTAACTGCTTAACAACTCATTCAGGCATATGAAGAATAGAAAATTTAAAATGAACAGAATTCAATCGAATCAAACTTGCAGATATAATGCGAACAAACAAACCCAAAGAAGTTTATTTAACAGCAAAATTTTCTGCTCTGAGACCCTTAGTGGAGTTTTTAGTCAAAACACTTGCTTTCTATTAGCATTAGAAAGGGCAACTTAATAGAGTTGATATCTTGGAAAATGTAAAACCAGAATAACCATCAAATTCATTCACCGGCCTCCCCAATCTTCACCAATTTATTATCGGTCATGTATTTCTCAATATATCACCATAAAAACAATCATATGAAACATCTTTACCTGCAGAATTGTTTCTGCTGTCCATGGTACCGTCCACGGCTTCTCAGGTACTCTAAATGCTGAATCTGCAGCCTGCAATACAATCAAACTCATTTAATTAAAATTCTGGTTAACCTTGGCAAATATTAAGTATTGCTGTCACAGGTAAGATGCTAGTTAAATGCGATCAAGTGCTGAACTTAGGATAAGAAAATTAAAAGTAATTCAAGTTCATCATCATCATCATAAGCCAGTTCCCACCAAAGTAGGTCAGCAACATGAATCTTGTTTCTTCATCCCGCTCTATAAATAATCATATCTTCAGTTAATCTACGTTTTTGTAAGGCTTGTTTTATACATTCCTTTAACATCTTTTTACGTTTTCAAAAGTAATTCAAGTTGAACAACATTAAAGTTACTGCATCATAATTATAATTCAGTGCATCACAAATACATGTATATCTAGAATATATAATTTCACTTGTTTCATCGGCAAGGAGCTGGATGAGAAGAAACTCTCATATCTGGCTCTGCGTTATAGATGGAACTGAGAAATAACAATCAATCATAACTCCATGCAAACCTGTGATTTGCGATCCCAGGCAACATTAACTTGGGATCCTTTTCCATCAGATAGGAAGGTTTTTTGCACAAAATGTACTTATAAGTGACTACCATATAGATCCATTGCAATACAGATTGGAAAAAAAAATTCATTTAAATAAATGGGAAAACTAAGGACCCACTACAATGATGAAACAACCCGAATAATCGACCTGTTTGCCAACTAAGTCTAACGAAATCCTCCCTCTTTGATTTTAATTTCATCTGAAAATGACTAAAAATTTTGTTGTGACCACCCCTCACTGATTTGAAGCACCTCTTTCAACAAATATGGATCAAGCAGCCTCAAAAGAAAGTTTCCCTCCAAGAAAATAAATTTCCATTTCGATTCAAGCTAAAACAAATCATGCTATTTCAGTCTAGTATATCTATTTTGGTTTGGTTTGATTTAGTTTTCAGTTTGGTTCACAATAATCCATTTCAGTCATGATTTCATCCCTAAACCAAACCAGAAAGATCCCATTGCACCCATAAAATTCAGCTCATTGGTTAATTATCCAGGTTAATCTTGTGATATCCCGATCCCACATTAGAAACGGATGAATACCCGGTATGGTATAAGATTTAGGGAAAACACTTAACCAAGCGAAGCGCCTTTTAAGGATAAAACCATGCGAGTTGAGGCCCAAAGCGGATAATACCTCGCTGGGTTGGGTCGTTACAAATGGTATCAGAGCTAGATTCGGGTCTAGTAGTCCATGGCTGATATGGGTCCTGGCGTTGCCCATAGGAGGTGGTTGAACCGACGAGGACGGGCCCATGAGGGGTTGGCAGGCTTCTAGGTGGCCACTGCACAGGGACATGCAGCTCTGAAGGAGGGGAGATTGTGATATCCCGATCCCACATTGGAAACGGATGAATACCCAGTATGGTATAAGAGTCAGGGAGAACACTTAACTAAGCGAGACGCCTTCTGAGGAAAAAACCATGCGGGCTAAGGCCCAAAGCGGACAATACCTCGCTGGGTTGGGTCGTTACAAATCTCATACAAGCTGAGATGACAAAGAATATAACCTACTCTTTGACATGTCATTCAAGGATTATAAAAAAGGATCGCAAAGATATTAAAATCTAAAGAGGTGGGTTGTCTGGAGCAACACTCAGATGTTGTTACCTTTTGCAACAGGTAACTTCCATATGAAAACTTCTAAGGACAGCCCCACTTCTCCATATGTATTATAAACCAAACCTAAGCAACATAATTGATTTTAAGCCAAAATAATTTTCCACGTGGCATAAAGAGGCTACCAAAAACAAATGTTTTCTTTCAACAAACTTAAGGAACGTTAAAAAATTGGGCAATCATTATACCCATGAAAAAACCTAATACAAATATATTATGACTTAAATAGGTAGGGCTAATTGACTTAAATAGGTAGGGCTAATCATTGGGTATTGAAGCCATATAAGAGCTATGGTTATTATCCAAGCCTGCCACGCCCAAACATTGGGCTTGTAGATTTATGACCAAGAGCCCCCACTAGAAGATTGTAAAAGCCTGAGCCCACCCAATCCGGCCTGAATTATTTTTCTTAAAAAAATTTGTGATTTGTTTTACCAGGATGAAATATATTGTATTAGACTAGGAAAGCAATATACAAGTAAGAGAACTCCCATACAAAGGCTATTAAATACACAAAAATACTAAAACATAACCTTTTTCAGCCTTTCAGGTTCAAAATAATAATTCAAGAACTTCATATATACATATTATATATAAAAATTATATTTTAATATTATGCACAATATATAGCATGAACATTGTGCCAGGCCAGTCCGAGAATTTACATGCATGACCCAGCCCACCTGAAAATTTGTTGGGCTTTTAAAAAATTTTCCTAGCCCAGCCCTATGGACAACGAATGGATGACCAAGCTTGTCTAAGAATGGGCTAGTCATCCCAGGTCAAAGGAGCCACTTGGCCCATGAACAGTCCTATCCACAGGGTCTCCCATTAAATGGACAGTATGGATGGCAGAGATAGCTCATTCACCTTGCAAAACTTGTCCTATGAGTCTGTGACAAAAGGAAACTGAAGCTATTGTGACAAAACAGAAATTATCTCCATGATTTTTCACAATTTTTGACAGATTTTAGGCCTTAGCACCATCATAAATCCAAATCAAGGAATAAGCCACAAGATGTGTCACAAGGTGGGTGCATTATAAAAACACCCCTAGGCACAATCTTGAGGCACACCTTCCTCATGAGTTGTATGCATCACGTCTTAAGGTACAAAAAAGTGTATGCCCCACATTATGTGGGCATATTCCTTAGGATATAACATGCAATCCTTAACAGCTAGACTGATAAATCCTCCAAAATTTATGAAAATTTACCTAAAACTCAATTTTTAAGGATAACACTAATTAAACTAGTTAAGTATACAAAATACTACTTATACTAACTAATTTGTTAGATTTTTAGTTATCATGTCATGAGTATCATTTATTATTAAATATATTTAATGCGTATATGAAAATCTTATATTTTGTTGTCTTATGAGGTTAGCCACGCACTTTGAGCAGGTGACATACATCACTGCACCTTGGCATTTTAGAACATTAATTCAAGCCTTCAGACCTTGATAAAGATTCTTCATTTTCAACATGTGCTAAACAAGTGCTCTAAAAGGCATTTGGGATTGATGTAAATCCCTCAATCACAACATGCACCTTCAAACCAATTTTGGATTTGTGAGTTGCATGTAAATATATTTAGGCAGTTGTCTTACCTTGATTTTAGCAAATACCTTATTATGTTATTAAAAAACTAGACGTTGTCAGACCCACAGAATCAAAGTGGGTCTAACAACCAAAAAAATAAATGAATAAACAAGAGAGAGAGAAAACAAGTAGCATAACTTCCATCCTTCATACCAAGCAAAGTCATATTGGCTTGCTTCCTGTATATAAGGTGCTTGTCTCTTTTTCCATTCGTCAAGGAGAACTCAGACATTCCATTGACTAGAACCATGTAGCCTTGAATTATTCTACAATCAACTAATAAATCATTCACGAGATGTGTAGGGGAAAACTAATAGAAAAACCAAATGCATAATTTAGTTCTTGTCAAGATACCTTTAATCCTAGAAATCTAGGGATGCCAAGCAAGCATCGTCAAGTTAGGCTAAGACGCTTTTGCATTGAAAAGGTGCAGTTCAAGGAGGTATAAAGATGTCGCGAGCAGATTAAAGAATTTCTGCATGAACTCCACCTTTCTTACACGATTTTCTACCAGAGTTATTTTTTCACAAACAAGGGCATTTAATCAAAGCCTTGGTAAAATGTTGCAGTTGGTAAGAAAAATTTTACAAAATAACATTTCTATATACAATTGCACAATCAAATGGATTTTGACAATTAAGGAACAGATAATAGATACAAAAGAGTTAATTTGTTTAAATTAAAGTTTCACTCGAATGGTTCCCACAAATGCACTTTTTAGAAGTAACCACCCTCTTGCTTCAACAAAATCGACCTCCAAAAAGAAGCAATTCGGTTAAAAGAACTTCTAAAAGGTTCAACCAAACAATTCAAAGATCAAGAAACACTTCTTAACCCTTAAGTAGCCATGCCAAATGTGACTGAAATTATTAGAAATTGGAGATATTTGTGTTTCTCTTCTGACTCCAAATCTGTATCATCTTCTGGTTGGAAACCTCCACCTAATGGGGTTACAAAACTTTAACTTTGATGGTGCCCCCAAAGCAATCCTGCCAAATCAGGAGTAAGAGGAGTTTTCAGAAATTTCAAGGGGGAAAATACTTCATGCCTTTTCAGGTCCAATGGGTGTAGGTGTCTACATAAGAGCTGAACTATTGGCCTGCATACAGGGTCTTAATCAAGCAAAAATATGGGATTCTAAAACTTAGTGGTGGAAGGTGATTGTTAGACCATTATACAAGGGATCCCTGAATCTGATAGCTGTTATTGGCCTGAAATATTGGCCTGCATACATTGAGCCCCAAGCTTCAATGACAATCTCATGCTCCCATATTTTTTCTTTACCATCTGAAGCATTAGGGAAACAGCCTACATTTTACGTTAGAACTTAATTCATGCTCCCATATTTTTTCTTTACCATCTGAAGCATTAGGGAAACAGCCTACATTTTACGTTAGAACTTAATTAGTGTTGAAGTTTACTACTAAAATGCCTTTGAATTGCTTGAACCTGCCAACTTTTTTTTTTTTTTTTGGTAATAAAGGATATATTATATATAATAAAAAAAAGTTACAAATATTGTTACAAGTGTCAAATTTACAAAATTCAAGAAATTACAGTTTGTTGACACTACAGGGAAAATAATTTAGTTCCACAAAATGTTTTTTAACGACATTATATCTTGTGAAGTATCTTAAATATGTACAAGGTTACAATGAGCTAAACCTTAACAATGATATGTCATCCACATAGAAACTCTTTATTGGAAACACCAGAATCTATGCTAACTAGTAATCCTAAACACTTGCAAGTCGTAGACCTAAGATGGTTCTATCATCCTAACCCCATAATTTATGGACTCATATCCAACTAAAATTGCTCATTTTAGGCATTCCTTTAAGGAATATAAGATCGTTCAAGAGTTCTTACTGAATGAATTTGTATTAAATATTAATAGAGTCAAAACCAAAGATTCATTGGCATTCAAAACAATCTATTAGTCCTCAATACAAGAAATCAAGAAGTCAAAAGCCATGCAGAAGCTACAAAAAAGAAACAAAGAGTTACCTCACAAAGACTTGAAATTAAATTCTTTTTTCCAGAGCTTGATTTACTGGATTCGCGTTTCACGAGTTCTTCAGGCAGCTTATATTCAATAAACTCAGATTCAGGGATTCCAGAAGAAGACTCTTCTTGCCTAAAGCATGAAAATTTCCATTTCTATCCATAAAGATAAGGCAAAGTTAGAAAGATAACATAGAGCACCAGATCCATTTTTACAGTAAACTAAAGAGGAAAAATTCAAAGAAAATCAATAAAGGGGAAAAATTAAATTTCTTACATTCCTCAAAAACCTAGGATGGGACTCAAAAACATGCAAGTTTCGGTTGAGTGGCAATGAACTTCCTGATCTCTTTGAAACCCTGGTACAAGAAACAGAAGGAAGGAGAAGAGAGGGGCGTCGAGCGATAAAGTTGCAGGAAGGGCTCAACATGAGACCAATTCTGAATTTATCAGAATCCAGCGCCAAATATCCCAAAATCTCTGCATAACCAACATAAAATCATAGTTTTCTGCATCAACAGATACAATAGACTTCTCCTTTGCACAAACATGCAACCCCTCTTCATTCCATCTTGTTAAAGTGTGCAATTCATTACAAATGTAAAGAGAGAGAAAAAGGAGAGACAGAGGGACATTGAATGGTGTGTGAGAAACTCAATCCAGCTTCCTTGAAGACTCGTAGGTGTCACTGCACAACCACAAAAGAGATGCTCAAGTAATTCTTTTATTAAAAGGATCAAAAGGTTGACTAGAGATCAAGTAAATAGACGTTGTAAGTTTGGGTAGACAATTAGTTGGAATAGGCATATATTGTTATATTTTGTGAAGCTACACTTTATTTGGAACAATTCGATGAATTTATGGAAGGAAAAGAACATTGAACTAGTAGGTACCATTCATTTTGTAAAAATAGAACCATAACTCGGTTTAGGTCAAGCCAATGAAGCGTCCTAGGAGGGCTAGAGCAGCAAACAGACATAGCCTTTAGTGTTTTTGGCCATATGTTTAAAGAAGAAAAAAAACAGCATATTTGAGTTACTAACTTATAGCACCAGAAACACAGAAGAGGAGTGACAGAGATCACAATTTCAGCAATGGGAAGCCTTTCGCTTGAACAGCAAGCAAAACAGAGTTCAAGCCAGAAAAGGTGGTTTTTGCCTGATTGGCACATTCAACCATGAAAATATGCATCTACTAGTAAAATAAAACACAAGCAATTACAGTTCAGGCAGTAACTGGGGTGAAGGTAGCCAAAAGTTTCATCTTTATGATTCAAAATCAAAATACTATAAATAGGAGATACATTTTGAGCTCGTATAACTGCAGGTATCATACCCTTTTAGTAATATACATGAAGTTTTCTCAACAAACATCATTAAATTAATATACATACATGATAACACTAAGTTAACATCATACAGCTTATGGTTCAACAGAAGCAATGATTAAAATTACACTTTACAAGAGCATTCCTCCCTCCCTGATTTTGAGCAATCAGAATTAGTATTTAGAAACGTTTTTGCTGATGTGTGGATAATTAATGTGTCGGGTGGTGATAACCAAAAGCAGTGTTTGTCAAAACATAGTTCATCTGTTAATTGTTTCATTGTATCCAAAACCATCTTAATGATGAACCGTATTTACATGTGGCCAGATAACTTCCAATTTAAGAGCAGCAATGCTCATTTCATTCTATAAAAAGAGGGTTCGCAACGCCTATAGAGTGTCCTAAAGTGGATCAATGTGAGTTAGGTTGCATGTTGACTTTAATTGAATAGTTAATTTTTCCTATCAGGCAAGAGGAAATAGAAGGGCTATGTTTAACATAGCCCTTCTCCAAAAGTGGATTTGGAGGTTTGGTAGCGAGAGCGGGAGTATGTGGAGAGACCTAATCATTGCAAAATATGGTTCCTCATCCAATGGTTGGTTCCCAAAACCCTCTAATCTCCCGTGTGGGATGAGCCTGTGGAGGCCTATTGCCAAGTTGACAAGTTCAGTGGAGAAGGAATGCAAATACTTAGTGGGAAATGGTTTGCGAATCAGATTTTGGGACGATCTATGGTGTGGAGAGGCTAAACTGAAGGAATCTTTCCCACTGATTTACAACCTGTGCACTAATAAACTAGCAATGGTAAATGATTACATGTCCTTCTCAGAAGCTGGCATAGTGTGGAACATTGAACTAAGAAGAAATCTGATGGATTGGGAGATTGAAAGCCTTGAGGCCTTATTAAGTGAGCTATATACCAAGGTAGTAGGGCAGGAAGAAGACTCCAGGAGGTGGATTCATGGTAGATCTGGCTCCTTTTTAGTCAAGGATGCTTTTAATCTCCTCCATAATTCTGGTGTGGAGCAAGCAGTCTTTAAGCAAATTTGGTCTCATTTGTTTCCAAGTAAAATAGCCTTCTTTATGTGGACAGCAACCCTTGACAAGATACTTACAGTGGACCACTTGAAGAGTAGGGGATGGCATTTGGCAAATAGATGCAGCATTTGTAAAGAAGAGGAAGAGAATGTAGCTCATCTACTCTTGCACTGTTCAGGCGTTACTCGGATTTGGGGGTCAATTCTCCGACGATTTAAGGTAGAATGGACCCACCCAAAAGAGCTTAGACAAGCTTTAGAAGCTTGGGGGTGGAAGAAAGGGAAATCTTGTGGTAATATTTGTTGGAATGTGGCTCCTGCAGCAATAGCATGGGTAATTTGGGGCGAAAGGAATAGAAGAATATTTAGGAACTTGGAGAGGAATAACCAATTGCTTGAGAGGGCTGTTTTAAGCTTGATGCACAGCTGGTTGACTGGGCATGTAGGGGGATCTAATATACCTATTGAGGATTTTCTGTTATGTAACAACTTCTATGATCTGGGAGGGGGATGATTGGGTCGTTGTTCGTTGTCCTTCGGCTCTAGTCCTTGAACCTTGTATTGACTACTTTTGTTCCTAGGTGTGGTACACTCTTTGTGTACCACGTCGGGTTTTTTCCCTCATTTATATCATTTCCATCTTTTTACTGATCAAAAAAAAAAAAAAAGAGGAAATAGAAAAGACGAATACATAACTCATAGATAGTGTTCATTAGTGCATCCTTTGATAATGAGAATCCTAGATCAATTCAGGTAACACAAACATGTGAAATCATTTAAATGGCACAGTCATCCTGTAATATCCTATAATTTTGACTACGTAATTTAGTGTTAATGACAAGGGTATTATGGTCTTTGTATGTTTTAATTGTGTGTTTAATTGTAACCAATAGCGTGTTTTATTTCAATTTGAATTAGCGTGTGTGTTGGTGAGATTTAATTAGCGGTGTAATTGGGTTCGGTGGTGTGATGTCACACCGAATCGAGAAAAGCTTATATAAACCCAAGCAAGCAGGTGAGGGTTTATATGTTCGTGTATAAAGCTAGTTGAAGAAAAATGAAAGAGAGCCTCCAGAAGAGAGAAAGAAGAAGAAGAAGAAAGGGAAAAAGAGGTAAGTGAGTCTTACTAAATTGTAATTGTGCAGCGAACTGTTTGGCGTGTCTATGGTGGATGCTTCATCTCTGTGTAGTGAATTATACTTCCTTAGAAGTTCTTGATAATTAATAAAAAGTTAGATGATAAGTGCCTTAAATGGTTGTGTAGAATTTCTAGTTTTGAATACTTGTCGGTATTAGTTGGCAAAAATGCAAATAAAATTGTATATGGTTGTTGAATACGGAATTCATGTTTGATTCTTTGTTTGTACGATTGAAATGAACTCTGTAAATCTAATTATGATTGTAAGATTAATCTTGATAACTAATTGTGTCTTGTTGATTAATCATAGATGACATACGATCAATCCTGAGAGCAAGACAGTACTCTGGAAAGGAAATCGTGTTGGACGATTAATTGTTAGACCACTTTGTTTATATAATTGTCATGACTTTAATGGTGCATAATTACTCTGTTATTTGATTATTCCTTAAGCATGAGATAATGATGTAAAGTATGTAATTGTGATATAATTCTATAGCATCTGTTATGCTTTATGAATTGTCAAATGATAATTATGTTGATGATTAATTAGAATGATAACTACCTAGTGGTCGTGCATGATATTGCATCATCTGACGTAACGGGGTTTTCGGAGTGCCCTGATAGAGTACATGACACTGTCTAGGATGTCAGGATGTGACTCCAAATGGGTAGTAACCCCATTGCTTTGGAAAATAGTGGGGGAAAAAAAAAGTACCCCTGGGGTTGAAAGTCCCCTAAACCCTGTAAGTGGCCACACAGGATGTGGTTGAAGAATGCTCCTACAACCTCCAGCTAGTCATAGTCAGTCTGGTTGTATAATCAATCCCACTCCCAGACCACCTTGACGAAGGGTAAGGTGACTGGCTTCTCTGTGAGGTCCTACACTACCACCTAGTCAGAAGGAGCATGGACTGTACATGAGGGGTAGAGGGAAGACCTTCACTTGCTACATCATGTCAGACATAGACAGTGTGTACGTGGGAATCATGTCGTACATGCATTGCATATCTGATTGAGAGGTATATCTTGTTATAACTATTAGTCACGATACTCAGCATGATTTGGTGAAATGTGATGAGATATCTTGAATGCATTACATAATCATTATATCTGATTGTATTGGTTGGATAATTGTGATTTAGTGGGATTTCCTTACTAAGCTTTGAGCTCATGATCCTATTTTAACATTTCAGGTTAAATATTTGCTGGCCTTCACCAGTATAGCTAGGAAGAGAAAGAGTGAGGACAAGAGAAAAACCTTGTAAATTTATGTACATAAGTCTTTTACATTTCCTATATTGTAAATATTGTAAGAATAGTACATGTTACTTTGTCTTTGGTGCACAACTAGTCTCGATGTTCTGCTATATTATATTTCTATGTAATCCGATAGCCAGTTGTCTCGATGTGGGAAAGTCAGTACCTATCGAGATAGCGTGGTGACTGTTGTATCCCTGATTAACTTTAATTAATAAAAGGGGATGTAACACATCCTAAAGCCAAATGTAGACCCGACAAAACAGGCAATGCCCACATAACAAAGATGCAATAGCTTTCTTATCATACTTCCATGTAAAACATAGGTAAAATTGTTGTGAAAGAAAAAAATGAATGGCAAGACATGCAACTTCAATTTAATTACAAATCATGCAGAAACACTAGCATCAAGCACTACAACCATTTCTGTGAGATAGTCTGCCCGGTTGTGCCACATATATATGTTTTGGTAAAAGACTTGCACCATATTGCATACCAATATAAGTAAACCCCAAGCTCCAACCTGTATAATCAAACTGAACCCAATACTTCACTAAAGAATTTCAAATGAAACCTAAGGCTTCATTGAGCTCTGGTTGGCTCGATGAATTGGAATTAGAATTGAGAATTCTAATTTCAATTCCAATTCATTAATAATTGGAATTAGAAGGCATTAAAATTCTTGTGATTGGATGACAAGAGAATTGAAATTTAAAATTACAATTCATAAAGAATTGGTTTAAATTCCAATTCTATTGATTGGATGAACATAGAAAATTCAATTAACAAGTTCCAATCCCACTCATGTAATGCCTTTCTTGTAACCATAAGCACTCGAACTAAATGCCCAAGATTTTGAATGCAAGTTTATCAATGTTCCAGGTCCATAAGGTGGAGTAGCTCTAGGTTAAAATTGAATCAATATGAAGATAATAAGCAACGGTAGCATCTGATGACCCAAGAAACAATTAATTAGTCTCTTAGACTTGAAGCTCCATCAGTATCTTACCAAAACGACAAAAAAGAAAAAAAAAACCTCCATCAATATTAAAAGTAAAATCCCTTCTTGATGAGTTAATCTTGGCTAGGGGTGCAACTTGACTGGGTTAAAAACAAGAACAGACGGAACCAAACTGACCTGTTGGGTTTTAATGCGCATGGTTCGTGATCACAACAGCAGGATCAAGTACATTTTTGCGCTACTCCAATTCATTACTTGTGATAAACTGGGCGCGTTTATAATTTTCTGGGGTTCCTAAGGTAGGGCACATTAGATTGTTCTAGGGTTTGTAAGGCAGAGCACAATCAAGAGCCATAGAAGACGCAAAATCAATGGAAAAAAAAATATAGGCGAATGTCAGTTTACAAGTGAAAACGATAGAGAGATAGAGAAAGAGAGGAGCAAGAGGAAGACAAAGGGGAACTGTCTAGTTTGTTCGTTTGCAGCAACCCCGACAACAATGAAAAGCGATAAACAGCAACTAGAAATCAAAGATAGAGATAGGGAGAGAGAGGAAGGAAGAGAGGAACGGGAGAGAGCATATAACAACACAAAAGCGTCATAACACGAACATGAAACAATCAATACAGTCAATAGCTTCTATAAGAATTCCCAAGTTTCCAACTAATAAAACGAACTCGGATCGACAACTAAATCATCATAAAATTAGATAAATTGAGATTAAAAACTTGATAGGCAATAAAAACAAAATAGTACTACAATGGGATCATAATTAAAATACCAGATTACGCTGAAACGAAGGATAACGAGACTTCGGAGGATCGACTCTCCTGCGGCAGCAGCCGCCGCCGCCGATAGATCTGAGACAGAACCCTAGAAGAAGGAGAAGAAGGAGGAAGTGAACACGGAGAACACGAAGGCCCCGTTTGGAAGCCGAGAGAATAGCGAAGAGGAGAAAAATGAAAATGGCTTTCTCATCTTATCTTATCTTAATCTTAATCTTAATCTTAAGATGTTAAAAGAAAATCATATTATTATTATTGAAAATCCTTAATCCAGTGTTCGGACAGCAGAAAGAAAGCCAAACGACTGCTGAATAAAATTTCCAATTTTACCCTTATATGTCTATACTGTTGACCGGCATCTTTATTTCTTGAAACCGCCACTAAAATGTCTCATAAAATTTATGTTATGCCTAATGCCTAATGCCTAATGACTCAACTATAAAATTTTAAATTTTATTATAAAAAATGTGAATAATAACATGGAAAATGATTCTGGGTTTATAATAGATGTTACTTTACTCTTATGAAATAAGAAAATAAAATTATATAGTTGAGAATTTAATGACATGGGATAATCTCAAGCAAGCAAGAATATTTGGACCAAATTGATACAACCACCCCTGCATATCAAGCAACTTGGTTAAATTATTTAAATAGGGGTGAGTAGTTGGGCGATATTAATAGAATGAAATCGCCTGCTATGTTTACCTGAATTACCCCTGTTTTGGTCATGAGATGCTACCATGTGGAGCATCAACACTAACCGTGAGATGCTCCACATGACAACATCTCACGGCCAAAGCATGGACAATTCAAGTAAACTTGGCAGAAAATTTCGTCCCAACATAATAAGGGATTGTAAAACTAAGATCAAATTCATTTCAGAGCGCAAATGACCAGTGTGAAAAGCAAAGTGAGATATTTATGAAGGTGTTACAGAAAATTCAGGCGTCATGATAGAAAATTCAGGCATGAGGGTGCAGAATTCAACTCGTTGCCATTTGAATTGGAAATTATGTTGCATTAAAAATTTGATTTAACAAATAAATCAAAATGCCCTGTTTTTTCATTAATGTCTTTCCATCTTGCTGTACCACAAAAACATAACATAACCATCAACAATCTATACGCATAAAACCTCTCAAGGTCTTTCGCCGAACAATGTTCTTTCCACTCCCACTCGTACATGCAATCTAAGTGACCAAAAATAAATCTCAATCAACACGAGACACTCTCATCTAAGGTTGCCCAAAAAAACACCATCATCAATCCCTAGAAATTCATTTTTTAAGTGTTGCATATACCCTCCGCAGCTAAATGAGAACAACTTTGATATTTACCCTCGGCAACACTTCGATATCTGTGTTTGTCCATATAGGATGGCCAAACAGCATTTAACATCTTATTGAGAAAACAGCCTCCACCTTTCGATCCTCATAATCCTACCTGTAGCAATTATTTCTTTTAAAACAATCTGACACCATTATCACTTTTATAATCGGCCTACTTCCGTTGCGGAAAGAAATCGTCTGCATTTAGTTACTGAATTGTTACCTATTTTTGAAGTGGGATGCTTTCATTTTATTTTTTTCTAAATATTTTACATGAGCCCTACTCGAAAAATACTTACCGTAAGATGCTCCACGTCTTCAAAGGCAGGAAACAAATCAATCAAAAAAATTGTTGACGATTTGCTTCCCTTTATTGCAGTTTAAATTTCGGCATCACAATGTACGGTTAAAGTTCACAGCAATGGTTCCTTGTTTTCATCCCAGCTTGCCGCTCCTCGTTTTGTGCGCTATCTGCCCAACAGCATACAGTGGTTACCTATGAACCCGTTTTGATGCCATTTGCAAGGTTTATTCTATTGGGATAGGCTAAAGACAAAATACATCTTCCCGATAGATAATATAAATAGAGAATTACAAGTACAACCCAAACCAATATTGAGCATAAGCCAGTAACAGTTACGAGAAGCAATTTATCAAATAAATCGAAGATAATATTCCATTATCTATGGATAAAAATATCTTTAACTTTTTTCCCCAAAACTTGAAGTACAACTAGAAAGTAGAGATATACCTCACCACACCGTTCTAACAGAGTCCAAGAAATCAGCAATCCTGGTGCAAGCAAAAACCTGTTTGTTGATCACTCAGCAAAAACTTGTTTGTTGATCACTCAACAAAAACCAAGAAAACCCCACTTTCATTTTCTATTCCATTTTTTTTTCCTTTCAGCTAAGGCTGTGTTTGGAGCATTGGATTTGGGGAGAAAAGAAAAGAAAGCTAAGAAGAAAAAGAAAAGAAGAGAAAAATACTGATTTTCTTTCCTTTTCTGATGTTTGGATGGGATGAGAAATGAGAAGAAAAAATATATATATTTTAGTAAGATGATGGGTTGATGTGGTGCGCAGTGATGCCAGGTGGCGGTGGGTGGTGGTGGCGGGAGGTAGTGGGTGGTGGTGTTGGCAGGCGATGGCAACTAGTGGTGGTGGTAGCGGTTGGGTGGTGGTGGTGGTAGCGGTTTGGTGGTGGTGGTGGTGGTGGTTGGTGGTGGGTTCTGGTAGTGGTGGATAGTGTTAGTGGTGGGGTGGGTGGGTGGTGTGAATAGTGATAAGTGATGGTGAATTTTCTTTTCTTTCAAATTTCCTATTTTCTTGGAGAAAAAGTTTTTTACATTGGAAAGAAAGATGGAAAGAAAATCTCATTTTCCTTCGTCTAAACCAAACAAGAAAAACGTATTTTCTTTTCTTTTCTCCCAAAATCCAGAATTCCAAACACAACCTAAACGAGAGCCTTTTCAGTCACGTGTTAGTGGTGGGCTGGGCCTCATCATGGGCCTAGACCCCATCCAACATATTAATGGGTTAGTCACAAAATTATATCCCATCTCTTGCGCTGCTGCTATGGTACAGGAGGGACTTAAACGGGCATGAAATAGCATTTCCAGCCTTAATCCGTTGCAAGATATAAAACCCGTGTATCGTCAATTGAGATATCATGGTCCCATCTCCTGCATTACCAAAAAAAATGGTCCCATCTCCTGGTCTTCTGTCTGTCTGCCTGGTGTCTTCTCACTTCTCAGGCTCGTAGTTCAAGATGAGACGTGTCCTAAACACATAAATCAGAGCCTAGATCAAAACGGACGCTTCGCTTTCCCACCAGCCGTACATCCCGTGAAAAGATCTTATTGATGGAGATCGATCAAAGTTCGCTCCGATCAGCCAATCGTACTCACGCAATGGTTTGAAATCCGATTCTTCAACTAAGGTTTATTGTTTATGCGCTTGTTCAAATAAAGTTTACTGTTTCTTTGTTGATGGGCGGTCAAAACAAAATTTCGACTGCGTGTGATTGAAATGTCGAAAATTTTAAAATGGGCAAAACATAGTAAAAATTGTGTTTTTTGGATTTAAAGAAAATTTCACCGGCACGTCGTCCGTTTCACTAATAAAAATTAAATAAATTTATATTTTTCTTTTTTTTTCGTCTGTTTCACTCGACACGCCGTCCTGTTTCACCAAAAAATCGTCAGGAAAATTATCTTAATGAATTCTCCCAACGAAACACATCACTGGAGGAAAAAACAAAGCCGAAACTCAAAACATTGGGTCCAACGGTGGTATGTATATACACGTCGGTGAACGGACTTGACATGTACACAGCCTCCACCCTTTGGACCAGCAGATATGGTATACTGGCCATGAATGAATCCACATCATGCACATCACTCCTACCATTCCATCCATGTTCACTGTTCAATCCCTTTTTTTTTCCGTTTTAAAATCTAGTGGGGCCGACCAATAGCAACGCAGACTATCCGGATGCCGTTGAACATCCATTCAACACCGAGTCGGCAAAAAAAAGAAAAAAAAAATCGAACACGGAAATTCCGCGGCTATACCTTATCGAAGGGCGCCATTAGCTGCCGCACGAGCCTCGTACGTGGCATCGAGCTAACGATGTGGTCAGCGCATTTTCCATGCTCGTGACGATAGCACAGACACGTGCCTGTTTACCTTGAGCCCTATCCCGTTGCCATCAACGGCAGGCGAGTCGACTAATCAAGAAATCAACGGTCGGTGAGGGGCAGATTTAATAAATTCCATTAATTTACATTATACCATCACGGAAAATGTAAAAGGACGAATATTTTAATGATTAAAGCGACTTTTGGACTGCCGCAAGAAGGTCCCACGATCTGCAGCGGATAAGCGTTTACGCGACGTGGGTTGCACATAGACTATACACGTGGATCGCTAGTAATTGGTGGTGGGCCCTCCTGACATTGAGTTGTTACTTTTGCTTTTATTGTTGTGGGAACCATTTCCCGCGTGGTGACGGCGACTGCTTTCTGTCATAAAACGCGGTAAACACTGTCCGCCCTAGGGCGTTATTACTCGAGGCACGTGCGAATCGTTACGCCTCTGAACAATCAAGAATATTATAATTTTTGAAATAAAACTACTAAGATAGTGATGTTTTTATTAGAAAATCTTAAGCAAAGGTAATAAGTAGTTTTTTGCAGAGATTAATTTTCTCTCCATTTCTAATTGATTTTTATTTCCCCAGATATGGAGTCATACTTATTAGTAACTACTTCGTCCCCAAATCCCTCCTCATAATTAACATGTTGAAAATAGTCTCATTTTTCTTTTGGACCAAAAGAAGAAAAAGATTTTGATTAATACAGTAGCAACTTATAGATTGCCCTAGCACGTTGTCTATGATGACAACAATACCCTGTTCACTATTGAATATCCTAGAAAATTTTAACCCTTCTGGTATTTTCATAAATTTCAACGAGCTACAAAATGTCCGAAATATAAATAATAAGCAGACTTCCTTTCTATCATACCATAGGAAGCACAACTGTACATATTCATTAATTAATTGACGTGAGATTTTTAGGTTGTAGCCTTTTATTGATAAGATAAGAGATAATTTTGTTTAGGATAGTTAGCTTTCTAGAGATTCTAGAATACTATTTTTTGGTAATGGAAAAAACGGGTCAGAGGGGAATATTTCCCAAGGTTTGCTTTACTAATAGCATAGATACATGTGTAGTTTGTTGCTTTTAAGTGCTCCATCATCTTCCATTTTCATTTCTAGCTAAAATAATAAATGACATCCCCATTCAGAACTAAGAAATGCAATATATTATCAAATTTTGAGTGGGAAAATTAGCAAAATTTTAAAACCAATTAAGTTTTCTTTATATAAGCTTAAAAAAAAAATTAAATAGTTATTATATGTATTTGACAAAACCTAATGCAAATATATTCCACTTTATAAATAAAGGCCTCTTTTGAAATTCATTCTCGTTTTAGCGGGAATGAGTTCCATGAACTTATTGCTAGATGAGTGAGAGAACATGGGCTTGAACATTTTGATAACTCCCGTTTTTCATTCATGCAGAGGTTATAAATATTACAAGTTTGCTATTATTCTAACTTAAAATGACTTTTCATAAATGATAAATTCATCATTATGGTATTAAAAGTCTTTATAACATGTATCAAGCATATCCTTCAAAATTTTAAATATTATAATTTTACTTCTATTTTTTTTTTTTTTTTGCAAAATGAGTTTTCAAAATCTAAATTAAGAGTGATTCCTCTTTTCAATGCATTCTTGGAAACTTATTTCCAAAATAAATGCCAAATGAGGCCTGCGATATTGTGTACGTGTGCAATCCAAGGGTACTCATAAAATATGGAACTGGCCAAATCCGAGACAAAGGGTTTTATTGCAACAGCAAAATGAAGCTAAAAGTAATCCTTAAAATGATTTTTACAATCAAAAAAAAAATCCTTAAAATGATTTCGACAAATTATAAGGTAAGTCTTATCTCTATATTTGTATATGGATAAACATCCATAGAAAGGCAGGGCCATTCTAGTAATTGTGTTAATCTAAGCGTGTATATACAAGAGTTATCATTCCCGCGTTCATTCCCATTTCCTACGATCTTATTATCAGGCAACAACACAAACGGATGATTCACATTCCAACTTGCTTTACAGAAGTAGAAGCATAATAAGTGCAGTAGCCCTTCCGGTTTCCTCGTCCGACACGCGTTTCTCTTCTTTTTGCCGAGCATACATCCTCTACAGCGGGGGCTGTAAACAGCCCCTCACATTCGGTGTGGGCCCCACCATTCATTTGGGGGGCCCCACACCATACATGTGAGGGGCTGTCTACAGCCCCCGCTGTAGACGATGCCCACTCCTTTTTGCCCTGCATATCTACTTAGTCTTTTCTTTTCTGAATCCGGCTCCGGGCGAGATATGGCGTCTGATGACACCATGACCATCCACTCCTCGATGCACGAAGACGACGACGATGTTGATTATGTAAATGATGAGGATGATCATCAGAATCATCCCCTCAATTTATCTAGGCTATCCTTGTGTACCACCAGTTTTCATGATGATGAAGACGACGATGATGCTGTGGGCTTGGGTGCTGGTGAAATGGGGATGTACATCTCCCCTTCGTCGATCGAAGGCTCCGACGGCGACGCCGACGAGGAATTATCCGCCGATGACAAAGAGGAAAAAGGAATATCGGGGATGTCGTGGGACTCAGATAAGGAACCGGGTTGTTTCTCTCTTCCGGCGACGCCGCCTCATCGGAGGGGTCGACGTGGGTGTGTGAGTGAGGTGAAAGAGTATGCTAGTGAGAACGAGGCGCAATTACACAAGGGAGGGCTTGGGCGAAGCAGAATGAGGAAGAACCCGAGGAGGCGAATGGCAAGAGAGAGCTGGCTGGAGAGAGCTTGGGAGAAGAAGTCCTACAAGGCGGTGGATGAGGACATGGAACAGTTTAACAACAGCAATCACAGTGGGGAGAGTGAGTGTTTGGTGATCACGAGGCCAAAGGGTGGGAAGAGGTCTCTGTGTATGGACATGGAGGAAGTAAAAGCTTGCAGAGATCTCGGATTCGAGTTGGAGCATGAGAGGATGTTGGAGATCCCAAGTCGATTTTCGATGTCGGGCTCCACCGTCGATACCAGTAGTGGTGGAAATTCGCCTATTGCTAATTGGAGGATCTCTAGCCCGGGTTAGTGATTCATTAACCTCTTCCTTCTTCTTCCCAGGAATCTTGATTTTGGTTTCCTGTGTTCTAATCTATTTCTCTGTCTGCCATCCTGATGAAAACGAGGGAGGTTGGAATGCCACGACACAATTAACTCATGGGATTGAACGACCCCAAGTGACTCAAGAAATTAGTTAGTTAGTTTGTTTGTTTCATCTAATTGGCCCAATCTTATAACCCCATGAATTCGTGAAAACATTTCTTATCTCCCGTCCAAATTACCGAAACTCTCTGCTTCAACTAAGTTACAGGTTCCTCTTCCCGGCCAATAGGGGATAGTCTCTCCCTCCGAGCGCCGCTGCGGCTTGTTAGGTAACATTTGTTGGGTTCGGGCTTGACTTCTGTGTTAGAGGATTGATTCAGGGGCCAATTCCAAATTCAAGCTTATCAATTCAAAACTGATAAGGATCCCATAATTCCGTCAACCGCAAATCTGGATAGAATCTCTCTTGATTCTATTCTTGTTATTTGTTTATATTTTATTGTTACTAATATAACTATGATCGTGTTATGTTTTTCTTCATTCTGGTCCTTAGGGTTGTTAAAACATTAGTTCAGCCCAAAACAGTGTTATAAGATTTGGTTCCGAGTTCTTGTTACAAGTCTATTAGGCTGCATTTGGCAGTGCTCTAAAGGATCCCTTGCCAAATGTACAATTCATATTAGCCAGACAGCACCCAACTAAAGCTGTTGCTGCAGACTAGGAAACCTTTACTCACCTGCATAGCCAGGCAGGTTGTCTGCGGCAACAATGTAACAAAACTATCTATTTTGGATTGAGATCGTCTTGGTATTGATTTTGGTATCAATATGCAACACAATTACTTATTGTGGATTGAAAATTTTGTTGGTATCGATTGTGGCATCTATATGGTATGAACGTGGGTGTGCCACATTGCACAGGAGCGTGTGCTAGAGCGCACCGACTGGAAGGATGAAAGGAAACACTTGCAAAAGGGTCACAGGTGGGGCTGTCTCCCCTATACAATGTGACACATCTATGTTCATACCTTATGGAATACTATAGGCAAGTAATAGTCCTTAAAATAATGTTTTTGTTCTGCAAAGTGAAGAAATATTAAGAAATTAGATGGCTATTAGACATGATAAAATCTAATTAATGCAAATATATTATTGGCCTTTGTTTGGGTTAAGATATTATATACATAATAATTATTGTGGAGGATGCCGATTAAGTGAACACTTTAAATAGCCAGATCATTTATTTACTCGTCAAAAATATTCTTGAGTCTGAATCGATTGCATACAACTGAGATGTGACAAGATTCAAGGGACTTCCCCTCAGTCGGGAATCATATCCGAAATTTAAGTGAACTTTGTGCAAGTGACTAGGTTCATGAAAATTTTAACGTCATTATCTGATGAATGTTTGAGCAATTTCTAATTCACTTGTTTGGTTTGAATACAGGTGACGACCCACGAGACGTTAAAGCCCGGATCAAGGTATGGGCACAGGCAGTAGCTCTGGCATCGGCATCTCGACACACCAGCTAGCCATGCGTAACTATGTAGTAATACCTTATGGGTTTTTATTTTCTCTGGGTTTCTCGACCTCCTCTTTTCCTCCTTTTTATGTCAAATGAAGGAAGGATGTCCTCTGGTGCTACAAGCCGGTGGCACGGTGATACCACCGGCTCAGAATGTGTTTTCGGGTGTGACCCCTCTTGTTGCCAGCGGTTCATGGATGGTACCATGGAACGCACTGGAAGAGTCAATCTTTCGTTGGTATAGCCTAGAGTGAGTTTACTGAGTTTTTTCTACTGGGTTTGACGCGTTACTAGCCTTGGTTACTAAGACTGTTGGTTTCATGTAAATACCACCACAGACGATGAAACTGAGGAAAGTGGAAATCGTCACAACTGGTATGATTTCAGGGATTCCACATAACATCCTATTGTTTTGCTTGCTGTTTTCTGTTTTTTCCAATTTCCGAATTGTTCGTCATATGGCTATTGCACCGTATATACACCGAGAGTGGATATGTAACAGAATGTTGATTAAACGTTTTTGAGTTGAAAGTTGGTGCGACTTGGGACTGCCATAGAAATGTGAAAATTGTTGTTCCCCCCCTTAGGAGTAAGGGATATCCCGCAACCTTTGCAGTTTTATGAAATAATGCACCCAACCCCACTATTCATTACAAATTTACTTAAAATCTTTACTATCGCACACAACAGAGTTCTTGCCTGTATTGGGCTCCCACAACCATAATTAAACATAAGAAAAAATTTTATAAAGTCGGAAAAAATGACGAATGCAAAACTCTCTGCTTTGCCATTTGCCATTTGCCAATTGCCAGTGCAAGAACCTTGCGGATCACGTTATTTGCACTTCCCGTCAAAAGACCTTCATTATAGCTTTATTATTAATTGCTAAAATGGTATAGCAAGCGAGACTTCCTCAGAACTCACTTAAAAATCAGATTATGGCAGGTCTTGTCACAAGGGTATGCGCAGTCAATAGCCTTAACAAGTGATCGACCGAAATACCAGTCACCAACAGACTCAGCAACCCCCTGCACACATTCATAATAATCAAATAAATGTGTTAGATGCATGTCAAATCCTTTTTCCCATTGAAATCTTTATAAACAACAGGATTAGCCCCGCATCCATTGTTATTCCTATTGCACCAAATAAAATAGACCCTCCATACTCTCAATTAATTTCTTTAATATTCTGGTTGAGATTGCATCCCTAGATGGTTCCCCCAATTTTCCTCGTTTAAACTGTGTCCACTATTTTAACCAGTCAACTATGCTTCTCCTCGGCTTGTTATTGCTATGACACACACAATTTGCAAGCCAAGTCGTTGTGTCAATCTACAATGGAGACTGATGGTTCTGCTGCCTCACCTCACACATTTCGTGCTTAATTTTATCAAGATAGTTTTGGGGGCACCCCACTTATGAAAGAAGATTTAAATATTAAATAGACGGACCTTGTTTCCAACAAGGGGAGAATCATCAGCAAACCATGTGTCTTGTCTCTCGGATTGGCAATGGGCAAAACACGAGTTTATAAATAACCCATTCCGATTGGACCTTGAGAAGCGATTTACGGCGTTGAGCATTTGATTTCTGAAGCCTGATTCATAAAGAAAAAAGAGTTACAAACTAATAACAAACCCATAGCTTATTCAAATATAAGATTTGAGGAAACAACCTTGGAAATATTGGATCTGTGATGCAGTGCAACTTGCGTGGTTTAATTTGCAATCGTTCCATAAACCACGTGGATCAGCAGATCGTGGAGCTAAACTGGCCTGTACCTGATTTAAGGAAAACATAAATTTCAACAATAAATCAGTTATTTATTTGATCTCCGTTATCTGCTTTTGCTAAGTAGCATGATATTTACTGCTCACTCATCCCACATCCACCAGGTGCAGAAGCACAGTGGCAAGGTAATATGACTTCACTGTCCACCTGATAAAACTTTTCTTAACACACCTAATTATTTAAGAAAACATAATTAAAATTTTTTTTTTAACTGTACGGTAACTTCAGAAATGGCTAACCTTATAAGTGGCCAAAAGGGATAATTACAAACCCTCCTGATACCCCTGCTGCTATGTCTAAGCAGGTTGGATGAGTACAGTCTCAGGCTGAAATAATAATTTCCCTCAAAGAGCTATCAGGTTAATTCAAGTTGACCAATAAAAAAAGTGGAATCTTACCTGCCAAGAATCATAAGCTGTATTGAGAATAAAGAGAGGGGTCTTAACGTTGTTGATTAAGTTCTGGGGGAAAAAGCACTGTACAAGACAAAAGGGAAGAAAGAGAGAGTTAATCAGATAATGAGAATATTTGAACTTTGCTGTGATTCTACCACTCAATTCATGTCACTTAGTTTTCCTACAAAAAAAATCCAGGCAAAGGAAAAAGGAGTACCGATGTTGGATCCAGGCGATTTGTACAAGTCTGTGGCAGGTTCTTTTGCACCTCCTGTGTAACCATCCAAATTTTACATGCATAGACGTAAGGGGCATGTCAAGTGGGAAATAGGGAGAACCGGAGAAGAACGAGAAGATTTAGGTACCCCAACTTAACAATGCCTTAAATGAGCATGAGTCTTTGTGGCTCAAAACTTTGATAGTGGTCAATCAAGTTTTCAAAAATGGAAAATTTCACATTGTATTATGAATTCAGTAAATAAAACTTATGACAATTGAAGTTTTGAATTTTGAGCACCGAAGCAAGTTTTTAGATGCTCAATTGACATTTTTTGCATCATGGAAAAGGTTCTGCCACCGTGAATTTACCCAAATCTAGATCAAGTCAACCTGATGTCTTGTTCATGTTTTCTACATCTGACAGCTTGCAATCCATAAAATTATTACTTATTAAGCACTGAAAATCATGTTCTGAAACATAACTGGCTCATTAATTTCATATTCAAGAACAAAGGTAAATTGTTCATTAATCTCTGATTGCAAATATAGTACATGCAGGGCTGCACTATTGAATAGCATAGAAAACGTCCAACTCCAGAAGTCCTATGAGATAAGATGAAAGTGGCCATCCAACCATAACATGCCATTGAATGGTTAAAAGGTTTTACCAAAACATGAAAAAAAAAAATGTTTCAACAGACATGATGGCTATGACTGTCACAAAATTAATTAAAACCAAAAGGGTGTTTGTTCAGACCCATTAAGATCTAAATCAAGGTACATGCAAAGTGATGACTTCTGCTATATTAAGCAAAAATAATAAAAAAACTAAAAAATAAAAACATTGAAAAGTTTTTTATTTTTTTAAATACAGTACCTGTAAGCTAACCACACCTCCAAACATATTTCTTAGGGTGCGCCCACCAGATACATCAATCCTACACACCCAGACACCATCACAGGTGAATATAAGGAACAGGATGTACATAAATAGGAACACTGGTAATAACTAGAGATAAATGAACCTTTCGTACTTACGCATCAAGAAACATTCCAGCATCACTCAGACACTTGACTTTAGCAGTTCTTGGGAGTAGTTCCCGAAATTCATCACAGTGTAGTATGGATGCTAGACCACCAGCAGAGCATCCAGAAAGAAGAGCCTGAACACAATAAATAGATACAAACCAGTAGAACCAAGAAGCAGAGAGGAAAATTTTGTGAACATGACAAATCAAACCTGTTTGGCATTATGCATTCCCTTTGATAACAAATCCTCCATAGCAGCTAACCAGATGCGCTGTCCTCGGAAATTAAGTTTTGCAGCCTGAAAAAAGAGAAATATTACGAAAATTGCCCCACATGGGCATACTTGTGCCTAACAACAGGCCTGAAATGATTTCACTTAGTTGAATAGATATTCATTAAAAACTTGAACTTTAGTTGCTATACATATAACAGCTCGTTAGCTCCTATTAATCCCCTCTTATGATTTGGCAGCCCACCCACAAAAAATGGTTAAGGCAAAACACAAAAATCAGGAGGAACAATATTCACATTCACAGAAAAGGGGGAAAACAGGCAAGCAATCTCGATCTGATAAAAATAAAGATTAGCTACAAACTAACAAAAGAACAGATTAAATTTCCTATGTTAACAGTGAGTTCTTACTGCTTTTAGAAGTTGTAGAGCTATATTATGATTCAGTTCATTAGAAAGCTACCAAACGTAACTCTTCCATGTTTATCGCAAGTTTTTCTTATTTTACTTTTTATTTCAAGGAAATGACTTCGTCCGCAGCAGATTTCATCGTATAAAATCCACCAAGAAAGGGGAATAATCACTAAACTAGAAGAGCCCTATGATATATCAACATCCTACATGATGTAGTACTCTCTTGACAAAATTTAAATTTGACAAAGCACAAGAAGAATGTGGAAACCTCTATAGTATGAGAAGGAAGTCCACATAAACCTTACACACACACACACACACATACATGTCTATATTGGCTATGATTATTTACCTTGTTTGCTATTAATAAGAGTATGCCAAGGATAAATTAGGACACAGAGATTATAACTGCATACATACATATATAAATAATTTATCACAGACATGCTCTTAATAATAGCAAACAAGGTAAATAATTACAGCCAACAACAGACCATCTCCCACCCCCTCCCTGAAAAGGGTAAATCATTGACAACTGAGCTTAACTGGTTACTGTTAGCAAACATATTCACCGGTAATACAAATATTTGTTAAGGATTATAAGTGTAATCGCTTGACATGCATACCAACCTCATTTTGACTATCACCAGCAAAAGATGCACCATCACAATAACGAACCTTAACTCTATTCCAGTTGAAAAAGTCTGCCACCATTGAAATATAATCCAGAATATTTAGATAATGCAGATGCCAACAGGAAATAAAGAAGTGAGGACAATTATACAATCACTGATAGGTATGAGGATGAAAGGGTACCAGGATTTTCTTCAGCTTTGTCGCTCAAAATTCCTGTAAATGGTATCTGCTTCTCCATGTAAGATGATGAACCACGACGAGTTGTTTTACGGAAAATGCAAGTTTTCATGTTATTACACCAACCTCCTCCCTGCCACAAAGATTTTTCAGCAAAGTCATTTTTATAATCATGTAAAGAAGTTACAGTTGGAAAAGCATGTGTAACAAGAACTTACAGTGGTGAAAATTTTGATTTCAAGTTATTTTAGAAGCCTTAATTTTCACATTTTTCTTTTTGGTAATTAGAAATTTCTCCAAAATTTACAAGTCCTCAGCCTTTAATTGGTAAAATCGTGCACGTGCAAGCTATAACACTGTATATAGTTCAATATGCTGAGCCGAAGCTACACCACTAGAAAGCAAAAATTATTCTTATAACAAATGAATGGAATGGCAGTATCTAAATTGAAATGGTCACTTGCGGCATCATATCCCTGAACTTCTAATTGTATCCATATGCATTGGCCATGTGGTAGAATTTTGTCTACTCTATTGATAATTGGTGTCATACCTCCAAATTGATAAGCCAACTGTTTGCTCCTGATCCATATCCAGGATGCAAATGGTAACCAGGTAATGTTCCATCTAAACAGACTGCATAGCATCAGAAGAAGCAAATAAGAATTATAATACGACTTTTTGAAGGACCTCAAACAAATTTCATAATTCAGGTAAAAACTAGCAAAAAAAAAAAAAAGAAAAAGAAAAAGGCGAAGAGGTGGAAACAGGAGGTTATTCTGGACTAAATATAAAAAAACAGCTCCAGTAACAACAACAATGATGACTACCAAAAAAAAAACTAAGAAGAAAAGGAAACCGCGGGGAGGCCTAAGGGTCTGAACACAATCCAGCCACTTGTGGTATCTCCCTTTAAACCATGATTCTTTGTTAATAAGGAACTGGTTTACTTCCGAAATTTCTGTTTTTGATATTATAAAAAATAATTAAAAAAGAAGAAGTATATTCTCTTGTTCTCTATGTAGAATTGAATAGGAGGAAAAGGAAGAAAAAGATATAAAGATGATTGAGTTTGGGTCTTTCCTTGAACTAGTACCTAGACATAAGTGTGCCTGTACTTCTTTCTTTATTGTCGATAGAGAACAATTTTCACCATTATTGACGGTAAAAGTTTCCCAATTTGAGTTTACCAAGTTCAAACTCTGCATCTATATATTATTTCCATCTCTGACTATTGTTATTATCACATACACATAAATTTTACGTCTCATTTTCATTCTGTAGAGATTTCTCTCTATCTGCTTCCTTCCGCATATTTCTTGCCTGCAAAAGTTATTTTGTGTGGAATGGTAATCAAGAAACAACTGTTTGTATATAAGCGCCTAAAGTGAGGAATGCCGCAGAAGAGCCTCTGCAATGGCAAGGAATCTTAAATCATAAACTCTGAATTGATAACAAACAAAACCAAACCCCAGAATCAAAACTATTTACTGCACATAACACCGTAAAATGGCCAACAAGGAATATCAGGAAAGCTGTACTGAGTTGTCGATTCGACACTACCCAAAATAAGCTACTTACAACAAATATCAGCATAATCTACACAATCTGACCATAGACTAGCAATCGAACAGAAAACTCTGCCCCCAACCAATAAAGATACACTAGTAAGATCTGAATAGGATAAATATGAATTTAAGAGAAGGAAACCAAATTTTAAAAATATTGATTGTTGTTCAAAGCATAACCAACGCCAAAATGACACCAAGGCAATAAAATTATAATGGGGAAGGATATGCACAAACAATGAAATCAAAACGAGGTTTAAACAGAGAGACAGAGAGAGAGAGAATGACATATGCGAAAATATGTGGATTGTAAAAGGTATGTCCTTACCGACCAATCAATATCATCAACAAGTCTCTGTCTCGTACTAATAATGTAGATAGTATTATAATCACCCAGAAGGAACAACATGAGAACTGGGGGAAAAATTATCACCACCCAGAAGCAATATCATTGACAAATCTAAAAAACAATAATATTGCATGATGAAGTTAAAAGAGGAAAAAAAAACGACAACAAAAAGTAGAAAAAACAAATTGAAGCATAAACAAGCTATATCTGATTCAAGCAAGCATTTAGGAAAAGAGGGGAAAAATCAGAACGTATACCAGCTCCTTTTGCATCTGCTCCTTGAATGAGGGTAAGATCTACCATCAATGGCGTACTGGACACCGCTAAACTCTCCGTATAAGAAAGCTCCGTTACATTCAAATCTTCAAAACAGTATACCCATCTGCTTAAAACAAACCCAATATAGAGAAAAAACCACAAAAGCTTCATCGCTGTGCTCCCCTCAGCTCCCAGAAACCAGAAAAAATGGAGGAATAGAACAAAACCCAGTTGCCTGAAAGAACGGAATCGATTACGTTACCACCCAACAACACAAAAAATAAGTTGCCAACATTAGGAATAAACAGAAAGAGAAATCCTTTAAACGAGTTTCTCAAAATAACAAGAGTCCATTTTTACGGCAAGATACATGGAATGGGATCTACCAAGGAACAATAAAGAGTGAGATCTGAATGGTGAAAGGAAAAAAATTTGGTTTCCATTTATAGTAGACGACCGTGGTGTCGTGTTTGGGAGAATTTTCCTCGGCTCAAGACACGACATAAACCATTTTAAACGGCTGGCATGCCTGAGGGGGTGAGAAATGCGAACGGCCGAACCATTTGAAACGCTTGGCTTGTCAGCGACGGTGCGAGCCCGGGACATTTCTTTCCCACTTGTTCTTTTTTTTTATTTTAAATAAATTAAATTTGTCGCTTTTTATCGGGGATCTCAGCGAAACAAAAATGGTTGAGATTGATCGCAAGACGTACCCACTGCCGACGAAAACATTTCCAATCAAAATCTGGTGGTTCCGTGAAACTGTTGATTGGGATGGAGTTTGAATGTGTGGGGTTCCTCCTGACATGGACATCTATCTGTGTTTTGCACTGACATCATTGAGTGGTTCCAGGTGAAAGGCTCTCACGGCCCACCAACACAAGGATGTAACATGTGTGCCTCTCACGCGCGATTAGAGAATGCGGTGCGAAAGGAAAAGGAAATGGGTCATTGATTCATCGCGTGACCAGAGAGACAAATGGGTCTTTTACCCCACCACCACCACCTTTAAAGAAGGGGAAAAAACAAAAAACCAAATAGGGAAACAAAGGACTAGAGACACCGTCACATAGGACAGTCACCACGTCATCACTCTCGTGCTCTCCCTTAGCCCCAGGTAATTGCATGGTATAATTAATCACAGAGGACGTGAACTAATAATATGTTATTTGATGGAGAGGACCTTATGACAATTTTTTTTTCTCTGTGCATGATAGACAATTTCATTGTTTTTGGGTAAAATGGTAAAAACTATCATTATACTTGTTAGTACAAGGTCCCGCTTATTATATAGATAGCATCATACATGACTTTTTCTTCTCTTAAAGCATGCATGTTCATTGTTCAAAATTCATACACCAATCCCTATAATTTCATTCATTATTGCCAAATCCTAGCTAGAGGCTGTAAAGAAATACCCAAATCGTCGACTATACTTTCCAACAACAAACATTATATCTACACATGGAATCTTGTATATGTCATCATGCATGCACAACCTCTGGTTCTGTGGTAAGATTGTAGTAGAGAAATTTAGATTATTTTTACGATTTTTCTCTGAAGTCTAATAATTTCTTCGGTGCCATTGTGATTAAAATTGTACTACTACTAATAATTAATGATAATATTAATAAAGACGTGAATACTAAATGCCAATATATATATTATTATCTGAAAAACATAGAAAAAATAAAAATAAAAAACAGAAAAAGATCAAACTGAGGAACGTTAGTCCACTTGTACTACACTCATTCCCTGCCGACACATAAAATATGGGAAAGGAACCCCAAGCATCTAAGCAATGGGCTTTTGCCTTACGGTTGGCACATTCGAAATGAACAAATTAAAAACCACCATTCCCTTTTTTGTGGTTAATTATTAAATTCCTTGCAAGCTGGAGCTGGAGTGATGCATTTCCACTTCTCTTGTTATCCTCATCGATCTGCACCCTTCCTTTTTCTCTTATTTTTTTAATAATAATAACAAAAAGCTATACCAATCCATACCACATATGATCGATCTTACGCCCATCTCTGCCACTCCTTTCGTGTCTTTATTTGTTTCATCAGCTAGCTCTTAACAAAGGAATACTTCCGATCGAGTTAATTAAGGCTGCGTTTGTTTCGATGTAAAAGCTAATGCGGAAAATGTTTTCGGGGTAAAGTTGGGTTTTCCAAGTGTTTGTTTCCATGTAAAATATAATATAATGTAAAATAGTTTTCCCTAAAAATAGCAATTTTCTGGAAAACGACTTACCGTTCAATATGCCGCATGTCGTTTTCCGGAAAACGAAATCAGCGCTCGTATCTATCTTTTGCCTAAAAAAACGAAAGCACGATTATAAACTTCTCTTCTATCGCTACAGGGACTGTTCTCTCGTCTTCAATATCTGAGCTTCTCGTCTATCGTTATCTTCAGTTCTCGCTACCCTTGTTCTCTATTTCACAGTTGCAAAGCAACGGTTCCTTTCTCAGCCGTTTAAGGTACGTATTTAATCTTCTTCTTTTTTCCTTTTCTAATATGTAATCTATATGCATTCGTCTTTTTAAATGGGGCGTTGAAATTTTTTATCAGAAAAATTCTTCGAGTTTTGGGGTTTTCGTCTGGAACCAAGCCAGTTTTCCTTCTTTGCTAATATGTAATCTTTGTATGCATTCGTCTGTTTTAATGGGGGCGTTGAAATCTTTTATCAATAAATTTCTTCGAGTAACAGATTTTCCTCTGGAAACCAAGCCAATTCTTCGAATTAAAACTCCAACTGATTCTCTGTAACATGCGGTGAAACTCATCAGCAACATGCGGTCAAAATCCAACTGACCAAGCCAGAACTCAAACTGAACTGAATATCAGTTCAGTTTACTGATAAAAGATTTCAACCCGTTACTCCAACTTGGCTTGGTCAGAGTTCCGATTAAACCCGTTACTCGACATGTGCCAATCCCCCTTCTTTTAATTTCCAATCGGAACTCATCAGAGTTCCGACCAATCCCCCGTCTTTTAATTCCCAGTCGGAACTCATCAGAGTTCCGATTAAATTCGTTACTCAATTAAACTCGTCACTCAAAAAATTGAAGGTGATATTCCAATTGGAACTCATCAAAGTTCCGACCAATCCCCCTTCTTTTAATTCCCAATCAGAACTCTGATGAGTTCCGATTAAACCCGTTTTCCTTTAAACCAAGTTTCGGGTTTTCTTCTTGATATTTTCCAGCTACACCAGCTATGATATTCCATTGTCTTATGCTGAAAAATTGAAGGTGATTTTGGATAGAAACGTAGCAGAAGCCTCTCCAAAAGTTATCTTCTCTGTTCTATTCATTTGCAATGTTTTGTAAGTTAAGCATGTAAGACAGAGGACACAGGCAGTGACTGGTTGAAGAGCTGAGGCAACTGCGGTCATCCATTCAACATGGCTCTGATTGTAGATTTGCATGTTTGGTGGGTTAGATTTACTTGTAAGGTGAAGTAATTGAACCTCAATCCTGGGTTAATAACTGAGATGGAGCATAGATGAATGTTGATTCAGGAGTTCATCGAATCACAGATTTGGGATATCATACCAGGCAGCTTCTGGTGAATTTTATACCATACAGGCCTTGTAAAGGTTGTTGGACTTAAGTGGCTTTGAGAACCGAAACTGCGTCAATATATATATTTTTCTCATCCTAATATATATATATATACATAAAAGGAGAATGCATATTTCTTTGTATTTTATCTATTGGTTGTACTTGGCTGCCGCTTATAATCTCTTCCCTCACTAGATCCCTTCTCAGAGCCCCTAGGAACTTGAAACATCTACTCACATTCCCATGGCCTCTCCTTTATTGATAAAATAAAATTTTTCCAGGATTGTTATTTTTCAGTCATCTTTTTCTAAAATTCTCTTTTCCATGTCTCGGATTTCTCCCATCCCCTGTTGACATTTGTGATCTTTGGTCAGAGTTTGTTGAGAAGCTTTGCTTATTTCCCTATTTCCTTATGAAATAAATTTGTAGTTTGTGAGTGAGTGTGTGTGTGTGTGTGTGTGTTTTCAATATATATGCATTTCCAAACTTGTGTTTTTTTTTCAATATGTATATATCTCCAAACTTGTGCATGTATATGCTTGTGACAAGGGACACAAAGCCTGAGGAGGAGGTCGTATTTTTTTATTTGTTTTTGGTATTTTTGCTATCTTATGGATTTTATTATTATAAATGATTGTAGATGAATGGTGGTGATTATAATGACAAGAATGTCATCTTCAAAGTTGTGGTGGGCTCCACTATCTCGCTTATGTCTGCATGTCTAACAACACTTATAGCCATCAACTATACTAGTATACCGAGAAGTCCTCATACTAACAGAGATAAACATAGAGGAGTTTACATAAGTAGTATAATATATGGAAGTGAATCACATTGTACAGATATTATACGCATGACTCCAAAAGCTTTCTTGAGGCTTTGTGATATTATGAAAAAAAAGGATCTACTTCGACCGACATTGAATGTAACTGTGGAAGAACAATTATTAATTTTCCTCCACATCATTGGTCACAATGTGAGATTACGAGTTATTGGTTCTCGTTTCTTTAGATCTGTAGAGACTGTACATCGATATTTCAAGAAAACTTTAAGAGCAGTCATAACATTACATAAAGATCTTGTTAGACCACCACAGTCTTCTACGCCATTAGAGATTCGGAATAATCGAAGATACTGGCCATGGTTCAAGGTAAGAATTTAGTGGCTAATAATGCTCTTTTACTTTATGAAATATGTATATATTTTTTGAAGTATATAACTCATTTGCTATATTATTAATAACCAATAGGATTGTATTGGGGCGATAGATGGGACAATTGTTCGTGCTTCAGTTCCTATCACAATTCAAGGGAGATTTCGTGGACGAAAAAATGGATTAACACAAAGTGTTTTGGCAGCTGTCTCTTTTGATATGAAATTTATGTATGTGCTTGCTGGATGGGAAGGATCAGCACATGATTCTAAAATTTTAGAAGATGCCTTATCAAGACCTAATGGACTTCAAGTTCCTGAAGGTAGTTTGAAAATGTCATTTTCTCTAAAGAATACATATGTATATTTTTATACAATATAAATAACTGTTGACTAATCTTGTAGGAAAATATTATCTCGCGGATGCTGGATACGGTCTTCGAAATGGATTTATTCCACCATATCGAGGTGTTCGATACCATCTAAAAGAATACTCTGACCATTCACCTGAAAATGAAAAGGAATTATTCAACCTTCGACATTCATCTCTAAGAAATACTGTTGAAAGGGCTTTTGGAGTGTTGAAAAAACGTTTTCGTGTATTAGATGCGGAGCCATACTGGAAATATGCAATCCAAGTAGATGTTGTACTTGCATGCTGTGTTTTACACAACCATATAATGGGAGTTGATCCTAATGATAGATTTTTGCATGAGACAAATCAAGAGTTTTCAGCTAGATCACAAAGATCTGGAAGGACACAAAGAGAGGAGAGGGAAGAGAATAGAGAATGGTCTATGAGAAGAGATGTAATAGCCAATATGATGTATGTTGATTATAAAACTAGAGAATAATTTGTTTTGTTTTTATGTCTAGACAAAGAGACACTACAAAACTGTTCCTCCTCGCCGGCAAAGGCTTTTGCCGGCGTGTCTGCCGGCGGGTCTCAAAACCCGCCGGCAAATTCAAATCATAGCCGGCGGCCTACATAACCGCCGGCTAAAATGTTACCCGGCGGTTAATGTGGCCGCCGGGGAATGGGTTAGACTACCCTGACCCATTTCCCGGCGGCCAATTAAACCGCCGGCGGTTATATATGCCGGCGGTTTATTTGCCCGCCGGCAAATTAGTTATGAATATTGAACCATATGCCGGCGGCCCCTGAACCCGCCGGCATATCGGTTCGACGTATCTCACCGATGTGCCGGCGGCTAGAGACAACGCCGGCTATTATATATGCCGGCGGACATTGTCGCCGCCGGCATATTTGTTGAACTTAGCGAACTGATTTGCCGGCGGCCAAAAGAAACGCCGGCTATTAGATATGCCGGCGGATATTCTAGCCGCCGGCATATTAGTTGGACTTATCGAACGGATTTGCCGGCGGCCAGAAGAAACGCCGGGTATTTGATAAGCCGGCGGTTTTGTGGCCGCCGGAAAATGGGTTAGACGGACTAAACTATTTACCGGCGGCCACTATAACCGCCGGTAAAAATATTACAGCTTTTTTTTCTTCTATTTAATGTCTACTCCGATTTTTTTTTTGACCTGTACATTTTGCCTTTAAAACTAAATGTATACACATGTAAAAACATCTTATAGTTACAAGCAAATCTTTTCAAATGCCACAAGAAAGATCAAATTAACATAAATAAAACCTTGACAATTAATAAAAGTGCTAATACATTGTATTTCCATAAAACATACTTACACTCTAACAATTAATTTAAAAAGATATGGTCATTAAAATGTTTAATAATTGTGTCAAATACATGTAATTAAACTAAAAAATTCAATAGCTCTTCAATTATAATCATCGCTTGCTGGTGCGCCTTCCAATAATGCACAAGTTGATTCATCCTGTTTCCTGCAAAAAATAAAAATAGAAAAATTGATAAATTTAACATGAATGTTATATGACAAATAAACAATATAAACCGCCGGCGTAAAACTTTCAATTATATAACAAACATTTGCAATTACTCAAATTGAGTTTTCCTATACACTAAATTAAAAGTGATTAATTAATTTCAAATTAGATTTATTTTAAAATCCCTAGGGAAATAATAATAATAATAAATAGCCCAAAATACATTAAAAAATGCCAGCTATTTCTTAATAATAAAATTCTAAGTCTCAATCAATAAAGATAAACC
This sequence comes from Buxus sempervirens, assembly GCA_947561395.2. Lineage (NCBI taxonomy): Eukaryota > Viridiplantae > Streptophyta > Magnoliopsida > Buxales > Buxaceae > Buxus > Buxus sempervirens. The sequence goes on from OX387195.1 coordinate 32,611,179, forward strand.
TAAATTTCGGCAGCACCTCTCCTAAAATGGAAGGGGTGACCACGCCCAAATAAGTCCTAAAATCAAATAACCTGCAATCAATAAAGATGAACCTAAATTTCGGCAGCACCTCCCCTAAAATGGAAGGGGTGACCACGCCCAAATAGGTCCTAAAATCAAATAACCTGCAATAACCTACAATTAAATCAAATAACCTGCAATAACCTACAATGGTGTTGTACCTATTTGCATTTACACGTCCTTTCTTTGAACAATACAAGTGTTACTACAAGTTTAATCTTTCCATGATATAAGAATGCAATCACTATAAAATTGTGCCTTTATGGCGAGTCTCAGAGCGACAGCTTTATGAATACAAATTGATAGAACTGAATAAGAACATGCAAAAACATACATCAATATTCAATTCTAATTTGGCTTGATGCCTTCATACTTCAATTGAGAAACAGGAGGCTTCCAAAAGTAGTTACTCACCATTATTTTGGATTATAAATAAAGAAAGGGATATTGACATGCATGTTGCACGTATAATTAAAGATGCATGGCTTAAGTGTAGAGGTTCCTATAGTGTGTTAAGTGAGCAACAACTGCACTAAGGCTAAAAGAAAATTGTTACTCATTCCATACAAGTTAAATGAGCAAACTTTTACCAAACATATAATAAGTTTACCATGATATAGTTTTCTATGTGTGGGTAAGCTGTAACTTGGATATAGTTCTGAAAATTACAGTTAAAAGCTTTAGCTTATTATCTAAAATAAGATGTCAGAAAACTGTTAAGTGCCGGGGCCCTAATGAAGGGATTACTTTTTCTTGGATTGGAATCTATATTTGTGTGCCTTGGCATTATTTATAGGTTTTCAGTGCCTCAAAAATTTGTTTATTTCAATTTTTTTTGAGTGATGTAATTTACATTAAATGCATATAGAAGTTTATTATCAAAACTAATATAATCATATGGTGTCAAATTCCCCCACGAAACTGTTCGCAATCTGTTGCTCCTTGTTGAAGCTATTTCTAAGACAAGCTGCCCTTTCTGTCACACTTTATAATTTTGTTTCGCTCATTGTATTTATTTATTGTTTGTTTGTCTATTTTATTTTGGCCTTTCAGCCTATGATTTTATTCTGACTTGACCAATCTCTGCAGGCTTGATAAAACTAAGTTTTATGTTGTAGGAGCTGGCCTCTTTACTGGGGTCACAGTTGCGTTGTACCCAGTCTCTGTTGTAAAGACCAGGCTTCAGGTTGCTTCAAAGGATGCTGCTGAGAAAAATGCATTTTCTGTTATCAAAGGAATACTGAAAACAGATGGTGTTCCTGGTTTGTACAGAGGGTTCGGTACTGTCATAACTGGTGCGATTCCTGCCAGGATTATTTTCCTCACAGCTTTGGAGACTACAAAAGTGGCTGCTCTTCGGATGGTTGAACCATTTAAGCTTTCTGAACCAGTAGAGGCAGCCATAGCAAATGGAATTGCCGGGATGACAGCATCAGTTTTTGCCCAGAGTGTGTTTGTTCCAATTGCTGTGGTATGGATCTCTTATCTATTTTGAATGCTCCTGTGACATGACTTGAAGTTGCAGATTTTATTCACATTGGTTATAAGCACTTACTTCTAGAAGTTAACATGTGATTGTGTGTATTTCTTCACTAATACATTGGGCAAAACTTTCACTGTTTTGTCACACAAGAAAACATTGTCTGCTTCAAATGCTAATTCCCATACAAATTGATTCTTTATAGGTTAGCCAAAAGTTGATGGTGCAAGGATACTCAGGTCATGCAAAATATAGTGGGGGCCTGGATGTTGCTCGTCAGGTTCTTAAGTCTGAAGGTTTTCGGGGACTATATAAAGGATTTGGCCTGTCAGTTATGACCTATTCCCCATCTAGTGCTGTATGGTGGGCTAGTTATGGTTCTAGCCAACGTGTCTTCTGGAGGTGAGAGATACTGTTTGACTGGCTCTTGTGCTAAATACATTGGAATGGATCTTATGTTTACTTTGTAACTCAGGTCTGAAAGGTTTATTTTGTGTAGTTATCCTCTCGAGTGGAGTGTAGTTGCTATTGTATCTCTATTTTTTATGGGCATACTACTAATCCAGTGGCCATATGGATAACATAGTTAACTTTCTGAAAATGGGGAATTGGTCTAAACGTCTTGTTGCTTTTACAAAGATTTCTTGCTTGAGGTATTGAAGGTTCCTTTCCTCCATGGATTTTTGTGCCCCATGCCCTTCACAAGGCAAGGTCACCAAATTTGATGTAGATCCCTCCTATAGAGCTGGGAAAGGACAAAATAAAGTGTTACTGTGTCATGAGAGAAGTTTATACATCAGAAAGCTCAAAGTGTGAGTTTTGTCTAATTTTTGGGCTGTATGCCAAACCAGAGACTGGTCAACCATGTTTTAAGTGTCGGCTGGTACTGAGTCATACCATCTAGTAAAACTCTATAACTTGATACTGGTCAATTCCAGTACCATAAAATACTGGTATTTATGTTATGAGATTTTAAACCTTGTGTTCAACATCTATATCTTTAAATAATTAAGTTAGTGGGTTTTGTGCAAGCAATCATGGTAAAATATGTCATGATTTCTATTCTCATTACCATATATTATTCAATTAACAATTTAGCTTCCACATTGTTGTGTAGTCCTTTTTTTTACATATTTTAAACAAAGTTTAATATCTTAAAAACATTTTATTGGTTCTCATTATCATGAAGACCGAAATTTAAAATATTTTCCCTTTTCCTCTTGTTCTTCTTTGGAAGGCTGTTAGACCATGGACCTGAGGATAATGAGGTTGTTCCAAGTGGGCAGACAATAGTATTAGTTCAAGCAGCTGGTGGAATTGTGGCTGGTGCTATAGCGTCCTCCATAACGACTCCATTGGACACCATTAAAACTCGCTTACAGGTATTTTTTGACACCAATTGTATTACTTATTTTGCTGTTATTTTTCTTTAGTTAAGCATGTTATCTCATGGTCGTCTTCTTTCAATGTTACAATTGAAATGGATCTTTAAAAACCAAGCAAGATGTGATAACAAAACACAGAATGCAACCTTTCTTTGTATTGGGATCATGAATTATCATCATGACAACCAAAGCTGAATTTCACTTCTTCAGAGCACAATAACAAAACCATGTTGTATGCTAGTGCTACTGCTAAGATACTTTTATATATGTGTAGTTTTCCACTGTCAGCACGATATACTAGCAGTGCCTGATGAATCCTTTTCAACGTTTCAATCTCCATCAAAAATCATTTAATTGACTGCATCCAAGTCATTTTGCTCTTCCTCTAATCCTTTTAGATTTCTCTTGTTCAACTTGGTCCATATCACTTCTTTTCATAGTCGCCCACTTAGCTTTCTGTTTAACAGGTCTGAACTATGTGAACAACCTTCTATCTCTCTGTCTATCTTTCTCTCTCTCTCTCTGAACTATGTGTGGCTTCATCTAAATTCTCTTATAGCCATTCTTTCCTTATCTTAGTTTTCTTTGTGCTTTGGCTATTCCAACCTTCCACAAATTTTTCTTTTATTTTTTTCTTCTTGTTTTCCATACGTGTTCACCTTCTTTAACATACATTATTTTATGGGTGTGAAATGGTTATGCATTACTGTTTTAAGTCCAGTGGAGATTTTATACCATAATAGTTGTATTTTTATGAGTTTTACATTGCAGTAGAGAGTATATCACTTTTTTTTAAGAGAAACTAAAGAAGGAAGCAGTTCAGCACCTGTATGGTTATCCATATCCCGGATTTCCCAAATGTCTTGTGTTTTATATTGGCTCCATTGTGCCCTTGCTTATGTTTATTGAACCTTTGCCAGTAACATCCTCTGTACTTCAGGCAATTTATATTTAATGCAGACGTATCATCTATTGGTGTGTCTTCTATAAATTATTCTTTTCCATTACATAACATTCTTTAAAACTTTGTATGATACTGAAATAGGGCTTTTATTAAAAAATTAATCTGTCATACATTATAAGTCACAGTCACAAGAAAAATATAAATATCTAGTCATGTGGCTTATAGTCATGAACTAGATTGGAGTCAAACCTATATTTCGTTCTAATTTCAACCAGGCATAACTGGAAACTATACATATGACTCCTGGCCAAATGGTGGTTTAGCTGAGTCATCTTATATCCATGGATATATATCTAAGAGAAGTACTGAACCATCCATTTTTTTCACTATAGGATTTCAATTGACTATATTGCTAGCTAATATTAGGTTGCCTTCTTATAACTTCAGAGATGTCCATCTTCCATCTCTTACTTGATAAATATACTGACAAAAATATGACAATACCTTGGTATGTATCAAATGCTTATAGAGTAAAAATAAAATTCTGGACTTCTTTTCTTAGAATTATTTTTAAGAAAATATCTAATTTCTTGACTTCAAGTCCATTCCATGACTTAATAAGTTTTTGCTACTTTTTCATTGCAAATATATTTTTTGATTTCTTTTAAAAATTTATTCTAGATAAATAATATACAAATCTGGGTTTGGTAAAAATATATGAAATAGGTTTCCATTCTATTTAATACACACTAAGCATTTAACTAAATTAAAATCATTAACTTCATATTTTTCTTATTATATATCTAATTTTGAAAATAAATTACAAATATTCTTTCAGCCAATGTATAGACTCATGACATCTGGATTTTATGGCGACATACTCCACTATTATGTAAAATCAAGTTTCACTCTCAATAAATTGACCCTTAGCTAGTGCCAATGTGAAATGAGGTTTTGAGTCTAACAGCAGCCATTTTATGCAGAAATGCAAAGATTAGGTCTATTACAAGTCCACCCCTCGCAGGACCTTGTCTTGATGGGAGCTACATTTTCTTTAGGGTCCTGACATTTTAAATTTGATGAAGCTAAAAAGTAGGAATTGTATAAAGACAGCTTTGGTATAGAAGTTCATCGGACCCCGTGCAGAGCTTTGTGCACTGGGATAGCCCTTTTTAGCTTTGTTATAGAAGTAGTAGGTAAAGATATGTTTTCATTGAGCTCCCTAAAAGATATTTTTTGCTACCAAGAGACCCAAAACTGATAATTGTAATCATCAAGCTGAATGCCAGTCCCCCACCAGTCCCATCCCAATACTTAAAATTTTTTTTTATGTATTGGTCCATTGTCTAATAAATATAAAGGATTGTTTGAAGAATCATTTGAAAACTTTAACGAGAGAACAAGGGAAAGCAAAGAATCGGAAAAATCCAAACAATATTTAAAGGGGTTTCCTGACATTTATCGAATTTGATTAAGTTATTTCTTTTTATGTTTTAATTTTTTCCCCTATTTGTTTTGGCTACGATAGGTCTAACTAGAAATGACATGTAGGATGAATGTGCGGAATGACGAGAAATAATGAAGAATGAACAAATATGAGTGTTACAGAAAGCTCGTGATCTAAAAGGTGAATGAGACAGAAATAGACCCAGATGGTGTCCACTACAAATGATTTGCATATACATAAGTGAAGATTTGTCTTTTGATAGATTAGGATGGTATCGTGTTACCAACCCCAACTAGTTAGGACAAAGAATTTTGTATATAAGAAAAGAAGGATGCAAAAAGTCAACCCCAAGATGTCTTATCGAGTTTTGCAATGATCTCAACAAAAGAAAAGCAGGTTTTTCACCTATGTCATTACTGTCCTTTTTTTTTTCCAATTTATCATCAATGAGCATCTGTAACCAATAATGGATCACATGTTTGAACATAAATAACAGATTTGGTAATTACTAGTAACTGAAAAAGCAATTCTAAAGTAAAATCTCAGAGAATAAGGATTACCCTTCTAAACCAGGATTTTTTGGGTAGTATACATTCCTGAATCCTAATCTTTTAGCAGCCAAAGGCAGATATTGAACCAATACAAGCAATTGATTTGTCCCACTGATCCGATTTCGAAGTCAGATTTACCCAAGCTCTGTTACACAAAGGTATATCATCTCAGCACATGGAATGAGAACGCAAGTCTCTAGATTCTGCATGATTTAGATTTTACGAAAAGACAAAAGTCCATGTCATAGTAGTGAAAAGCCAAAAAGGAAAAAAAAACAAAAAAAGAAAGAAAAGAAAAGAAAAGAGAGGAAGGGTTAAATTTGAAATGTATAAATTCGAATTTAGGTATATTTTGATGGGTAAGTTGGACTTGAATAAAATTAAAATTCTTATAAACATATTAAGTTATGTAGCTTAAAATAATAAACAAGCGAACATTCTGGATGAATCATTTGGTTACCTAATGGCTGAAGGAGAAGCAACTGCAACAACTGGAGCAGAAAGTGCTTGTGCAAGAACCTTCTGGTCTACATAATGCACAGGTACCTGCAATGAAAGGAAAGTTTGCTGGAGAAAACTGTAACCACAGCTGAATTTTCTGACCAGTGATGTTTGACAATGGACTTATTTTGTAAATTATATTCTGGCTTAGATGAACATAAACTGTGGAAATCAATTCACATTTCAACACTTTGTCCTCAAAAAGTCATGCTTATGGATTTACTTGAATGACCAGATCAAGGCCAGGATTTACTTTCATCCAATTTTTAAAATAACGCCAATTGTGCCATGTCATCAACTCTTTTTTCGGTTTGTTGGGCACATAGCTCATGGATGACTTCCCCCATAGGTAAGACCTAGCCTGTAGGAGACAACCTACCTTAAGAGGTATCCCATGAGGGGCGAAGGAGCATTGAACATAGAACATGGGAGCAACATTCTCAAGGCCTTACAGCTAGGACAGCAGCACCTTTGCGATATCATCACCTCAAAATGTAATTTTAGTGGATGAAATAATTATATTTAAATTTTGTCAAGATACAGGTTTAATTCTGCTGCTGCATTATTCAGGTTCTGAATACTGCATAGCAGTCCAGAATGGAGGAGGGGTTACAACAAAGGAGTGAATGCTGATGGATGTCAATAGAGAACTATGTATCAGACCCAAGATAAGATCATAAAGACAATGATTATAGTCTGTACGAAGTTTATCTTAATGCTCTTTTATTTAGTTAAACTCAATTTGAATAGAGTGCACACAGTGTTTTAAGTTCTGGATCCATTAAGTGAAAGCACTTTACCCACAGGGAAAATCAGTCATTTTTAATATCCAGTCATGATCATCAGAAGGCATGCATCATCCACCACAGTAAAGAGAGGAGTCTAAAAAATTTAAACTTCAGTGTTAATCATATCCCAAAGTTTAAATATTAAGAGAATACTAACCTATCAAACAGCAGTTTTAGGTTATGAAAGTCCAGGCATAGCAACTAAGATGATAATCAACAAGTATGGCAAACAAAACCATATAAGCTTTATGCAGAACATACCAATCTCATTACTGGCTTTAACAGAAGCAGGATAATGGACAGTGCATATATTGCTCCCATACTTTGGAAGCTCTGAAGCCAACACTTTGTTTGTTGCTGGAAAACAGAAAATCCATTCTTTAAATATAAATAAATCTTGTAAACATCTGAAAGCAATTCAACAGATTATTATCAAAACAACAGCTAAAAGATCAGGTTTGGACTATTTCACTTCCTGATTACTCAGGAATAACTACAAATATAACAAATGTGTTTCAAACTTTAATTTATTCCAGTCTTTAGGAAATAATTGTTTTTTGCTAATTGATATTTATTCTGTTTTCTATGCAACTTAAGGAACAGAATTTGTACAAAATAAGATTAAAAAGGGAAAACAGTACTACCAAAAAAAAAAAATGGAAAACATTACTAATTTGGAGAAAAATGGAATACAGTACCAAAAACATACATCAATATTCAATTCTAATTTGGCTTGAAATTCGAGTTGGATTTGATCTGCATGCAAGTTGCGCCAAATCCTTCCCTGGTCAAAATTAAAATAAATCGGTTAGTTGAACATTTTATATAATACATAAATAAATGATTAACCAATTAAACAAATAACATACATCAAGACCAACCAGAGCAAAATAAGGAACAAATGTAGTGGACTATCCAGGCTGCTTCACGTGGCATAAAAAGTAAAACAGCAGCAAAAAAATCTTCACATGCAAATGTAACTTGTCGGACCATCACGGCTTCATTCCTACTAAAAAAAAGAGGAAAATCATGGCTAGCTAATTAACTTATCATCTCAAAACTAAATAAGATTCATAGCTCATCTTTTCTGGAATAGCTAATATCAAATTAATACAATTCCCACTGAAAGTATACCTTCTAATTACTGAGACACCACATAGCCTTTTACAGAAATCCACTCCAGTATACACAGACCCTACATTTATATTTTATGCCTTGAAAGAGTAAGAATCCATCCACCCACAAAAGAAAAAAATCTTTCACCAAGAAATGGTAGACACACAACGTAAGGGTAACTTCAAAACCAACATGTTGAGTCCTTACCAAGTCCTTCAGGGCTGAAATTGAATCACTGGATTTCCTGGAACTCTCCAGCCTTGAATCCCAAAGCCTGGATGGCTCAGATGAAGTTGAAAGTGGCATAGAGTCCTCCTCGGAAGATTGTTGATGCCCAAACGAACTTAAATCATTTGAAAAACCATCTGCTGAAAGTTTTTCGAAATCCCCTTGTGTAGAGCTAGAATCAGGCTTTACATGTTACATACTTATCTGCAAAAACATTGTCCAAGATGGTTAGAATCACCAAGAAGCATGCCAAATGTACCAATTGTAGAATTGCAACATTAATCATAATCCAGAGCTCAATAAATGAAGATTGGACCCTAATGTACCATTAAAAGTTCGTATTACAGAAAACGATAAATTTAAATACAGCTGAAAATAATGAGATTAGAAATTCAACTATTACCTGAAAATAATGAGATTAGAGCCCTACTTGCCCAGGGCGTCCATGGAAATCTCTGTAAGCTGATCCCTGATTTGAGGCAGAACCTTAGGTATGGAGAAGAAGAAAACAATGACGAACCTTACCAACGGAAAAGAAGCTTGATGAACACGTGCCTTGATTTGGGGAAAAAACCAATGTTGCAGAAAACACAAACCAATGCGTGAAGTCATATTTTCTTAGAGCCCTATATGAAAATAATGAAGAATATGAATTCTAGATTAGGTTGGGAGAGATACTATGATGATCCAGATCTCTTCCCCCTTCCACAAGAGTTTCGTTGGTTTATTTTATCTCTCTGCCTATAGAATTAGGATTCTTAACGACGATATCATATATGTGAAACTATCATCGTTAAGAATCCTAATTCTATAGGCAAAGAGATAAGATAAACCAGCGAAACTCTTGTGGAAGGGGGAAGAGATCTGGGTCATCCTAGTACCTCTCCGAACCTAACCTAGAATTCTTATTCTTCAATAGAGGGTTAAGAAGATATGACTTATTGATTTTTCTTGTCTAAAACAACCCCAAAGCCCACACAACTCTTTAAAGTTCCCTCGCTTGAGTGGAAATTTCAGCAACACTTTCCCTGAAATGGAAGGGTGACCAAGCCCAAATAAGTCCCAAAATCAGATAACCTGCAATAAAAAATCTATATACCATTCATACATCTAATTCCTAGCCTCAATTTCAGTTATCCAATTCCTTTTCATCCATACAAAAAGGTGCTATATAATTTTTGAACTGTATAAATATTTCAGAAATTGAAGAAAAGTGCTATATAAGTGGTTTGGTTGTAACCCGAGGAAGTCCGTAGACACCCTGTTACCCCTCTAGATAACGAGTTCCCATGATTCTGAATTTAAGGCTGAGTTGACTATATCCTATTCCTGCATGCTTCATGTTTAGGCTTGTTTGGATCTTTTTTTTTTTTGTTGAGGCTTTGGGTACAGGTTGCAACCACCTTCAAAAGGAAAATAGTGCATTACTGACCCAACAGACCAGCCATCCTTTAAGCATTTAAACCAATCACCAAAAGACAACATACAAAACATGCCACATGAAGTATATGTTCAAATATGATGAAAATTATGCTAAAATAATACAAATGAGGGGTATGTGCAACAATATGAACAAGTAAACAGCAACTGGAGCAAACTTGCATGATCATTGTGCATTGTGGTGGGGCTAAAGACCAGCAAATTTTAGTAACAAAACAATTCTGAACATGCACAAACACATGCATGTGCTTATATACAAAGAACATTTAAAGAACTGTGCTAAATGAGATGTGCAGATGTGTGTAAAAATGTGAGACAACAAATATAGTATTAAAACAATGGACAAAACGAGCATGTGTGCATGTGTGATGGTGAGAAACAGAAAACAAGAGATTAATCCATCAGTGTACTCATCCATCATGTGGCAAAATAGAACCAAAAAGTGCTGCCATGGTGTACCACAGTTTCCTTAAGGAGATGAAAATTAAACAAACAAAGCATGTCGTTGGAATGCTCTGTGTGCTGCATTTACTGATTTTCTTAGTGCAAGATATTGCTTTTAGATCACAAACAACAATGACCCAATGTTTTAAAGCAGCAACCTATTTGTTGATCATGGGAAAAGTGGTTGCTGTTGATGCCCAAGAAACGACGATGGATGCTATTAACAAAAAGACATGACCAGAAAACATAATTTGCAACTATTGTACCCATGTACTAGCTGCACAACTAGGTTTCCATTCCAAACATTTCAATTAATCCCACCAACAATTTGTCAAGTGCAATGGTTATAAGTCAAGGTCAAAAACTATTAATGCACCACATGCCCATGCTGAGCATGTTCCCGGGGATGGTTTTCATGCATCATGTGCCCGTGCTGAACATGCTCCAAGTGATATGGTCTTAAACATGGCACTAAGAGCACCACACGTAAAACCCAATAGACAAGCCTATCTCATTGCTATGACAGTCTTAAGATAAATAAACAAACAATTCTGTTTCATATAGCTATTTAGGCAAACAATTCTGTTTCATGTAGACGGACACACAAACCACCGGCTTCAGGTTCCCTACGTAGAGAGAATTATTTGTAGAAAAATCCAATGGGTAATTTTTTAGCTGCGTCAAAGGTACTAAAAATAAAATTTTTAAAGGACAAAATATAACTTTCTAAAAATCATAGTTCACTCAATGGAGAGAGGGTTCCTGCCTCATCATCTTTTCCCCCAAGAGTAATAGAACTACAGCTAGCTACTCTTTGACCAAGTAAACTAAATGTTTCAAATTTTTTTAGAAGACCCCCTCCCTCCCTCTTTCTCTCTCTCTCAAAAACATGCAGCGATGATGGCATCGAGAAATGCAAATTTGCAAGTTATATTGCACCTAGTACGCATCCTACTAAATGACATGCATATGTTACAGCAACACATGCAATTAAATCAAATAAATTTTTTGTATGCCATTGCACCATTAAATCAAATAAATGCATGCACTATGATCAAGATAAGTCACCTAATTAATAACAAATTTTTTGTAGGGGCTAGCACTCACCTAAAAATCTCAACCTAGCTTAGCAGCAATTTGGTGATTATCCACTTGCCTCTATAAAAACATTAACATGGTTTTATTAATCACTAACTTAAATAAAGAAGAAACCTTCCAATCCGTAGAAGCATGCCAAAAGAGATGAGGGAATTTTTCTAGGAGAAAGCAAACAACCTACCTTTTAGTTTCACTTCATAGATTTAGACTTCTCTCAGACCACAATTCTTAGTAAATAAAACAGTCAGCTCTAATGATCTATCAGTATGGACGTGAACGACTACCACCATGAAAATGTTTATCTGGACCAAAGCCTCCATCTTTGTTACGCCTGTCCCCACCACCACCATAGCCACCTCTCCCACCTCCCCTGCTTCACAAACAAAAAACTCAATGATGCAGTTCACCTCAATACATATATACATATATTTTTGCTGCGTTCCACAGCAAGCAAACAATGAAACCTGAAAACTTGACACAATATCCCTATAGACATAAAGACCACATCAAAAAATCTAAATCCTTCTACAAAATATTTGAAACAAACAATAGACATACCATAAGGGATGGGAAACATCAGACTTAAAAAGAGACAACATTACTTATGCAGATAATAATGCTCCATAAATATATCTGTGTGTGTGTGTAACAGATATATGTTGAGTAAACCTCAAAGTGTATTTAATTTGTATCAATGGGGTAAGAAAAAGAGAGGAAAAACATATAGCTTGGCAGGCATTTAATTTGTTATTTGTTATGCATACATGTGTTCCAATGTATGTATATGGGTGTATATACTGAAATCTCAAATTTTCACAGAACTATATCCAGATCAGAAGACAGGATGCTTGAAGATGAAGAACTTATGATCAAAGTGAAATTCTTCAAATAAGAAATAGCACTAACAAGAATAAAACAAGCTTCTCAGAATGAATTTTTTGTTTCAACCTCACAAGCATGCATTGCATGCATGCCATTTGATTAAGAAAATTTTAAAGCAATCTAGCTGAGAATGAACTAAGAGGAAAACGCGAGAATTCTGAGATATGAAATAAATCTTGACCTTGTTTCTTTCAATATTTAAGCATTGAGGTGCAATATACATGGCTGCTGAAAGACAAGAACAGGAATGCAAAATACCATCCTGTATGACCAGCTTGTACAATTTTTCCCAAAAAAAAAAAAAGCACATACATTTCAAGGGAGGCACAAATTTACCTCGTGAAAAGATTGGAGCCATTTTAGACAGCTAATGCAGGACTAATTATGGAAAGTGTAAACAGTTTTTCAATATTGATATGGAAGACAACCTTGGAATGCATCACAAGGCTCACCATATCAATGACTGAACTATATGTTTGTATCCATTGAGCAATCTTAAGGAACCTTCTTCTAGCCACCTGTTGAGAGAGTTATCAGATAGAATCTCATGCATGACTTTTCAGATGCAGTTGTATTTGTTTTTTTACTTTTTTGAGGAACAAGAGAGTATGATTTTACTAATAAGAGGAGCAAACACCATGTACACTACCATCATACATCAAGGATAGCTTAGGCTAAGTTGCATAGTTTTTAAGTATCGGTAACGGCCGATACGACTTGGTATTGCCGCGAGGCAATACCAAGTATCATCCCGATACTTGGGCTTTTTCCGGAATTATCTACAACTCGTTATCAGGCTGGGAAAAAAACGAAGGAAAAAAACGATCTCAGCAAACAAATATATTACATGTGAAGGTGGTTTCATCATTCCACATTAGGAAGTCAAATTTTTTTTTTTTTTTTGGTAGGGCATAGGAAATTTAATTACATTATCTATGGCTATGATTACATAACAAAGAGAAGTGAGCTGAATACAAACATTCTTTGAAGTACTATAGTGTCATAGATCAGACCATAAGTCCCACTTTTCACATTTTAACACATTAATCCAACTCATAAAAACATCTTCAAGTGACAGGGTGAGAGAGAAAAGAAAATACCAGTGCCCATAGGCAGGTGGTGCCTTAGGAGCAGACTTCTCCGCCATTGCAACATTGATTTTAAAACCCCTCATATCATAATCTGATAAACAAAATGTTATCATAGGTATAGTTTGATAAGAACTCAAATAAAATTAACACAAGCTGCTTTGTAGAACTTACTATTGTAAAAACCACCAGCAGAATATGCTGTAGAGGGGTCTTCATAAGACAAAACAGCATCACCTTTGCTGTTTCCAACTTCATCTTTATATATCTTTATGCTCCAGGGCCATTGATCCTTATAACCACGTTTCTGCTTGATTCTTCCAACCTAAGCACGGCAGGAACAGCAATAGTACAGTTATGTAGCAAATTCATGAAATATAAAATTCAATATGAAAGTGTTTCATTGATTAAATTCAAGCACAAATAAAAAATGTTTGGCCTTCTCTACCGCTACCACTGCGAGCACCACCGCTATTACCGCCACCACCACCTCCGCCACCATGATCTCCTCCCTAATATCCGCCACCACCGCCTGCAAAACAAGAGGGAACATAACGCTGTAGTGGAGGAAAAAAAACAAAGAATATACGCAGACCATTCACACAAATTTGGGATGAAAACAAAGTGATTCCAATATATGGTGCCTTAACTTAGCTTAACCCAAAAAGAGAGAGTGCCGGTCACGCCCAAAAAGGAAGAGTTAGAGCTACTGGTTTGCGGATCAACTGATAAAAAGACCTCTCAAATCAGATCTCAAACAACACACAAATAGGTACAGGTGGTCGACTGTACTACTTGGGCATTTATTTTGCGAAAAACCCAAAATCAAGCAACAAAACAAGAAGCAACATGGTTCATCAATTCAATAAGAAAAACAGTCCAAATGATCAAATGAAGAGAGAATAAATCTTCATTTGTTGAAATCAAACAGTAAATACGAGCTGTTCAGCCTAAGGCGACAGAACAAAGGAGTGATTTCTTAGTTCAACGCCCTACTTTGAATACTCAAAGCCCAGAAATTTGCGAACCAATCTTAATATATCAAGCCGGGGAGAGCATAAGATTTTCAGAATTTTGTTGATGCGTAAAGCATTCAAACCTGCTATAAACAACCCACCCCCGGCCCTGAAGATTTGGCCCGAGAGAAAAAAAAGTAAAAAAATTTTTTTTGGGCGTTGGGCCCTGAAGTCAGGCCCGTGTGTGCTCAGACTTGCGTGCGGGCCAAGCAAGCCCATATACGGCCCGTGCGCATGCCCGTTGGCATGGGTCCAACCTAGACCGTGGACCCGATTTGCCCAAAAATCTCCAAATCAACCTTTTTGTCTCATTTCAATCTAATTTGATCCCACAAAAATCTAGAAAAATCCCTCGATATTCCTGAATGTTTCTGAAAACCAAATCCATCCTAAACGGTAATAAAAAAAATTCAAGTGACCCTTTTACTTCATTGAAAGTGGTTCAAAGTGTCCTTGTTTGGATCAATCCTTTCTCGAATTAAACTTAAGTCCCCCATGTTGAACCAAGCCTCTCTATATTTAACCAAATTGCTCCAAGTTAGACCCGAATATCTCAAATTGACCCAAACACACGCAATTCATAGCATTTAAGCCAAACCCAATTAAACTATTTCATACATGGTCCAACCATTGCTTCTATAGTTTGAATCAAACCAAAACTAAACCAGAATCTCATAACCCAAAACAAATTTAAATCCCAGAACTCATTTGAACTACGATATGGCTTGATCCCAAATACTTGGGTACGTAGGCAGCCCGAACATTGGGTTCAGCCACAATAAAAAAACACAAATTAAACCAAATATTTCTTGATATACTTTGAAAGTTAGAAAAAAGGTTGTTCTAGAGTCTAGGATGTAATTAAAGGCCAATGGCCTTGAATGAGTCCGTACCCTACAAAATAAAAACCCACAACAAATGGGTGAAATTGTGTTCGATTCCAGATTCTGCAAGATATACTACAGAGAGTCCCAATTTAGTCAAAAGGGGTAGAAGACAAACCTTGCACAGTCATCACTGTGCAAGGATAAGTCAGTCCCCGGTAAGATTCAGGATCTCAAGTTCCAAATTTTGGTTTCCAGAAGTGAAAGAAAAAGGGCAAAGATGGGTCTGAGGGCTCATGGCAGCGCTTGGGCGCAGTTTCCCGGCGTGTTCGTCCGTTTGAGAGCGTCTAAGGTGCCATGGCAGCACTCAGGCGCGATTTTCCGACAATATGGGCAATTTCCGGCGAGTTTACAACGTTTTCCAACGGCTAGGAGCAAATTTCCGGCGAAAAAGGCGCCATGGGCCGCACCCAGGCACGAGCCCAATGCGCCTGGGCGCTAGGCGAAACCCAAGGCGCCATGGGCCGCGCATGTGCACAAGCACAACACACATGGGCCGCGCCCAAGGCACTAGCCCAATGCACCTGCACACACACACTTCGTCCGGCCCGAAGCGTCCTAGCCCAATAAAAAAAAAGGGGGCGCTGGGCCACCCAGTAGGGCCGCCCACTATCTTACATTCTTTTATCTTACTATGCATATGCTGCATCTTTGTTTTTGCTTCAGTGAAATACATCAATGATATAACAACCATAAGCACATCTCTAATTCAACCATCCCACTCTACTTTTACGTGCAACATCTTATATTCCCATACTTATAGATAATTGATAATAAAAAAATAATGAAAAATCAATTGATTTTAGGGATCTATTGATCCTCAATTGCCAAGTTGTACCCATAAATTCAGTCTTAATAAGCTTCATTATTAACAGCATCCAAAAGGACTTTACCAACCAATCAAACCTTCCAACATCTCTTCCCCCCCCCCCAATAAATGCATCCAAAATTAGAAATTGGAATAAAATAAATAAACAAAAATAACAAAATTTTTTCTGTTTGTAAGCAAATGAGTCATATGACCAATGTCTTACAATTAACTACTTATGACCTAGCTGTTTTAGCATTACATGCGGCATGAATATCCATGATAATCAATTCAATTTGCAAACTGACCAGTCTATCATCTATAATCTGCTCACAAAAGTTATGCAGTACAAACCAGTAAATTATCCAAATGAAAATGAAAAACAGTGAAAGATCAACATTATGCAGGTACAAAAACTTGAAATAGAGATCCATCAGACTAAATTTCATATAATATTACCTATTAAGAAAAAAACAATTCTCTTCTTCAGAAAAACACTTTCTACTCAAATATCCAGCTCAGAATCTACCAGCTGAGAATCTAACAGTTGTTCAGAGAAATCTTAAAGATCCCCCGCAGCTGTCTCAAACCTTTGTAAAATGTTCTAAGAAAATCTTAGTGTAGTTTAATTAGAAGCACGTATTTGGTTTTAATTGCTTGACTATCCTCTGAGACGCAGGCTAAAACAATGATCATAATAATATTCTTTAGAATCACTACAACCTTCTAGCTATAGCTCAAGAACTGAATTGCATAATATATTGGTGGTATAGAGGAAGAATGCATTCAGGCTCTTAAAAGGAATCACAATTAAAAATCCAGAACATCAAAAACAATCCTAAGGAATTTTCTCTGAATTTAGTCGAAAAAAAGAGTCAAAAAATATGATAATTCTACAGTACAGAGGCCACCAAGAAACTGATCAACGTTAGACTATGTAAGATAGAATCATTCACACAATCAATTTTCCACTACACAACCGAGAAATTTGATTGGGATGATTTTTATTGTCTCATCACTTCAAAGAAAATAGGAAAACTGATAACCTATTTGTAAACCTGCAAAAACATGTGCTTTCTTAAGGACAAAGGGAATCATGTGCACTAGACATCTACATAGCTACTCTTATAGTTAATCAAGCCCCAAAAGCTACAATTCTGGAAACACTATCCATCCAACTCCTTGTAGCTTCAAAAAATTTTCTCCTCTTTGACTTTCTTTCCAATCCAAGAGGACTTTTTATGGGTTAAGGAAGAAAAATATTCACTTTAAGGAGTTCTTTTAAACAAACAGTATGATAAGAACAGAACAATAACCTAACGGATTCCTTTACCATCAAGAATAACCGTGTTCTTCAATTTTAAATGAGAATCAGAACAGATTTCATCTTATATATGCATAAGCTTTGAAAACGTAGAACTTTTACCATCCCATACAAGTCAATTATCTCTATAACTATGTTTCCATTAGATTTCTTCATTCTACAAAAGGAAAACAACATTATTCTTAAAACTAGACCTCCCATCCTGTCTAAAATATCAAAGTCCAAACTCTTCATTGAAACCTCCTTCAACCCCCAGATACCCCTTTTCCACCTACCCAAATCCTCATTACACCCTTACAGCTTCAGCCTGGAAAAAGCTTTCTGTTCCCCAAAACCATAGGAGCTTACCAGCATATCAAGGTTCAGAAAGAAAGATAGTTTCGTTGACTTGGTATGAGACTCAAAGACAAGAATCACCAAGTACTATTTCAAAATACATAAAGAAATTATTTATGACCTGAAATATTTAAGGACATAAACAGGTCCAATCCTGTTCATTAGTGTCCAACAAAATTCACTCAAGAATCCAACAACTTATCACATAATTGAACTTTAGTATTATAGAAAAACAACTTATGTCAAAGCATGCAACAATTCAAAATGACAAAAATTACACGTCAGAAAACAACATATACCTAATAAAAGCATGAATCTTTTAAAGATCTACATCTTGAATATAGCATCTCCATATCTATAAATGAGCAGTACAGGAAACATTTTTTTGAAACACACATGTACTTATGAATCTTTCAAAAGATGTAAAAGAATGACTAAATTAGGAAAAACGTTTTCAAGAAAAAAAGTTAAGATAAAAGATAAATTGTGATGGCAGCACTGAAAATAATATGTAAACTCCATCAAGGAATGATATGATCTACATACAATTCCTTAGCAGCTAATAAGAACCAATATTGACCATAAAGACAAAATTGAAATACTCACCAATTACCATCAGAAGATCCATTACTACCATGATCACACTCCTCTTTAGCAAATTCTTCCAATAAGGCACGCTGATTTTCACTTACAGAACTGCAATAGAGGCAAAAGAGAAGATTATTCCTTTCTCCTACTTGATCTACAGCACACGGCCCTTAAGCAACAACAAGATTTGCAAAAAAAACTTATCAGAGCATCAATTCCGTCACATTGATTGGGAATAGACATGATTCCTTTGATTGTTTGTGCCATCATAGATGTTGTTATGCTCAAGTCTCCATGAGAGTAATTTTGACAATAAAATATAAATTTGGTAAACTAATCATACCAACAAAAGTCACAGACAACACGTCTTCAAGAAAATTGCTATTTCAAATTAATGACACATATACACAATGAGTTTCCTATGCATATATAATATAATATTATCCTTAACCATACCCTAACTGTGCACATGTGCTTTTGGGTGCCCAACAAGAAATCCCATTTAATGTTTTTAGGTAGTTAGGCTCTCCACAAACAATCACTTTCATGACATGCTAGTAGACATTCAATAAGGCCAATATTGAGTTTTGTTACAGCATTACAAAAAAGCATTATTACAGAATTTTAAAACAGTTAATCACTTGGAGGCTTGAATAGATAGTTATATCCATCTGGAGCCCCACTATCCTTAAAACATTAGATAAGTTTCCTTGATAGGCTTAACCGACATACTATGTATCATCAAATAGAAGTGTGTGTAAAAAACTCAACCACTCGTATATATCTACACACTCATACTGGCATTCTGAATATAAATTTTGGTTGGTAAAAGGGAAAATATGCTTTGCAGCTCCATTAAGTTAATTTTTCATGAATAGAAAATACGTATAAAGGGCAAAATGGTCTTAATTCATCAAAGGACTTATTCCTGCATGTCTAACCCAAAAAATATTAGACGAAGATGGTGAATTACAGGACAGGTAGTCTTCAGTATGATAAGAATATGAAATTCTTTCACATAATGGTGAATGCAAAATAAAAAAATCATTGGACCTTCAGAAAGGGTGAGGAGCATGCTAAGAAGAAAGTGGAGAAACCTATTCCAAACCCTATAAAGACCATGAAATTTCCAAGCTGTCGAGGCCCACCACCATATCCACCATCATATCCAACTGGTTGGCCTCCCCAACTACTACCTCGTGCATTGACTGGTCCATAACTCCCATAACTACTTGGAGGGGCATCATAGGATGGCGGATATGAATTGGGGCCACCGGTATAGCTGCTGGGAGGAGGAACTGCCTCTGTTTCATAATTACCACTGTACAAATTCGGTGGTGGTAGATGATTCCCACCAGGTCCACCATAAGATGCTGCTATAGGTGGAAGAATCGGATTGTAACTGCTATCTTCTCTTTCTTGACTACCATAGAAACCCGCTCTACCAGCACCTCCACCACCATAATTAACAGTTCTACCACCTTGGTTCCTACCATAACCCCCACCACTACCAACACCACCACCTTTGTTATAACCATCACGCCCACTAATCCCACCACCATAATCACTAGAGCCTTCAGGAGAAAGGGCTCCGCATTTGTTACACTCAACTCTTCTTGCAAAGTTCAGATTCCCGCAGCTACATCTGCAAAACCAGTTTCAAGACGCTAGTTGAAAAGAGTACAAACAAAAAAGGAGAGAGAAAAAAAAGGGACGAGAACAAAAATCTAGAAGACGAAATAGAATGATGGAATAAATATCAGTACCAAGTTAGCATGTCCAACGGAGAGGAAACCCTAGGGCAATCAAATCAAAGAAGAAATGACTCTACCTGAGATTAGGGCAACGCCGATCGCCTTCTCTACCGCTGCCACTGCGAGCACCACCGCTATTACCGCCACCACGATCTCCTCCCTGATATCCGCCACCACCGCCTGCAAAACAAGAGGGAACATAACGCTGTAGTGGAGGAAAAAAAACAAAGAATATATGCAAACCATTCACATAAATTTGGGATGAAAACAAAGTGATTCCAATATATGGTGCCTTAACTTAGCTTAACCCAAAAAGAGAGAGTGCCGGTCACGCCCAAAAAGGAAGAGTTAGAGCTACTGGTTTGCGGATCAACTGATAAAAAGACCTCTCAACTCAGATCTCAAACAACACACAAATAGGTACAGGTGGTCGATTGTACTACTTGGGCATTTATTTTGCGAAAAACCCAAAATCAAGCAACAAAACAAGAAGCAACATGGTTCATCAATTCAATAAGAAAAACAGTCCAAATGATCAAATGAAGAGAGAATAAATCTTCATTTGTTGAAATCAAACAGTAAATACGAGCTGTTCAGCCTAAGGCGACAGAACAAAGGAGTGATTTCTTAGTTCAACGCCCTACTTTGAATACTCAAAGCCCAGAAATTTGCGAACCAATCTTAATATATCAAGCCGGGGAGAGCATAAGATTTTCAGAATTTTGTTGATGCGTAAAGCATTCAAACCTGCTATAAACAACCCTTGTTCCGGTCTAAGAAATCGAACGAAACCGAACTGGTGCGTTTGGTTTCTCAGACCAAACGACCTCTCTTAAAACTTCAATCCGAAACAAGAAAATGTTCTTTAAAGATTATAGAACAAAAGAAAAACAGAAATTTAATGAAAGGAAATCCGATTGAACCTGTTGGAGATAGCGTTTAACTTGGCTCACAGCTTTCGCAGCACGGACAGCAGTGCCCTTTCCTTGTAGGAGAAGTTTAAATCGGACAATGAGAACTTGGTTTCTTCTTCTCTTTTTTGGACATCGAACCTACTCCTTTGATTGCAGGTTTTTTCTTTTCTCAAACCCTTCTTTCCCAACTGGAAGACCACCCCCAAAAGACCTCCCTCCCCCCCTTCTTTTTTCTCCCCCTCCTTCCGTCCTTTTCTTCTCCTTTTTTTATTTTTTTCTTTTCAATTGGTGTTTTGCTTTGTTTTTAGGATCTACAAAACTGAAAAGTAAATGAAAGATTAGGAACTGGGAAAATTGAAGGCAGATAACAAGATACAAGAAACCACTCTCTCTCTCTCTCTCTCTCTCTCGCTCTCTCTCTCTCTCTCTCTCAAAGGGAAAAAAACACACAAAGAAAAAAGAAAATTCTTCCTTCCTCCTCCATTGATTACACTTTGGTGATTGTTTCCTTCTTTTGCTATGTTCTCACCCTGACATAAATCACATGAACATTTCAAATGAATCAATCCATGATGTTAAGTTCTTGTGTTCTTTATATTCTATCATCAAGATAAAATGCTTATAGAAATTTTGGAAAAATAATGGATTTATATCTGTGTGATGGCTTGAATTTTATTTACATCATGCTTAATTAGGCCCCTCATAAATATGCTCCTTAAGAAAAGGCCCACAAATCTAATTAACCAAGTCAAGCATTATCTTGGAATTACCTGAACAATAAGCTCCTGATGAAAGTTCATGAGCAACAAGGATTATCTTGGGTTCTGCACATGACATAAAAATAAAAACAATAAGTCCTAGACACATGAAATAGTTAAGACTATGTATGTTGGCATTTTTTTAGTACCTGTCCCATATGCGAAAACATCATTTTTCTCATCTCCTCCATCTGTTGCTGCAAAGCAACAGTCTTTTCCTGCATCTGTTGCTCCATTTGTTGCTTTACTTGTTGCACCCGTTCGTTAACTCGTTCCTCCAATCGTTCCTCCATTTGTTGCTCCACTTGTTGCTTTATTTGACATATTTGTTGCGTCATCTCCGCATCTCTACTATGCAGTTGCTCCTCCAAGCTGTTTACTTTTTCTTGAAGCATGGTTACTTCAACTGGTGAACTAGAAGGACCACAGTTGCTTGAAGATGAGCCCCATATTTTAGTGGGAGTAGGGCCCAATCCATATCCTCTAATTCGACCATGTCTTTCAGGACCCATAACCTTCGAAAACACATCATTTCGACCAGTTGTGTCTTGTGAACCCTCTTCAATCAATTCACGCATTTGTCTCTGAAGAAAAATTTATAAGAAGAAACATTGTTATTGTTCTATATGACCAATTTAATATTCAAAAATATAGAAATAATTACAAGAACATTTTCGATTTGAATTTAAAATGCAATTACTTACTATTTTTTCAGAGGCATCCTCATTTACTGGTGTATTGTCCTTACGAGAGTGTGTTTTTATAAACATTTCAACTCGCGTCGGCGAGGCTTGGGTTGAGCTTGACTCAATCTAAAAACATTATGGGCAATTAAAATATAGTTAAATATTCTACGAAGAAGAAAACATAGTTATCCAAAATGTAGATTTCTATTTTTGAGTTTGCTAAAAAAATTACTTTACCAATGATAATCTATATACCTCACGTTGCCGTACATTCGCAAACGTGGTTGAGCCAGTTGTATGTTGCAACTTTTGCTTTGATCGATTATTCTTGTTTCTTTCACACCGCTCCTACAATACACCAATTGACTATTATAAATGCTTGAAACTAACATAAATTATAAAAAGTATAGACTTGCCCTTTGTAATTAAACTCATACATATCTAGTGCACTTATTTTAAATTCGTCAATGATTTCATACCTTCCCAGCCGGTGAATTCCAGAAGTGGATGAGAGCAAGCCACTGTTCTTCTAAAACATCATGTGGCTTTGCATCATACCTCTCTGCATCAGTCTCAAAAGGTTCGTAAAATTTTCGCTTCAAATCGGCCTTGTAATCTCTCCACTTTTTATTAAGAGACTTCATCACATAGTCTTTCAAACTCTCATTTATGTCAAATTTGGCCTTCATTACCCAAAATAAAAACAAAGAAAAAGATTGTATTAATTTATGCATAATAAGGACATGAAAAAAAAATGTAGTTAATAAAAAAAATAAGATACCAATCAACTAGATCTTTACCTCGATGCGCCTCCATGCTTTTTCCTTGTCTTCATCATTCACATCGTGCCACTTATTAAAAAAAAGAGGCAGCAAATGATTGTCCCTTGCCAATGTCCCACAAAAATTATTCAATTTGGAAGCATTGGGGCCAACTGGTTGCCCTCTATCATTCACAGCAACCGGGATTTTTTGGCCATCCGGAAGCCCATACAAATCTAAACATCGTGTGGGGCCTCGTACTTTCCGTTGAGAGCTACCCTCCATCTATAGTTTACACATAACATAATGTCATAAGAACCAAGAAAAAGATATAATGAGATCAAAATCTAAGACTTAAATATATACAAGAAAATAATATGGCATGACACATCAAACAAATAACAGTTTGAGATACATGGGTTTCATTGAGAAGGAAAAGACAAAATACATAAATAAATATGCACCGAAATTTCGGCAACACCTCCCTTAAAATGGAAGGGGTGACCAAGCCCAAATAGGTCCCAAAATCAAATAACCTGCAATAAAAAATCTATATACCATTCATACATCTAATTCCCACCCCCAATTTCAGTTATTCAATTCCTTTTCATCCATGCAAAAAGGTGCTATATAAGTTTTGAACTATATAAATATTTCAGAAATTGAAAAAAAGTGCTATATAATTTGAGATACTCCTGCAGCTCTTTTGAAGAAGAAGCCAAGAACCCATCAAGGTCTTCTCTTTTTTCTCTCTTTTCTTGGAGGCTTGATAAGATCTAATGGTTCAACTAAACTAACCGTACAATACTACATGTTGGAAAGAAACAAAGAAAGAGCAAAAGGAAAAAAAGAGCGGAAGCAAAGGTCAAAAGAAAGAATGAAAAGGCTGCTCTTGCTGACAATAGAAGGTGAACCAAAGACCCAAAGCAATTTCTGCACGAAAATCATCACCATCATGATTACGAGATTATCTTGACCAATATTCTTATACTTTTTTTTATATCATTTTTCTTGATTTGAAACAGAAAGAATCCAAAGGTTTGTGCAAATTGCAAAGAGAAACCTTTGATAATAGTTACATTGCTATGTATGTGATTTGTCTCCTTTTCAAAAAATGGAAAGAAATCTGTTTTATAGTTATTAACTTCATTGTTTCCATCCCTTTCTTAGTATTGTTCTAGTTAATTTTGGGATAAATTAAAGTAGAACATGGGATAGCAATAATATCATGATGCATATTGATTTAAAGGTATATAACTGGTATGGCTATATGCAAGACCTAACAGTCAAATGGTCCAGAATTTAGAATGGTAATCAAGAACGTGGACTGCTTGTTTAATGAGGAGTCATTTGACTAAACTGTCTAGCTTAATTAGTATGAATTTGGTTCTAGACAACCATAAAACCACCATATATAGAGCTCTAGAAAAGAAAAAGAATATTTCACTTGTTTCTATGTAGCCCATGTTCTATTTTACATGATTTAATTTAATAAATGTATCCTAACATTTCTGGAGAGGAAAAAAAATAAAATAAAAGCCCTAATATCAGAAGGAACAACTCCCGTAGATGGTATATTTAATTCTTTTTCGAAAACAGTATAAGTTTTGTTCAGAAGTCTAAACCATGAAGGTTTCCCCTACTCTTGTGTCGTACGGTATATGCAGGAGATTAAAAACTAGGTTTTAATATTAGCAACTGCTGTCCTTTGTTTTTTCTTTTTTAAAATTATGCTTAAAAACTCCTCTAGTGTCTAAATATTCGTCACACATACTGCATTCCTCATTCTTCAATGGCGTTTGCTTTCCCAATGCTGTCCTTTTTCACACTGTCATGTTGACAATTAGTTCTTCCTCATCATCCAAACTTTAGTCTTTGATTTTTATTTCCTCATTTTTTTTCCACCTCGTACCAGTTGAACCACTTCTCATTCTTGCATATATACTTTGTTGTCTTTTAGATTGAGCTGATTTTATTGGAGGACTATAACATGGTCAGATCACAACAAGAGATCCATTACAAGGCCCGAAATAAACAGCTTGGAATCAGATGCTGCTACTATGGTGATGAGTGTGCCTTTTGGTTGTTAGCATCTTGGCCTTGCACCTCAAAGGCCACTCATGCATGGGTTTCGTTGTGTCTTGCCAGAAAGGGAAGATGAAGCAAAGATGGGTTTGGTTAGGATTTCTTTTGAGAAGTTGGGAATTTGTGATAGTAGTAATGGAATTCACATTTTAAGACCCACAGTGCCTCTGATTTCAGTTATAGAGAAAGAACATCTCTTTATTGTTTTATTATATTCTTGATGACAAGCTTTTCCTCGAGTGTAAGAGAATATAGATGAGCTTAAACCCTTTTATAATATAAGAGAGAGAGAGAGTAACGTGCTCGTTAACTTTTCTTTTAGATTGGACGTGCATGAAAGAAAGGAAAATCAACATGGGGTTGAAGTAGTTTCAACGTAGTTTCTCAAGGTTAAGGGAATAAAGAGAGAGCAAGATAAAGAGGAGACAAGAATAACCTTTAAGTTTTAGAATGACCGATGTCTCCCGCCTCTATGGTACATCTTATTTGTATTTTTTTTGGGTTTTTCTCTGTGTTGAAGCAAGTTGATATTAAGTTCCAAAACCCCTCTTTTGAAAGAAACTACATACAAGTATTCATATTAAACGACGAGGTAGCGAACTGTTGGTTGTCTTTTGATAAGGAGGCAAACCCATTTAATTTCAGGTGTTGAGGCTATAGCCCAATGGGACATCTATGAGTTTTAGATCTTACCAAAGGAACTGATAAATTTATGCCTACTTTTATAATGATTTTTCCATGGAGATTCACTGAGTTATTTTGAAGTGGTTTAATTTGTTTCAATCACACAAAGGAACTAAAACTAAACCCTTTGAGTTTTCAGACTAGTCCTGCCAAGAATATCTGGTTAATTAATTACTAATAGATAAAAGGCTGAGTTTTGGAATCCTAAACAGTGAAGCAACAGAATTCTTATCAGAATCTAAAATCCCATTTTGTGTTGAATATTCAGAGTGTGTTGAGGTCAGCTTCACTAATCAATCTGCACTCAGTTATTATTTTTTTTTTTGGTTATTTTCAAAAAAGTGTATAAGTATAGT
The DNA here is from genome assembly GCA_947561395.2 of Buxus sempervirens. Classification (NCBI taxonomy): domain Eukaryota; kingdom Viridiplantae; phylum Streptophyta; class Magnoliopsida; order Buxales; family Buxaceae; genus Buxus; species Buxus sempervirens. The sequence goes on from OX387195.1 coordinate 32,637,545, forward strand.
AATACTGTAGAATCAAAATAATGTTCATAAGAATTAATAAATTAAAAAAAAAAATCAAAGCATGCATTCACTGATTCTGAGGGTGATTTGGGTCATTTCACCAAGTGTTAGAGAAACCTGACACAGATGTTGAGATGCTTTGTTTTGCTATTTGCTTAAATATCCAAAAAGAGAGCAGGAAAAGGAAAATCTTGTAAGGGAGTGTGTGGAGAATAGAATGTCTTTGGGGAGTGGGGTGGGGGCGTTGGGGAGAGTACTGTCTCTTTCCACATGCAATAAGAGAAAAGCATGGCATGTCTAGTTCACTCCAAAAAGTTAATATTCAATTCTTTCACTTTATGGAAGATTTTGTATGCTTTTAGAAGAAGGAACATTGTTATTAATGTGAGGATTTCTTCATGTGCAGATTTGTCATGTAAAGAAGTTGCAGGAAGAATTGTGTAGTGCAGGGAGAATATTAAAACATGGTCACAACCCTTTTCTTTGGATTCTACTTCAGATCATTTTTGCTAGCTACTTTTCACTTAACCCCACCTCTTAAACTTTCAACACATTTTAATCACATTTTAGAGCTTTTGTGGAAATTTTAGTTATCAGTACAAAACCTAAAAATTTAAACATTGTAATGAAGGAGATTTAGTTCCAGCCATATACATGCATGAGTAGAATGGATTCTTGATATCTCTACAATCTGATAATTGAGAAATAGCTAGTGATGAACAGCTTTTAATGTAGATCCACTATATATGACTAGCCGCCAGATTTGGTTCAATTACCAAGGGTTCACACTAAGTGTATGTATATACAATGTGAATATGGGAGATTTGGGCCTAACAATCGACACTTTATGCAAACCGACAAACTGCTTTCACTTCAATGTTTCCTCAGGGAATCTTAATTTGCCCATTTCTTTATTACTCTTTATTAAGCCATGACTGTGAAATTTGTGATTGTTGAGGATATTGACAAGAATTACAGATGCCCTCAGCAGTAGTTTTATGTAGTAGTACATATTACATAACATCACCTTTTAAAAGCATTCAAATTAAGGTCAGGCACAAGAAAGTCTGTTTAATATATAAAGGGGTCCCATGAATAATAATAAGTATCCAGGATTCTCCTAGCTTTCTGAATTGGTTTTCTTGGTTCTTATATTCTATTTACTTTGCTAGCAAGTAAATAAGTAAACAAATAATAATTTCGTGACAAATGATAAAAATTATGATTATGGTATCATATCAACACAAGTTCTGCTGTATAGAGAAGTATGGGCTTTGTTTATCAATTTGTCATGCTTCTACTAGAAATTTTATTTCTTCATGATCCTATTTCCTCTCCAAATATATGAAAGACCTGACGGCGGCTTCAAGGAATATTCTTCTAAATAGTGAGGTAAATGAAAAACTATATTTCCAAACTTTGGCTTTTATTGTATAATAACTTGAGAATGCTGCTAAAAAGCCAAAAGAGCAAACCGGCAAACCAATAACCATTGAATCCAGTATAAAATGAAGTTACACTTACTTTAGTTCCAATAGGGAACATGAAATCAAGACGATAAAGATGACAGTACCCAGAAACAAGTCCCTTGGTTTACCCTTGAAAGCAAGTGTATTAATTAAATGTATCAATAAAGTAACAATTTACACTTCTCCCAAAAGATAAAGGCATACAAGTAAATATAATCTAAAAAAAAGAAGAAAAGAAAAGAAAGAAAGATAGTATCCTAATCAGAATCTGATCCCTCGATCGGAAGATCATTTTGCTCGAGAAGCAAATGTGGAGGTGCATCAACGGTTGCAGCGGGCATATCTTCCCTCGCCCAATTAACACTATCATCAATGCTTTGTTCAAGATCGTTGAATATTTGCGCTCCATATGGCTCACTCTCAACAATTGAATCCCCATCTCCATTCATATCAAACAAGTCCCTTGGTTTAGTCTTCATAACAATATTCCAATCTTCATCAATAGGATCTTGCACGTAGAAAACCTGCTCTGCTTGGGATGCCAACACAAATGGTTCATCTGTAACTTGCTGACCGGAACACAATAATCGATTGAAATTTACAAGTGTAAACCCAAACTCATCAATTTTCATTCCTTTTCCATGTCCTCCCACATCAACCCAATCACATTTAAACAATACAAACTTAAGGCTCTCAGAATATTTCAATTCGATTATGTCTGTTAAACGACCATAATAGGTTAAGTTGCCTGTCATCGGGGCTTTGTCCTTGGCACTTGCATAGCTCGTAGTAGTTGCATTGACTGCAACACCACTATTTTGACTTTTACCCCATTTCTCTTTCTCCATTGTACAAAACCTATATCCATTAATGGCATACCCCTTAAGCCTATTTGCTATAGAATATGGGCCTTGGGCAAGCAATTCAATTTCTTCTGGCAACATCCTTTTGGCACTTTTCAACATGTCAACCTATTTAAAGGGAAATAGTTTAAAAATAAATTTTAAAACTAACCTACAATAATTAATGATCATAACATAACTTTTAGTTAGGATCATAACTTACATGACTCTTAAACCAATCGGTGAATTTTTCATTTTGCAACTTCTGTAATTCACGAGGACCTACTCTGGGATTCTCCATCCGAAGATTTCTACTATGTTGCCTACAAAGATGATGAAAGTTGGTTACCGAAGGTAAAAATAAAATTGTAATAAGTATACAACGATTATACTAAGCATCAGCATCTTACTTTATATAGTTTGCAACCTTCTCGTTATTGAATGTGACATAACGATGAGCTTGCATCCATTCAATGTGGCTCAACCTAAATGGTTCAACACCTCCAATCACACTTTCATCACATGTCCTCACAGGCCGATTTAATCTTGTTTCAACTTCTTGAAAGTATCTTGAACAAAATGTAAGGCATTCTTCTGCAATATACCCTTCAGCAATTGACCCCTCTGGTTGGGCTTTATTACGCACATATGACTTCAGAGTACAAAGATACCTACATTGTAAACAATTTTTCTTTACTAAGTAAAAGCAAAAGTATAATCTAACTAGAAAATTGATTGATATAAATTAAAAACACACCTTTCTATAGGATACATCCATCTGTAATGGACAGGCCCCCCCACCATTGCCTCCGCTGCCAAATGAATGGGTAAGTGCACCATAACATCAAAGAATGCAGGAGGAAAGATCCTCTCCAAGTTACAAAGAATTAGTGCCACGCGCTTGGTCAGCTGCCTTAATTCATCAACTTGGCATGTTTTGGAACATATTCCACGAAAGAAGTTACTTAATTCTATTAGCACAGATGCAACATTTTTCGACAACACCCTTCGAATAGCAATCGGCAAAAATTGTTGCATTATAACATGGTAGTCATGGCTTTTGAGCCCATATATTGTACCCTCTTTCAAATTAACACGTCGTGCTATATTAGATGAATAACCATCAGGGACTTTCAAACTCTTCAACACTTTTAAAAATACATCTTTCTCAGCTCTATTCATTGAGAAGCATGCAGTAGGTAGGGATGCTTTGCTGCTATCACCATGCAAATATGGATGAAGTGCGTGTCTTACACGCATGTCTACCAAATCAAGACGTGCCTTTAAACCATCCTTTGATTTTCCTTCAATATTCAATAAAGTCCCAAGCACATTATCACAAAAATTCTTTTCAATGTGCATCACATCCAAATTGTGTCTCAATAGATTATACTTCCAATATGGCAATTCAAAAAATATACTTTTTTTCTTCCAATTGTAAGGCATAGTAGTATCCCTGGTGCTTTTTTGCTGTTTCCCCACCTTCTTGCCAAAAGTATGCATGGTGCCTTGTAATTCCTCCAATATATCAAACCCATCCAATGGAATTGGAGCTTCTCTAGTCTCTTGTGTACCATCAAAAGACTTTTTTTGTTTTCGGAATCTATGATCAGGTGATAAGAAACGACGATGTCCCATGTAACATTGTTTTCTCCCATTACTCAAATAACGACTACAAGTGTCCTTATGACAAGAAGGACATGCAAATCTCCCTTTGGTACTCCATCCTGACAACATTGCATAACCTGGAAAGTCACTGATGGTCCACAATAGGCCTGCATGTAATTTAAATGTTTCTTTCCTTGAAGCATCATACGTGTCCAATCCAAAATCCCATATTTCTTTTAATTCATCTATTAACGGCCTCAGATAGACATCAATGTCATTACCGGGGCTAGATGGGCCTGGTATAAGACATGAAAGTATCATGTTAGGTTGCTTCATGCACAACCATGGCGGCAAATTATACGGTATCAAAATCACAGGCCATGTGCTGTGGGTGATATTCATTGTCCTAAAAGGATTGAACCCATCACTTGCTAACCCAAGTCTGACATTTCTACTGTCCTTAGCAAATTCTGGGTTCATGATGTCAAAGGATACCCATGCAGGAGAGTCAGCAGGATGCCTTAATCTTTCATCTTTAGTACGACCCTCATGATGCCATCTCATGTCGGAAGCAAGCTTGGGTGACATGAAAAGCCTCTGGAGACGCGGTTTCAGAGGGAAGTAACGTAGAATCTTTGCCGGCCTCTTCTTTCTTTTCTTTTCGGAATTACTATCCTCAAACTTCCATCTCGACATGCCACAAGTTCCACATGACTGTTTGGTAGCAGATTCCTTCCAATATAACATGCAGTCATTCGGGCATGCATCAATTTTGTCATAATTAAGCCCTAAGTCAGATATAATTTTCTTTATTTGTGAAAAATTATCCGGCAACGTCGACCCATCTGGGAGTAGCTCCTTCAACAACTCCAAAAATAAAATAAATGTCTTGTTGCTACATCCAACTAGACACTTGATATGAAATAATCTAAGTATGCAAGATAATTTTGTGTGCCTCTTACAGCCAGGGTACAACTCCTGCTCAGAATCACGTAATAACTTCTCAAACCTACTGACATCAGAATTAGGTTGAATATTTGTTCCATGTGACATACTGTCTGTTTCTGTTGTCAAGTTATGGGCCCTCAAAACATCATTCACCAAATCCCCCATTTCAACACCCATACTATGATCATCCGGTGCAACGTAATTTACGTCATCCCTTGCTGAATTTTCAGAATCTACATCCTCTCCATGATAGAACCATATCTTATAGCTTGGATCAAATCCATCACAAACCATATGCTCGAACACTGTATCCTTGGTTTGGTACAACACATTATTGCAATTCGGACATGGGCACTTCAACCTTCCATCAATAGTTGCTCCACGGAAACATGCTCGCTCAATAAAACCCTTTGCCCCTTCCTGGTATTCTCGACTACACCTGTCTCATCAAATTAAAAACTTTAACTTTAATTTGTGTGTGAACACCATAAACAAAATTAAATTAATGACTTACAGGTGTAAATACCTATGCTTATGAATCCAACTCCTATCCATGATGTAGTAGTCCTTTTCAATAACCCAAACTTTTTTGCTGATTGGAAAAAAATATTCTATAAAAATAAAGACCAACATAAGGTTATGATTTCAGTAAAAAGATGTTATAACCTTATCATAATCTAGCATTTCAGTTATATAAGACAAAGAAAGAAATTCAAAATGCCTCGTGAAGATAAATTAAATTATAAAAGAAAAAACGAAATAAGAAATATCATTAAATTCTTGGAGAATCTAATTTTGGGTGTGACACCTACAAGCTTCCCTATGAATTGCGGGTGTTTATAATCCCATCCAAACCAAATTAAAGCAAAGCAAACTTGTCTAGTAATTACGAAGTTATCTTAATTACTAGACAAAAACAAAATTACAAGTCCTAATCAATAAGGACGAGCCCAAAATTTTGGCTGCACCTCCCCGAGTGCGACATCTTTCCCGTTGGATTGCAGTTGGGGAACTACTAACTCCATTAGCATCGGCAGGGCTGGAGGATTGTCATCTATTGAAGGAGATTAGGATAAAGGTTGAAGGTGACTGCAGGAGGAGGCCTAAACCATCCCAAGCTGAATTTGGAGTAAGCTCTCTCTCAGTTGCATTCGGATTCAGCTCACTTGCTCAAAATTCAGCTTGGGATCGTTTAGGCCTCCCCTTGCAGTCACCTTCAACCTTTATCCTAATCTCCTCCAACAGATGGCAATCCTCCAGCCCTGCCGATTCTAATGGAATTAGTAGCTCCCCAACTGCAATCCAAAGGGAAAGATATCGCAATCGACCCCAAGTTATACTCTGAAACCAATTACCATTGATTTGAATCAGTGAACAATCTCCATCCATTGAGTATCTGCATTTCTTATTGTTATGACCATTCCTGAGCATCTTCCAAGCTATCCCAAATACAATCATGCGAAAAGACTTGAGCTTGGAGAATTCTCTGGACAAAAGAATCCTAATTCTCCAGTTCCTCTCCCAGTTGCGCTATACAATTTTCTCTTTTTTTGCTTTTTCTTTCTTTTCTTTTTTTTTTTTTTTGATAACACCAAAGAGGTTTTAAACCCTCCACCTCGGAGGGAGCACACCCTCAAGCCCCAAGCCTTGACCACTAGGCAGTGCTGTGGCTTCCCGGGTACCCCAGTTGCGCCATTCATTTTTCTCTCTTTTTTTTTTTTTTATAAGTTTGGGGATATCCCGGAGAGGAAGTGGAGAATTAGGATTCTTTTGCCTAGAGAATTCTTCAGGCTCAAGTCCTTTCACATGTATGATATCATCGTTAAGAATCCTTTCTTCCTTAGACGCATTGGAGGCTAACTTGAAAGATGCTCAGGAACGGACCCAACAATAAGAAATGCAGATACTCCATGGATGGAGATTGTTCACTGATTCAAAATAATGGTAATGGGTTTTGGAGTATAACCTGGGATCGATTGCGATATCTTTCCCTTTGGATTGCAATTGGGGAGGAGGATTGCCCTCTGTTGGAGGAGATTAGGATAAAAGTTGAACGTGACTGCAGGGGCAGGCCTAAACCATCCCAAGCTGAATTTGGAGCAAGTGAGCTTAATCCGAATGCAACTTAGAGAGAGCTCACTCCAAATTCGGCTTGGGATGGTTTAGGCCTCCCCTGCAGTCACCTTCAACCTTTATCTTAATCTCCTCCAACAGAGGGCAATCCTCCAAGGCCCAAGACCAAGCTCAATCCAAGGCATTACATCTTTAGGATGGGGAGAGAGAGAGAGAGAGGTGCAACTGGCCGCCCTTCAATGAGAGAGAGAAAGAGAAGTGCAACTGGACCTTAATATCTAGTGATTCCTGATATAGCCACTTCTATTAAGGGAAGCAATTGAGTCAAGTGTCAACACAAGAAGATGCCACCTTATTAAAATGAATAATTGTTTCTCAAAAAACAAATAGATATTCTTCTTGAGATCGAGAAGAGATAGAGCTCCTTCTTAAACTATAATGGTAGCTCAAGATTTTTGTTTGTGTATTGAAATGATACATTTGAGTCAAAATCATTAATATCTATGTATTGCATTTAGGGTTTCATTCACAACGCACAGTGACCATTTACTCTTACATGTCGATGGTATCAGGCTTGCCTTAGCCTGCCAAACATATCCTATTTAATTAGGGTTTGGCTTGGTAACCAGAGGTTGGATGGGCTGGGTTTCAACAAGGCAAAATTGATATTTAGTGACACTTATTAAAAGTGATTCAGATTCAATCCAATTATCTATAATTATAAATTGGTGATACTTTTCCAATATATTTAAAATTGAATGTCATTACACTACAAACTTGGACACTAATAAGTTCAACCTCTTTGGAATCTAGCTTCTGATTGAACCCACTATAGCTAGATTATATCTAAGACTATTAGACAAGGCCTAGCCGGTGAATTAAGGGAGGGAAGATCAGTAACTCACTTTGTTAATTGCCATGGGTAGAGAGTATAGACAATGATAATGTGGTCTTGAGCATGGTAGGGCTGATTTGAGCAGATGGAAAGAGATGATTTCTGAATGTTTGATTGGACTGGCCTCAATGATAGCAATTTTCTCTGCAACCCTATGAATGCCTTTTTCTTGGTAGAAGCACAACAGCATATGTGGGTCATTCAAAAATTAAAATGAATCACTGACATAAAGTTCCAATATATATTGACCTCATGAATACCCTTTTCTTTGTGAGGTCTATCGATACGAAGGGACTAGGCTTCCAAAGCAAATGATAAAGGGATATAAAGACAAGGGGTCTCTCCTATGAATACCTCCAAACGATTGAAAGGACTTTAGAGGCCCACCATATAATCATATCTGAGAAAGATGGCTGAGCATCACAACATCAATAAACTTGACAAAAGGGGAGTCTCACTGTTGTAGTAGATCACATTTTCTTTCCACACACGCACAAAAGAAAAAGCCTATATAGGTTTACTCACTCACAGAACTACCCTTATCCCATCACATGTGATGCGGTAGGCCTCGCTCACATGCCAATGGCTGGATACACACATGGGGCTGGAAATCTCTAACTACAGAGTTTTTCACCGCTTAATTGCTCATGAATAACTATAGAACTATAATCACTTTATTGAGTTGCTTTTGACAGAAATCCTATAAACGTAAACCAACCTAAGAGATCCAGAATACCTATGTCGTAGCTTCTACTAGCAAAGCTGTTAAGAAAACCATTTCAATTTATTTAGAGTTTAACAATTAACTCAGAAAGTTTCTTATCTAAAAACCCCCAAATCCCACACAAAAATTAAAATTTCCCCCACTTTTGCCAAAATTTTGACAGCACCTCCCCTAAAATGGAAGGGGTGACCAAGCCCAAATAGGTCCCAAAATTAGATAACCTGCAATAAAGGGGTGACCAAACCCAAATAGGTCACAAAGGAGACATGAAATCACTTTATTGAGTTGCTTTTGACAGCAATCCTATAAATGTTGACCAACCTAAGAGAGCATTCCTTGAGGCACATATAAGAAGAATTATTGAATGATATTAGTTCATATATAGTCACAAGTTTTCACTTCAATTACTTTACATAAACAAATGCCTATTAACACAGAACCGCAACCAACTAGTAAGAATCACACTCATATCTTCTTATAATATCTGATAAAATATGTCCATCAAATAATTTGAACCCATCAACATCCCTTGAGCACATGGAACATGCTCAGGTGCAACAGCTTGTAGGGTCACAAGTTCTAGAAACCTAAATGATGAAAGAAGAGCCATAAACATAACCATGCAAACGTGGAAAAGATAGCACAGGCATTAATTATACTGATTTTGCCAGCACTAAAAGAACCTCATTAATAGTAACGCAAAAGAAAAGAATTAGTTTCATAACATAAACATCATATTTGCATATAAACACCAGAAAATGAACCGAATAATAAAACCTAATAAATATATCCTTCAATATCATAGGTACTCACCGAAAAAGGAACTGTGACTGTTAATCCCTCAACTGCTTCAGCACCCCACCCTTTTGACACTAGTCAGCCTTAATATGCAACAAATATGCAATCTTTTTTTCTCTTTCTTTTTTTTTTTGGTTTTGTTTTGACCAAGAAAATTCTGCAGAAGCCAAGTCCTCAAGTACTGCTCCAAAGTTGATGCATAACAATAAAGGACTTATTAGAAAATGATCCATGCAAGAAGAATGGATTACATAAGCTAAAAAATAATAAAATAATACTCACTCAGAAAGAAACTGTGGTCGTAATTCCTTATCTATAGCTTTTCCGGACCTTTTGATGCTAACAGCCTTAATACGTAACACAAGTGCAATCTGTTTTTGATTTGACAAAGAAGAAACTATATGAGCCAGAGCCTAAAATACTGCACCAAATAATGTATGCATAAATCCACAGACCTACAAATCTTGTAGAAATACAGCTTTAAAATAAAGCATCAACAGCTACCAAGTCCAATTCCCAATCAAAGAAACTCATCTAAAACACATATTCTAGAATTGAATTCATTTTATTGAACCACTGCATCCCATATCAATGCACTACCACTCACAGCAACAGAACCGTAACTTACACAAAAAATCTGAGAAAAACTGGAATCAACATGTTCTACTCATACTGGAGTAGCCAACAGCAGTATAATAGCATCAAGACTATCAAATGTAAGCAGAAAAACAAAATTCAGAGTTCACTAACGACAGCTATATATTCAAAATCCCAGGACATAAAATATGCAAAAGAAAGGTTTTTTTTTTGGGTTACATAAAAGATGGGTGTGCAAAATTTTGGGTTTAGACCTCCCAAATGCAGTGTTTATCCGAGATTTTTAAAACCAAACGAAGGACCTTGATGAGCAGTTTGGATGGGTTTATGTTAATTCCAAAAGTTCTGAAATCTCTGTCATTTTATTCAAGACTCTTGGAACTACAATATATCATATGAAGTTTGCTTACTCTTGGAACAACAATATTTGTGTGTGAACACCATAAACAAAATTAAATTAATGATTTAAAGGTGCAAATACCTATGCTTATGAATCCAACTCCTATCCATGATGTAGTAGTCCTTTTCAATGACCCAAACCTTTTTGCTAATAGGAAAAAAATATTCTATAAAAATAAAGACCAACATAAGGTTATGATTTCAGTAAAAAGATTTTATAACCTTATCATAATCTAGCATTTCAGTTATATAAGACAAAGAAAGAAATTCAAAATGCCTCGTGAAGATAAATTAAATTATAAAAGAAAAAACGAAATAAGAAATGTCATTAAATTCTTGGAGAATCTAATTTTGGGTGTGGCCCCTACAAGCTTCCCTATGAATTGCGGGTGTTTATAATCGCATCCAAACCAAATTAAAGCAAAGCAAGCTTGTCTAGTAATTACGAAGTTATCTTAATTACTAGACAAAAACAAAATTACAAGTCCTAATCAATAAGGACGAGCCCAAAATTTTGGCTGCACCTCCCCGAGTGCGACATCTTTCCCGTTGGATTGCAGTTGGGGAACTACTAACTCCATTAGCATCGGCAGGGCTGGAGGATTGTCATCTATTGAAGGAGATTAGGATAAAGGTTGAAGGTGACTGCAGGAGGAGGCCTAAACCATCCCAAGCTGAATTTGGAGTAAGCTCTCTCTCAGTTGCATTCGGATTCAGCTCACTTGCTCAAAATTCAGCTTGGGATCGTTTAGGCCTCCCCCTGCAGTCACCTTCAACCTTTATCCTAATCTCCTCCAACAGATGGCAATCCTCCAGCCCTGCCGATTCTAATGGAATTAGTAGCTCCCCAACTGCAATCCAAAGGGAAAGATATCGCAATCGACCCCAAGTTATACTCTGAAACCAATTACCATTGATTTGAATCAGTGAACAATCTCCATCCATTGAGTATCTGCATTTCTTATTGTTATGACCGTTCCTGAGCATCTTCCAAGCTATCCCAAATACAATCATGCGAAAAGACTTGAGCTTGGAGAATTCTCTGGACAAAAGAATCCTAATTCTCCAGTTCCTCTCCCAGTTGCGCTATACAATTTTCTCTTTTTTTGCTTTTTTCTTTCTTTTCTTTTTTTTTTTTTTTTTTTGATAACACCAAAGAGGTTTTAAACCCTCCACCTCGGAGGGAGCACACCCTCAAGCCCCAAGCCTTGACCACTAGGCAGTGCTGTGGCTTCCCGGGTACCCCAGTTGCGCCATTCATTTTTCTCTCTTTTTTTTTTTTTTATAAGTTTGGGGATATCCCGGAAAGGAAGTGGAGAATTAGGATTCTTTTGCCTAGAGAATTCTTCAGGCTCAAGTCCTTTCACATGTATGATATCATCGTTAAGAATCCTTTCTTCCTTAGACGCATTGGAGGCTAACTTGAAAGATGCTCAGGAACGGACCCAACAATAAGAAATGCAGATACTCCATGGATGGAGATTGTTCACTGATTCAAAATAATGGTAATGGGTTTTGGAGTATAACCTGGGATCGATTGCGATATCTTTCCCTTTGGATTGCAATTGGGGAGGAGGATTGCCCTCTGTTGGAGGAGATTAGGATAAAAGTTGAACGTGACTGCAGGGGCAGGCCTAAACCATCCCAAGCTGAATTTGGAGCAAGTGAGCTTAATCCGAATGCAACTTAGAGAGAGCTCACTCCAAATTCGGCTTGGGATGGTTTAGGCCTCCCCTGCAGTCACCTTCAACCTTTATCTTAATCTCCTCCAACAGAGGGCAATCCTCCAAGGCCCAAGACCAAGCTCAATCCAAGGCATTACATCTTTAGGATGGGGAGAGAGAGAGAGAGAGGTGCAACTGGCCGCCCTTCAATGAGAGAGAGAAAGAGAAGTGCAACTGGACCTTAATATCTAGTGATTCCTGATATAGCCACTTCTATTAAGGGAAGCAATTGAGTCAAGTGTCAACACAAGAAGATGCCACCTTATTAAAATGAATAATTGTTTCTCAAAAAACAAATAGATATTCTTCTTGAGATCGAGAAGAGATAGAGCTCCTTCTTAAACTATAATGGTAGCTCAAGATTTTTGTTTGTGTATTGAAATGATACATTTGAGTCAAAATCATTAATATCTATGTATTGCATTTAGGGTTTCATTCACAACGCACAGTGACCATTTACTCTTACATGTCGATGGTATCAGGCTTGCCTTAGCCTGCCAAACATATCCTATTTAATTAGGGTTTGGCTTGGTAACCAGAGGTTGGATGGGCTGGGTTTCAACAAGGCAAAATTGATATTTAGTGACACTTATTAAAAGTGATTCAGATTCAATCCAATTATCTATAATTATAAATTGGTGATACTTTTCCAATATATTTAAAATTGAATGTCATTACACTACAAACTTGGACACTAATAAGTTCAACCTCTTTGGAATCTAGCTTCTGATTGAACCCACTATAGCTAGATTATATCTAAGACTATTAGACAAGGCCTAGCCGGTGAATTAAGGGAGGGAAGATCAGTAACTCACTTTGTTAATTGCCATGGGTAGAGAGTATAGACAATGATAATGTGGTCTTGAGCATGGTAGGGCTGATTTGAGCAGATGGAAAGAGATGATTTCTGAATGTTTGATTGGACTGGCCTCAATGATAGCAATTTTCTCTGCAACCCTATGAATGCCTTTTTCTTGGTAGAAGCACAACAGCATATGTGGGTCATTCAAAAATTAAAATGAATCACTGACATAAAGTTCCAATATATATTGACCTCATGAATACCCTTTTCTTTGTGAGGTCTATCGATACGAAGGGACTAGGCTTCCAAAGCAAATGATAAAGGGATATAAAGACAAGGGGTCTCTCCTATGAATACCTCCAAACGATTGAAAGGACTTTAGAGGCCCACCATATAATCAAATCTGAGAAAGATGGCTGAGCATCACAACATCAATAAACTTGACAAAAGGGGAGTCTCACTGTTGTAGTAGATCACATTTTCTTTCCACACACGCACAAAAGAAAAAGCCTATATAGGTTTACTCACTCACAGAACTACCCTTATCCCATCACATGTGATGCGGTAGGCCTCGCTCACATGCCAATGGCTGGATACACACATGGGGCTGGAAATCTCTAACTACAGAGTTTTTCACCGCTTAATTGCTCATGAATAACTATAGAACTATAATCACTTTATTGAGTTGCTTTTGACAGAAATCCTATAAATGTAAACCAACCTAAGAGATCCAGAATACCTATGTCGTAGCTTCTACTAGCAAAGCTGTTAAGCAAACCATTTCAATTTATTTAGAGTTTAACAATTAACTCACAAAGTTTCTTATCTAAAAGCCTCCAAATCCCACACAACACTTAAAATTTCCCCCACTTTTGCCAAAATTTTGGCAGCACCTCCCCTAAAATGGAAGGGGTGACCAAGCCCAAATAGGTCCCAAAATTAGATAACCTGCAATAAAGGGTTGACCAAGCCCAAATAGGTCACAAAGGAGACATGAAATCACTTTATTGAGTTGCTTTTGACAGCAATCCTATAAATGTTGACCAACCTAAGAGAGCATTCCTTGAGGCACGTATAAGAAGAATTATTGAATGATATTAGTTCATATATAGTCACAAGTTTTCACTTCAATTACTTTACATAAACAAATGCCTATTAACACAGAACCGCAACCAACTAGTAAGAATCACACTCATATCTTCTTATAATATCTGATAAAATATGTCCATCAAATAATTTGAACCCATCAACATCCCTTGAGCACATGGAATATGCTCAGGTGCAACAGCTTGTAGGGTCACAAGTCCTAGAAACCTGAATGATGAAAGAAGAGCCATAAACATAACCATGCAAGCGTGGAGAAGATAGCACAGGCATAAATTATACTGATTTTGCCAGTACTAAAAGAACCTCATTAATAGTAACACAAAAGAAAAGAATTAGTTTCATAACATAAACATCATATTTGCATATAAACACCAAAAAATGAACCGAATAATAAAACCTAATAAATATATCCTTCAATATCATAGGTACTCACCGAAAAAGGAACTGAGACTGTTAATCCCTCAACTGCTTCAGCACCCCACCCTTTTGACACTAGTCAGCCTTAATATGCAACAAATATGCAATCTTTTTTTCTTTTTCTTTTTTTTTTTTGGTTTTGTTTTGACCAAGAAAATTCTACAGAAGCCAAGTCCTCAAGTACTGCTCCAAAGTTGATGCATAACAATAAAGGACTTATTAGAAAATGATCCATGCAAGAAGAATGGATTACATAAGCTAAAAAATATTAAAATAATACTCACTCAGAAAGAAAGTGTGGTCTTAATTCCTTATCTATAGCTTTTCCGGACCTTTTGATGCTAACAGCCTTAATATGTAATACAAGTGCAATCTGTTTTTGATTTGACAAAGAAAAAACTATATGAGCCAGAGCCTAAAATACCGCACCAAATAATGTACGCATAAATCCACAGACCTACAAATCTTGTAGAAATACAGCTTTAAAATAAAGCATCAACAGCTACCAAGTCCAATTCCCAATCAAAGAAACTCATCTAAAACACATATTCTAGAATTGAATTCATTTTATTGAACCACTGCATCCCATATCAATGCACTGCCACTCTCAGCAACAGAACCGTAACTTACACAAAAAATCTGAGAAAAACTGGAATCAACATGTACTACTCATACTGGAGTAGCCAACAGCAATATAATAGCATCAAGACTATCAAATGTAAGCACAAAAACAAAAGTCAAAGTTCACTAATGACAACTATATATTCAAAATCCCAGGACATAAAATATGCAAAAGAAAGATTTTTTTTTTTGGGTTACATAAAAGATGGGTCTGCAAAATTTTGGGTTTAGACCTCCTAAACGCAGTGTTTATCCGAGATTTTTAAAACCAAAGGAAGGACCATGATTAGCAGTTTGGATAGGTTTATGTTAATTCCAAAAGTTCTGAAATCTCTGTCATTTTATTCAAGACTCTTGGAACTACAATATATCATATGAAGTTTGCTTACTTTTGGATGTTGAAGTTTCTAATAGGGATATTTGGTCTTAATATGAATGAGTTGCTTTTCATGTTTTTATCTCTTTAGAAATTGTCAATGAGGCCCCACAAAGTCGTTTGAGATATTTGAGTCACTCTCATATTAATGAATTAATGAATTTGCCTAAAACATCATGCACACCAACTGTTTGTAAAAAAGCCTAAACCAATCTATTTTTTAGATTTTGATGTTAGCAAGGGTGATTTTGATGTTGGCTTTGCTTTGTGAAAAGATCTTTATAAAAGCAAAAGCAATCCAATTGCTTTTCTTACTTTTTGAAGCAAGTTTTGTGAAGCAATACCAAACACAGCCTCAGTCACTATATGCTTCCTTACTCGCCTCCCAAAGTAAGAAATAATTATTTGTTTTTTGGCTTATGCCCGTGAAATTTCATGACCTGGTTGGGACTGATCTCAGTGACATGGAAGAAATTTACTGATCAGTAGTCTGTCGGAATAATTTACATTTTAGTTTCTCACTTGCTCTTCTGACCTCCGGATCTTCATTCTATTCCTGTCATTTCAAACCTCCTTCCCACTACAAATGTAGCCCCCTCCCTTTTGCTTTTTGTTCGCCTGATTTCAACACAGTGTCTATTTCTTTGACTTTGTTCACTGGTAATACTTCAATTTCCGAGTGTCTTACTCTTTCTGTATTTTTCCATTTCGAATGGTTGATTTAAGAAAACGCTAAAGTCTAGCACAATATAAAGTTGATGTGTTTGATTTTGTTACTGTGTTTCTGGTTATTTCACATTGTTTTCTAGCTTTCTCGCAGTAGTTTCGAAGCCCTGCCCTTTTAAGTTCGTAAATTTCTCAAATTTAGTGTTAAAATATTCATCTCGACAAAGGATTTCTTAGTGTTAAAATAGTTTCGAAGCCCTGCCCTTAAGCACATAGATTCTTTCAAAATTAAATACCAACCATTCAATTTGAATGGCAAATTTTAAAGAAGACATGAATTTAATACAAATAATATTAACCATCTATTTAGAAAGGAAATAAACCACAAAGCCACTAACAAAAATAGAAATTAAAGTCAGAAAAATAGATGGAAAAGAAATAAAAATCGAGAATCTTACCTGCTAATCCAAAATGAAAGAGAAGCCCAAGAAACTTTGCTGGTAACCTTACTTTCTCTACTGCATATCCTATATGATACAAATAATATTAATCCATCCATTTAGAAAGGAAATAAACCACAAAGGCAGTAACACAAATAGAAATTAATTAAAGTTAGAAAAAAAAGCCGGAAAAGATATCAAATCAGTTTTGAGTGATTCTCACAAAAATAAAAATCTTCAAACAATAAGAACTAAAACTTCATAGCGTACAGTCAAACCCAGTAAGCCTTTTAGTAACAAAAATTTATTGATATAATTCTTTTATTTTTCTAAATTGTCCCTAACATCTTCTTTCTCTATACAGATATGATTTCCCGAAAGCAAAGCTTCGATTTTTAGAGAGTTAAAAAAAGAAGATTAAACAAAAAATAGTAATTAAGAAGTAACACCTAGTCTCATAACTGCAAAACCAAATCTACCAAAGCAAACAAACACAATCAATTAAAACAGAAAAAGAGAAAAATGATGGTAAACTAATTTTTTTCCTACTTCAACCATGCAGAGAAAATACCGTTTCAAAAAAAAATTACCAAGTAAGAAGCAAAACATATTGTCATAACAGTAAAACAAAATATCGAAAAATAACCCAAATTCCATATATTTTATTCATTTGTGAAAGAAGAAGAAAAAAGCAAAAATCCATACCTACTCGGATCACCTCTCTCCAGTCAATTTCTGAAATTGAAATACCAAGAAACTCCACTCTCTTTCTGAAAGTATTAGAGCAATGCTCAAATGAAGAAGAGCACAAATCTGAAAATGAATACCCAAATAACTGGAAATCAATACCACATCAAATCGATTTCTCAAAGTATAGCAGGAATCCCCAAACGAAGAAGAACATAAATCCAAGTACAGGAGAAATCCACAAATTCTAAAAAACAAAAAAAATACACTCGATTTCTTCAAGCAAAACAAAAATCCCAAATGTAGAAGAACAAAAATATCGAAATGAATACCTCCCATTGAAAAGGTGCGACAGGAGGAGAGCACAAATCTAAAAATGAATACCCAAACGAAGTCGCCAAGAGGAGGCACAGAAACAGTGGTTTCAGAGACTCAGCTGGTTTGGACTCCTCAGATTTCGTTGAGTTCTCATGTTTTTTCAATGCATATCTATGTCTTCATTTTACATGCCCAACCATCTTAACCTACTCTATTAATCTTCTCACTTATTTGCACGTCACCTAACTGCTCCCAAATATGTTCATTGATTATCGTTCCCAATCTTCTCACACATCTACTTCAACATCCACATCAACACTCATTATATGCATATGCTGCTTTTTGTTGCCAAACATACTAGCCATATACCAAAGCAAGCATAGTGACTATCTTACCAAAGCTCCCTATAGTTTAAGTGGGACATAGATTAACATTCCACTTTCAATGCACCTCTCCACTTAAGCTATCTAGCTCTAATTTTGCATGTAACATCCTTAGTAATATCTCTCTCCTTGTGAATGAATGACCCAAGGTAACAAAATTGGTTACTTTTAGTCCCTTGGTTTTTAACTTTTGCTTTTGCTTCACCTCTGCCATTATTTATACTGAAGATACATTTTGTATACTTGGTCTTATTTTGGGTTCGCCTCCCCCTCCAAAACAAAACAAAAAGTATCCATCTATAACTCCAAACTTTACTCCCCGTCCTAGTTTAATCTATTCAAACCACATCATTTACAAATAATATACACTAAAGCACCTTTTCTTGTATATTGCTATTTTATACATACATAATTAAAGCAAAGAAATCATGGCTCAAAACTGACCCTTAGTTTAACACCAGCATTGCTGGAAACCCATTTCTCTTGTTACCCACTACTTTTCAACTAATTAACACTCCCTCATTCATAACTTTTAACAACTTCAATATACCTTATTCGTACTCCTTTTTTGTCCAAAAGAAACAAATCAACTCCCATGGGACTTTATCTATGCTTTTTTTAAGTTAAGGAAAACCAAAATGAAGGGGTCTATTCTTCTCTCTGAACTTCTCTACTAATTGTCTAAGAAGATTGCCTTAATGGTAGACCTCCTTGGAATAAAGCCAAAAAGATATTTGAAATTGTAAATAAGACATGTATATGGAAATCAATTTTGACTATCTCAAGTTATGAGATAGTCAGATGGTGCACATGCATAGGACAGAATCATTGGACTATTTGAATTCATATTGCAGTGCCCAATATTTCCCTTATGGTTCGGAATCATATTTTGCTGCAATCCCATACGTCATTCAGTTTTTTCTTCTGTTTATACCTAACAAATTTCAGATTGTCAAAAGAGAGATGATAAACATTCAGAATTGGCACTAGTTATTTAAAGACAAGAAGGTGCATCTTGGCTGTCAGGTTGGTTACCTAAGTGCGGACGAATTAATCAAAACAAATTTTTAACTAAACAAAGATAAGGAAATATTTGGAAAAAGCACAAGTTATATGATTGCTTGCAAGAACTTACAGCTGCTACTCTACCTTCATTCAAACTTCAAAGAACTCAAATGAGGGTAAGAAATTGCAGGCAGTAAGTAATCTACAACAGAAGCTGTTCAGTCATGTTTATTCCCTGTAGGTAAGGTAGGATTCATCCATTAGTGATTTGTGCTCATAGATGATCATTAAAGTCAAAACTATTGATGTACCCCTAAAACTAGGATTTTCATATGTTAAAGAGAAGTGTTGGCAAACCTACCACCTTGTTTGGCTTCTTGTGGGGATCCAATGAGTTTGCTTTTTGCGTCTTTCTCATACTTTGGGGTTATAAACTAAGTTGGGTGGGCCAATATCAGCCACCCTGGGGGTTCAAGGACTTGGTCTCCCTCAAAAAAGAAAAGGCATTGAGGTGAGCTTCTTATCTTATATGAGTGTAGTGTTCATAATTTGATTGGTTGAGAGACTGGTAGCTAGCTTAAGTCCTGCTCGTCTCATTTCGGTTGTGATTGCCCTTTCCTTCTAATTAAGGGCTTTATATCATTGAGGTAATTTGTGTAGGACCCAAGCACAACCAATTCTAAGGAAATATTCTAAACAAGAGAGATGGGGTTCAGTTTTAAGGCCACAACTCTAGGGTAAGGGCTCTCTTAAGAGGGATTGAATTGAAGCACATGGAACTCTACCTTCATGGAGTACATGTGAAGGTCCTTGCTTTGAAACAAATACAGATGGGTCATGTCTTGGGTCCACATACGCAACTCTAGGGCATAGACACACCACAGGAAAGATGAAAAAGTCCTCTCTCAATTAGAGTTTCATGTGGGGATCACAGAATTATCTTAATCACCCCTTTCAAAGACTTGTAATTAAATTCAGTCATCAACTGTCTTGTTATCAATGATATTTCCTTGCTGTAATGGTTTCCACCATCTAATATAAAAATACAATCTTGTAAGAAGCCTTAATAATGCTTTATTTATTATTGATTGAAGGGATGCCAATGTTAACATTGAATATTTCCCAAATCCCTAACATGGCCCACCAGTTTGTTTTTATCTAAGGAAATCCAACTAATGGACCTATATAATATACATTTAGTACAAGATCATTTCAGAGATCATTTCAGACATGATCCTATCATAATACAAACCCCATTAACTTATTAACCTATCTTTTGCTTTCCTTTTTGTAACCATTACTTTGGAAGGATCCCAAAGGATAAAAGATAGCTAAATATGACTTAGTTTTCAAGTTGATTCCCTTTAGGGATATGTTCAAAGCATGTTAAGCAAGAGCAAGAAATGACCCAATAGAAGCCTGTCATATACTCCCAAGTGACACCACCTAGATCACTAAAAATTTTTATTGGAGGTTGGGTGGAGTTAGCTTTAATCATGTGAAGTGGTTCTGTAAACATATAATATTGCATAATTTAACCCCAAATAATAAACATGGATTGAAGCCTAGATTGCTGTCTAGAATGTCTAGTTAAATATTGTAACTCTATTTGCAATCACTTAAGTTTTACGGATCAATAAAATACTCTGTTCGGCTCATTATATTTTTATGGATATTTTCGGCTCATTTTTTCAGCCCATAATTGAGTTCGGTTTGGTCTAGGTTTAGGTTGAAATTTCTATTGCTCCACAGTCCAGCCTAAAGTTAAGTTGAATCATACTTAACTGAGTAACCCCATTACAGTTTCATGATAAATATTTTTAGATTTTTATTTTATTTTAGATAAATAGTAATATTAAATAAATGAGGGAGCAATACATAAGCACTATAACTTTTCTTTTCTGAATGTTTGTGTTGATTTGAACTAATCTATAACCCAATTGTCACACAGTTCAAATAGTGGATTAGGATTATTTTATGGCAAAAATTCCTCCTTTCTAAATATTTTATCAGCCTTTTTACAAAATAAGTTTTTTTTTTTCATTTTTATTTTTATTTGGTCTGGCTACAACCTAGCCCAGGGTTAAAAAATTGTGCTCAAGTTGGATACAAGCCCACTAGTTGGTAACAGTACGGAACGGCAGGGTTTTTGGGGCTGAATCCAAACTAAATTGAATCTGGCCCTGACCGCCATATTTTCACAAGGTACAGTCAAGCATTGACACAAAGCATGGTAACCTGCAGTCAGCCCTTCAAGGGTGGAGTCAGACAATGAAGCTTTATCAATAAAAAAGAAGGAATTTGATGATTTCTTAACTCAGGAAGAAGAGAGGGTGGAAAAACTGAGAAAACTTGTCACTTTTTCCATAAATGAAACAAAAGCATGCCAAGAACTTGTTGAACTAAGAAAGAGTCTGTCATGGTCAATTTTGAAGTCCAGGGAAGATAAAGTGAGGCTTGCCAATATTGAGGAAAAATTTTCTGAGGAAGTCAAAATTCTTAGACAAGCAGTTTCTGCCACAAGAGCTTTTCTACAGGTTAGCTATTCTCTCCAATAACTTCTTTTGTTGCATTCATCTCTTATGGCATTAAGATACATGTGAACTAGAAAGAGAACTCCTACATGTACGTGTTACCATTGGAAAAATTTTACTTCAGATTGAAAATGGTAAAGGATAACTTGGGCTGTTAACAGATACTAAAGAGGAATTTTACTAGGTTTTTCTGTTTTCCATCGGATCTGTTTGCATGATAAAGATATTAAAACATATCTCAAGAATAAATAAGCAAAGACAAAAATTTAAGGGTAAAATCCAAATTTCTTATGAGAATATTTTAAAGGCTTTATCTTTCAAATTAAGTTAATCAAAACTAATCAAATGAATAGCCAAATTCCTTATCTTAACTAGTTAGGTCAACAAAATGAATTATGTCCCTTTATCACAATCTGTTAAAAAAATTTATCTTCAATCAGATCTGTATTCAAATCCTTTTTGGCTGCTTCCTACAAATTAAGCTCATCATAATGGTAAAAATGGAGAAGATACTAATAGGTATGAACTAAAAATGCAGAAAAAAAAAATTTTAATGATGAACTTAAATTGGAAGAGGATAAACAAAAAATAACAATTTATAAACGTTATAAAGAAGATCAAGCAAAAATAACCACGGAAATATATTTGAAGAGTAGGAAACTATAGATTTGAAAGCTGTATTAGGATGACCAAAGTGGAAATATAACTTAACTAGATGAATAAATATTAATAGGGAAATAGACAATATAAATCTTGCTACATAACTAAAAATTAAAAAGAGAAAGATATGAAAATTTAGATAGGAAACTATTTACATAGTCAATAAGGGGAAAGTAAACAAAAAGGAATAAATAAAACAGTTTGGTGAATATAAAGAATTAAAAAAATTTATGGTAAAGGAAAAAGTTCAATTCTAGAAACAGCAAAATGAGAAAGAGTTAAAAAGAAAAAATAATAGAAACAAAAGATTGAAAATAACGTGATATGATGGAAAAGCCTAGCACAAGAATGCTGGTTCAAAATTGAGCACAGCTATTTAACACACAAATATCAAAGGTTAGGATCCCTCTCGAATCTTTCTTCGAGACGTATACCATATTATGGTCCTTGTATAATGCGTGCATGTGTATATACATATTTATTAATTTATATGAACTCAAGTTTTGGGTTCAGCTACTTCACAGCATGTCAAAGGTTAGGTCCATTGTTAGCATACCCCTCTCTAGACCCTACTTTGACTAGACCTATACTGGATATATAAATATATATATATATATATATATATATATATATATATATATATATATATATATATATATATATATTTGCACATAATATATGCATGGTTTAATGTAAAAAAGGATCCTTCAATTAAACTAAAAATTTGGAAAAAAAAATTAATATAAGGTGAAGTAGTTCACAACAATGGTAGTCCCAATGAAAACTATATGTTGAAAAGAAAAAACCGAAAGCTAGAAGCTATATAGTTAGGAAATGCCAAAGCTAGTTATAATGCTTATAGTTAAATTTGAAAACAACTATTATAATGTTAATGAGATTATCATTCTGAAATCATAGATCAAAGGCAGATATTGATGAAGGTATCACATAAAAAAAATTCAATTAGGTTGTTTAAGTGGAGATGTTTTCCACAGTGCTATGTGAACAATGCATCCCCAATTCCCAATTAACCTGAAAGAAAGTTCCAAGGAACCACTAATATGCAATGGTCTATAGGATAGAATTTTGAGCAACTAAGAAGTAAAACATTCATTTGGGTAAGTGTAGCCAAAATGAGGATGCTGAGAAAATTTTGTGGAGATAAGTCGCAAACATATTAAAAATAGCTTTGTCACTAGCCCCATTAATAAATAAAATGCATGATAGTTGGTTGACAAATGAAGACCTCTATATGAGATGGTAAAAGGATGTGAAATGGTTCAAGTTCGAGGATCCAACAGGGTTTAGGAAGGCCAAAAAGTGCCCAAATGAAGTTCGCCAGAAAGGAACCATAAGTACAAAGGTCAACTAGAGGTGAGGCTTTTTGACAAATGAACAGGTTTCTTGGTGCCTACCCCACTAGTTATGAATAAAACAAGATTTGTTGTTCGTGTCTTGTTAAATTTATACCACTGTATTTTTCCCAGGTATAAATGTTGACAACCCAAACTAATTGGGATAAGGCATTTGGTTTTGTCCTTATTCATTTAGGTAGAAAAGTTGAGTAGATTAATTGTCAATTCAGATTCTCCTTATCTTTTCTTAGACAAATTTTAAGGGTTTCTTGAATGATAGATTATATAAACTAAGGGACTATAAATCAAGGTCAAAAGAGAGGTGAATTGGTAATACAGTTAACCTTTAGTATTTTTGTACAAAATGATACTGCTCAAACTCTAACCTTCATTATCTATAGTTTATAAATAAATTCAGGTTTTTAGCAACTATATATAGCAGATATAATGCCCAAAAGGTCACCTTCTTTTGTATATGATGCTTGGAGGCCAGCTCATGAGGTGTTCGTCCTATAGGACCACTGCACCAATTAGTCAATTGGGTCCATTTTACTCAAGCAGCTGTGAGATATGTCTTTCTCAGGCTATGTATACCATAGAAAGGACTTGTCTTTTTGGGCATTCCAACACGTCCTTAGTGTGTGTATCATCACCAATTTTCAGTATCTACTAGTAGGAATCAAATATTCCTGCTCTGATATTTTGAAATATTAGATATTTAACTTCTAACCTCATTAGAGCTCAAGATTCCCTTCCAAGATCAGACAATGGTGGCTTGTGATTGTGGGGAATTGCACGTTCTTTCTAATAAACTAAACAAATGAAAACCAACAAAAGGGAAATAAACAGCTTGTAACATGGATAGTGATCGACTTGAGCTACAAGGGGTGCTCTAATTTAATTTGAGAGTTAAATAGAGTAGAATTTCTTGTGGGTAATTTTGAGATAAGGGTTGACCAAACTTTGGTCTTGTATGCATTGAGGGTGGTGAATATCATTTGCTCTTCTTTTGGAATGTTTGCTAATCACTGATTGTCTATTGCAACTTTGCATTCAGTTCATTTAAGGTGAATTTAATTTCTATGGAGAAGAGAACAATAGCTCATCCAAAAGGGGGCAAAAACAGCAAAGAATTCTTGTCCTCATCTGATAACTAGTAATGGAGGGTTGAGGCATTTGATATTATTGTACACAAGATCCTCTGCAAATTGGAGGGGGCCCACAGTCAACAGTACAACTAGAATAACTAAAAACTTCCATGATAAAGCACTGAGACCAATGACCCCTCAAACTATTGGTTCTCTGTTATCTTAATATGAACATCTGTACTATGCCCACAACAAAGCTGTCTGATGGGTTGCTTTTTCAATGTTTTTATTTTTTATTTTTCCTTCATTGGGGAGCTTCAGCTTCAAATTTACAATTGAATGATCTGCAATTTAGGACTGAAAAATATGGTCATGACACCAGGAATATAGATAACTAACAGTAGACTCTAGTCATAGGTCTGTGTGGAGCACATGACTAGAGGAATGATCTGTGGATAACCTGACAAAATGATGGAGCATATAATGCAGTGTCTTAATGGATGTTCTTCCATTCAATAATTTCCACAAAACGTGAAAAATAATCACAGGGTGATGGATGCTGGAATCATTATGGAGGCAAGAAGAGTATTTTATTTTATTATTATTTTTTTTCATTTTAGTAGTTTGTTGAGTAAGATTGAAGAAATTTACTGTAACCACTAAGCAGTGGAGATAAATCAGTTAATGGGCGTTTTTCTTGCAGCATAATGAAGTTATCCTTTCAATTTCCATACTTATCATTTTCAACCCCGTCACTCACCCTTGACAAAGAAGGATAAGAGAATATGTGGAGGTCAGGTAAGATATCTCTATCTAGTATGTTTCTTTATGGTTTCTGTTTCGATAGTTTATTAACTTACATTTTTTTATAGTAGAGAGTGATTAAATGGGGACCGGTGATGGAAGGACCTGCATCTAGATTCCTCTCGTTCCATTTTGACTGTCTCTGATAGATGAATATAAAAACCCTTGAAGGCTGTAAGATTATGTCTTTATTTGCTTTCTTCAATCAGGGGTTGCCTCAAACAAATTGTTTTTGATGTTTGGTTCCCGTTTGCTGCTTGGATTTCTGGACAACCAATAAAACTCCTAGGGTTTTACTGCTGGGCTTATTTTCTGGGGATCATGTTCAGGGAAGAACCAGGCCATATATTGCCTGTAGAGTGGGTTGTGTATTAGCTGAAACTTATAAATCCATCAAACTTGTCTACTTTCTAGAGATGGGGTTTGGTGTTTAGATGCTGAATTTTAGAATCTTGCTGACATAGAGGTAGTTATGGGGTTTTAGGCGTTCAAATCTGTCAAATCCAGGATATCCAAGGTATAAATTCAAAGAACACATGAAAAATCCTTAGTTTTTTAGATGAGGTTTCAGGGTCTTTTGGAGATGAAATGTAGAAACTCCAATGAAAATTTAGTATTTGTGGTGTGGGCTTTGTTAATAGGATTCCTTTCTGCCGGACTAGTGATGGGTATTGTTTCTGGGCAGTGAGTCTAGGAGATCCACGGGTGTTACTTTGGCAATAGGGATGTTTGAGGGAAGCATATATGCAGAAAATTATAACTAAAACCATCAACACCCCATATTATTCCATAAAGTCTTAAATTATTAGTGTAAGCCTCAAACCAACGAATTGATTCCACTCTCAAATGTTTACTCCACATGTATACTTCTTATAAGCAACCAATGCAGTACCTGATATCTTATCTTATAAGGGAACTAGGAAAATCTGTTTATGTTCTCATGAAGAATTTTAAACCTGTTGGGTTACTTGTGATGGAGGTTAAGGGGGCATGGCCAGCTGGAGTACCATGCTAAAATATTTCAACTAAGTTTTTTATGCCTCTTCCTCATTATAATTTTTCTTGTTATAGAGAAATATGTTTTTATTAGGATTTGAATTTCTGTTTTTTTTGTTAACATACTTTGAAATGAAACATCAAAATTTACTTACAAGTCCACCTAAATCCATCAAAATGTTCTGAAATTTAAAAAAATTAAGCTGATTAATGAATTTCCAATGGTCTTATATGATATATGCTTGGATTTTATATCCTTCACCTGACAAAAGTCTTTACATTTTCCTGAATTCTAAAGTACCATATTTAAATTTTTTTTTTTTGGTAAACAGTACCATATTTAATATGGTATAATATATTGGGATGAAGTTTGTAAGGATCAAATTTAAACTACTTTCGCATTTTCTGGTTCCTTAAGCTTATAAGGTACAGTATTCTTTAATTACCAGAAGATGAAGATCATACCTAATATGTCTATGCTCCTCATCTCTCTTTCCAGTTCCACGTTACTGTGAGATCCATTGATAAAAAAACAGCTTAAGAAGCTTTCAAAGTTGATAAATTTTGACGGCACAAGGCATAACTAGATAGCAGCACCCTTCTAGCTCAGTAAAAGAAAATTACTCTTGATTCTAGTGAAAATTACTCTTGATATGTTCTAGTCAATCATTTTTTCAGATAAAACTTCTGCTAGATTTGTTGAAAATAACTGCAGATTATCCATTTTTAAAGGTTAATAAAGCTTGCAAACATTTCATGACGACCCTTTGAAGAACTGTTATAATTAACAATAAGTCTGGAGGGAAACTTCAAAGTATAGGCAATTTATTCAGTATATATAAAAAGAAACTGAAACATTACATGTAAATTACTCAAATATTAAACTGGTTTATCTTTCCTTAAACTTAAAATTTTAAGTAGTATTAAGAAATATTAAACCCCAAAAATTTAAAAATTTTAGCATTCAAAAATAATAAACTAGTCCATCTTTCCTTAAATATTTTATATAGCATATAAGGGGTGCATTCCAATATTATACTTTCCCTAAACCCTAGATTATTTTTCTGATGTACAATTACCTAGATCCAGATTCAATCAGAATCCAACCCAAAAACATTGAATTCAGTTGCACCAACATAATCTAAATGTGGGATTCAGATATGTAAACCCGATTTAATCTGAATTAGATTTGTTCTGTTCTTCAATTCCAATTGATGGCTATATATACAAAAGACTAAGGGATAATTTTTGCATAATTTAAAAAGTGACCTTGTAGATTTATCCATATATAAATATCCAGTAGATATAAGAAAGTCTGGACTCAGAAAAAAGGCCCCAAATTAAACAAAAAGATAGAAAGAAAGACCTATACTCATCCAAAAACCCAAATCGTGTAGATCTCTGTAAATTAATAAAACTCATCCAACAAAGAACACAAATTTAGAGATAACTACTCTTCAACGAAGATTGACATGAGATGAAAAAAAAGGCGCCGAATTTCCCCAATAAATCAAACCAGAAATTAACCAGACTAAGAATTTCAAGATTAAACGATAACAAGAAGGGCAAGGTGTGGCCGTACCTGGTCGCGCTATTCGTAGTTGGCCGTCTCCCCTTTGTCGCACGAAACCAGACGCAGGGAAATGGCAAGGTGGAAACTTGGCAGGAGAACGAACGATTTAGGGTTAGGGATCGAAAAACCAAGAAAACGCCGGAAGAGGAAGTTGTATTGTCGAAGGGGAAGAAGGAAAGAGTTATGCAAGGGGAAGAAGGAAAGAGTTCTTCGGCTATTTTAGGGCCGGCGGAAGAAGAAAAGGGCAGAAGACAAGAGATAACAGATAAGGAAAGAATCGAAGCAAGAAAAGGCAGATTGTCGAAGGGGAAGAAGGAAAGAGTTGGGAAAGAAGGAAAGAGTTGTTCGGCTATTTTAGGGCCGGCGGAAGAAGAAAAGTGCAGAAGAAGATGAGATAAGAGATAAAGAGATAAGGAAAGAATCGAAATGGCAGATTCTCCAGCGGCCCCAGCGGAGGAGGGAAATGTCGCGCGATTTTTGCGCGACATTTGCCGGCGCTTTTTAAAAAGCCGCCGGGAAAATAGACATTTGCCGGCGGTTTTTACAACCGCCGGCAAAACTCCGCCCTCCTTGCCCACCTTTTTTGTAGTGAGATTTTGATGTTTTTTTTAGTTCTAAATAAGACACTTTGTATGGCATATCTTGTTTATTTGATATTAATAAAATAGTGAATATTTCTTATGTCCCTTCTTTGACAATTTTTTTTATGTGTGTATTTTTTTTTTCAATGCAATAGAAATGGATTTGTTTAAAGATGAAAGTATTCCCAACAAAAGAGGCAACTTAAATGATAAGGAAAAGGAAGAAGGATCTGTCAGTAAAAAGCTCAAGATCAAGCAATTTAGATGGACTAAATTAATGGATGATCTTTTTCTTCGTATACTTGCTGAAGAAGCGAGCATAGGAAACAAAATTGACAAGAGATTCAAAAGTGAATCCTATAGCCGTGTTGCTAAAGCCATAACTGAAGCATTTGATGTTGAATGCCAAACTGGACATGTGATCAATCATTACAGAACTACCAAAGCATTATGGAGTAAAATACAAGAAGTCCGCAATAATTCTGGGTTTGGATGGGATGAAGACGCTAAAGTTATCAAAGCGGGACCAAAGGAATATTCTGAATATGTTAAGGTATGACAGGGTGTGATTTTATATTATTTATTTCCCTTTTATAACTTATTCATTAATAATATGATACATATGTAATCATCTGTTGTTTTGAACTCAGGCACATCCTACTAAAGCACAGTTTTTGAATAAGCCAATAGACATGTACGAGGAGATGGCTCTTGTGTGCGGGGATGATCATGCAAGAGGAGATTTTACCAAAAGCTTTAATGACACAGAAACCCCCATTGAATTGTGTGATGAAGATGAAAACAAGCTTGTTGATGACGTCAATGGCATCGAAGATATCGTATTTGACACACAGACAGACAAGCAACAACATTCCAAAAATTCGGTAGAAAAGGAAATCAGAAAACATGGAAAGCGAAGGCGTTCTTCTGAAGGCATGGAAGAAAAAGTTGAAATAATGGCAATGCAAATTGGAAAAGTTGCAGAAGCAATTACTGAGCTATCTGGCAATCATATTACTAATGTGTTATATGAAGAAATAATGAAGATTGAAGGCTTTGAGGATACATTTCTTGCATCAGCTTTTGATTATCTTGTGCAACACAAAGACATTGCACAAGCATTCCTGGCTAAGAATGAAAAGCTTCGTAAATATTGGTTGCAGAAATTTGACCCAAATAAAATGATATAAAGGAAGCACTAATTGTTAGATTGTCTTTAGTACTTACATGTCTTAGTTAATACTTTATTTTATAGTAATTAATGCAAGCATTTGAAATTGTTATTTTTCAGTAATTGTGACTATAGTTTTATTTTACTTGACTTAGAACGTTGTTAGTTATTATTTAGAATTTAGAATTTTATGTTTTTTAAATTGTTTATGTATATTTTTTTAATGAAACTTTGATTGATCCAAATTTTTTGAGCCTACAGGTTATAGCAAGTTTCAGGTCATTTTCTTTGATTTTTTTTATTTGTTCCAAACAGAGGAAAATGAAAAACTCTCATTTTCAAGTCTATTTTCCAATGTCAATCCAAACAGTTGAAAAACTTTGATTTTCCCGAAAACATTTTCCGATGTAAAATGTTTTCCAAAGAAAAACCTTTTACATCGAAACAAACGCAGCCTAAGTCCTACTATACTCGGCTAATCTCGTACGTGCATGATTGGATGTATATAAAATGACTCAGGACTCCACGCATCCAGTGCCTGATGAAATCTCATGCAGCTTTCAACTTACCCAATTTAATGCTAATTAAAGTAAATAATTGATATACTCTACTCTTTATATCCCACTGTCATCCCTTCAAGTAGTACTGCTCAAAGAAAGGGAGCATTTTAGGGCACAGCTTCATCAACCTCTCATCCTTTAATTTCATTTACGGTCTTCTGTGTTGTCAGCGGAAGAGACGCCATTTTTATTAGCTACATCATCTCCGACGGGTTTTCTCTGCTCTTGGGAAAACGATCCATCCGTGGATTTTGACTTGATCTTGGGGTCCGGGCTGTCTTCTTTATACTTGTACCATGATGCCCAAAAGAGATAATTTGCAAAGTTAAGACAACTAAGAAGGGCTAAGAACCAATAGAAGAGGTACAGCTTATCACTATCGTCCAAGAACTTCCCATGCAACCACCCTTGTCTGCTAGGAGAAACCCTCTTGCTTATGGAGTTGATTATGTCAACCAAGACACTGCTCAGAAAGTAGCCAAGCGATAGCGATAACCCCGTAAAGGAAGTAGACATGGATCTCATCCCAGAGGGAGCTTCCTTGTAAAAGAACTCCAATAATCCAATCAGGGTAAACATGTCTGCAATTCCAAAAACTCCGTACTGGAAAGAAAGCCAGAAGAGACTAATGGGCTTACTCGGGTCCCTAATATCTTGATTTCTTCTTTTTACCTCTACGAAGCCGGCTATGGTCATGGAAACGGCTGAAAGAACGAGACCGATACCCACGCGTTGGAGTTGCGTGATACCCGATGGATAGCCAGTGATCTTTCGAGCAAACGGAACGAACACAAACTCGTAAATGGGTATGAGGATGGACATGAAAACAAGAGGGATTACAGGCACTGATGCTGGAGGCACCTTAAAACTGCCAAGATAGAGATTCATGGCGCTCCCTTGTTGCACCGAAAATGTTTGCAATTGAGCTAAGCACGTGTTCATAATGACGGTGCTGGCTAAGATGGGCAGCATCCTTGTGAGCATCTTCACTTCTTCTACTTGTGTAACCGTACAAACCCTCCATGGATCTGTCTTTGAGTCTTCCCTAAATATGGCAGCTTTGTCTAAGCACCTGATTCAAGAATCAAATTGCCTTGTTAACTTTTAGCAATATTGCTTTGAAAACCAAACCCCCCTGTCAGAAGGATTAATATAGAATCACCTGAATTGGTTGGTGTGATAAATTTTTTCTTCATGGGGCTCTTTTTCATTATAATCTACCTCATACAGTTCACAAGGGTCTTCTGGTAGTGATAAGCTCCGGCTATGAAATGCGGCAGCTATAACCTGTTATTGCAAACAGATTAAATGACCAATTTGTTATTAAAAGATATATATATATATATATCATAAAGAGAGGGAGATCTAGAGAGAGACGTGCCTGCGCAATTCTTATCATGGGACTGTCTCCCGGTGCTCGGCAGCGATAGAAAGGCTTTCCGGCAGCAAGAAAGGCCAAGCCAATGAATGTAGTCAATGTATAGATCATAAATCCCCAGTGCCAGCCTCGATTCATGCTAATCCACACTATCACCGTTACTCCTAGGATGGCTCCCATGGTTATACTGAGTAAAAGCCAATTGAAGTAGCTTGCAAGAGCCTTTGCTTCCTTTGGATCCTTTTGGTTGAATTGGTCACCCCCAAACGCAGGCAGAGCTCCTCGTACTGCACCTGAACCCAATGCTAACAAACCCATGGAGGTGTAGAAATATACGGCTTTACCACCTTCCAGCTGGCAACTAGAGTCCGCACAAGCCTTTGGTTGCAGCACATGAGAACCTGCTTGAATTGTGAACATCGCGAGAGCCTGCAAAAGACCACGTTAAAGACCTCTTAATTAGTTAAAATGAATCTTTAATTCACTGAAGGAATTCATTAATACATACCACTACTTCGACTAATCCGAAGATGAGACATGTATTGAGTCTACTCAAGTACGTGTCGGAAAGTAAGCCCCCGACGAGTGAAAGCATAAAAGTTGAGCCCAAGAAGTTGGTCAAAGTGTTGGCGGCACCCGGGAGATCAAAGTGCATCACAAGTCCCAAGTATAGAAATAAGCTCGACATATTAGCGATAAAGCCCATGCTCTCCATCCCCGTAAATACTATACAGAGGAAAAAGGAAAATAAAGATGGAAACAGATTTATTAGTCACATCATGTAACAAATGTATTCGGGAAAATTATTGTAGAGTCTCTCTCTTTTTCTTTTTCTTAGAAAATCAATTAAGCTCATTTTTAAAGGTTCTCCATGGGATTGTGCCATGTATCCCTTGAAGCACTTAAGAAAATTACATTACATCTTTCAAGCATCTAGTGCTCTCTAAACCTCTCTCTCCCTCTCTCTCTATCTCTTGCCCTCTTTCTCTACTGTGTCTGTCTTTAAGTCCCCATCTCTCTCTCTCTCTAACTCTTTATCTCTCTTGTCTCTCTCTTTTAACTCTCTATCTTTCTCAAGTTGTCTTTCTAACTCTCCATCTCTCTCTAGCCATGTCTCTCTATCTATCTCCGTGAATGTCCCTATTTGCTGTTCCAAAGGAAATTAATTAATCTGTCCCTTGCAGTCCTCCACCAGTGTTTGGTCAATATTTTTGAGAAAATATCTTATGCAGGTCTTTTCTTGAGAGAGGGAGACTGTTTGGTCCTGACGGTGGAAAAGAAATTAAGAAGGGGAGAGAGAGAGACCGTAGGGTAATTTTCCCAATAAATATGTTAAAATAAAACCACTAATTAATTTGAATAACACGAATATGCATGCTTACCGAAGATGTACATGGAAGCTCTGAATCCACCTTGCGTTTTATTCGATGGGCTGACGGGTTCAGAGTCCCGCGCAGAATCAGTTGTGTTGTCCTCCTGATATATATTGTACAAGATCATCAAAAGCATGCATTGGTTACCAATTGTATAAAGACTAATAGATTAGACAAGAGTAAAAGACGTAGCTTTAATCTTAGAGATGAGAGCTTGAAACTTACCATATTCAAAACAAGTTTGGAAGACTGCGGGTAAGGAACATGGAGTACTGAATGCCACGATGACGGTTGCCTTGATAATATAGCGGAAAGAATACCTAGTATGTAACGTTACATTAGATTCAACGCCACCTCACCTTGTTCCTCCCTCCCTCCCTCTCTCGGCAGTTCATGCTCTTGATCATTGTGAAGCGGCCGGGGAACACCTTGGCATTATCGACCAGTAGCGTAATATTCTTCAAATACTGGATTGGGCTAGCCGGAACACTAACGCAACAAGAAAAGTGGACATTATTATGTGGGCGGGTGAACCAATTAAGTCCAACAACTTAAAAACCATGGGATGGATGGGAGTCATCCTTCTCTTCTTACCTCGTTATAGCCATGCGTTGACAACAGAGCTGCTTCTATTATTAAGAAACTGTTCGAGCTTAAACACTGGTGTAATTGGACGACGATAATCATCCGGTTCATAGAATTTCTTTTGTATATAATTAATTAACAAGTCTGGAATAAAAATGGAAAGATTGTTATCACCGATTCCATAAAACTTCTCCCCTCAAATCTATTTTGTTCTCTTTCCAAACGGTGTAGATTTCATTTCATTCTTTCTTGTGTTGGAAAAAGTGTCGACAAAATAAACATTCTGAGGGTCGAAATTTCTTCGACCATCAACAGGGCAGATTAGCACCGGCAGTCAACAGAGTGCAAAGCAAAAGAATATCACATCGGATAGACATAAAGGAAATTTAGGGTTTCGAGGATTTTTTGGGTTAGTTCATGCGTTTTCTGGTTGATTATATTGATCTCAATTATTGTCTCTCTACTGTCCTAGAATGATTCATTCTATTCGTAGAAGAGGAAAAATAGAAAACAGAGAGAATTAAGGGTTACCCGAATGAGAGGATTGCATCCTCAACAAATAGGAGAGGAGAAACAATATTCGAAAGAAATCTTCAAAGAAGAAGAATAGACGTGAATTTGACGGAGATTGAAGCTTCTAATCCCATCAATCGTGGAAGATGATCAGAGAACAAGGAAAGAGATAGCTCCATCCCAAGGGTTGTTGGGCTCCACAGTCAAGGCGCAGCCTTCAACTACTAGTCTCTATGAAATTTGTTACAGTCCTCTTCGGGTTGCCAACGTTTGCAGTAAAATAGTGGCTACGAGATTTTGGATGATACTAATCCCTCTCAGTTACCTTAATTTGTCACGGAGTTGAAGAACTCCACAAAATCAAAGCTCAAGTATAGCCGATTGAGAGTGAAAGCCACGTAAAGGAAGTCGAAAGCGATTTCATGCCTGCAGTACCCTCATTGTAGAAGAACTCGATCAAACGCACAAGAGTAAACATGTCTGCGATTTCAAAATTGGCGTAATGGAAGGAGAGCCAAGAAAGGCTGATGCGATGACTGGCGGAGGGAGACGGCTGAGACGATCGAGAAGCCAGATTCCAACTCCTCTGGAGGTGGTTTGTGCCATTTGGGTGACCTGTGATCATTTGCAACATGGGAACAAATTAAAAGCCAATTCATAGAGAGAGATCATGAGAGTGGCCATAAATAAAAGCAGAATCACAGGAATTGAGGCCAACGAGAATCCAAACGAGAGCGTGTGGGTCTGCAACTGAGGGAAGCAGGTACTCATGGGGATGGTGCTTAGGATTATAGGCATCATGCCTGATTATTGCCTGTTACCACCTTCATTTATTCTTCTTGAAAATGAGCTTAAAATATAGTGATATGCATAATATAAATATAAATTTAAATCAAATACACCCCCCATCCTTTTGTTTTCTCGTTTGTAACTTTCTTTGTTTGGGTGCCGTTTGGATTTGAGGTGAGGCCTCTAAATATGATATTGAGTACAAAGAGACGAGCGTTCATCCTCTACAGCGGGGGCTGTAAACAGCCCCTCACATTCCGTGGGGCCCCCACCATTCATTTGGGGGCCCACACCATACATGTGAGGGGCTGTTTACAGCCCCCCAACAGCCCCCCTTGTAGACGATGCCCATTCCAAAGAGACAGGAAGCGTTGCCCCAGCAAGATGAAAATAAACGGGCCTAGATGGGTCCTGGGGCCTAAGGTTGAAAGTTAATGGCCTGCCTAAGAGCGTGGTTAGATCTGGTCTGGCCCGTCTCCACCTTGAAATTTTGCCTGCCCGTGCTGTGAGACTGACATGAGGCATTAGAAACCCTGGGGAAGGCGGGAAGAAGGTTTTGTGATTTCTCTCTCCTTTTGCGATTTCCATCGACCGCGGCAAGAGATTTCTTGTTCTTCCTCGATGGGCATAAAGGTGGTTATTCTGTAGTTCCTCTTCATTTGATCATCACTAATTTAAATTGCCGAACCTCGTCACTCACTCCCTCTCCCTGTCTTTCATGGTTGCTAGGGTTTAACGAAGCTTCTTGCAGATAATGCTCCGAAGTGCATGAAAGAGCAAAAATTCGAGAGCTATTTCGGCCGTAAAATCGCCATTGATGCTAGCATGAGTATCTATCAGTTCCTTGTTCGTACAGTCGATCATACTCATTTTGTTTCTGTTTTTCCATTGATTGGATTTCTCCGCGAAAATATGTTGATACGCTCGATTGCATCTGAGTTGCTGCTCCGGAAAATCGTGGTTGTTTAATTAAATCCCGTTTATTTGAACATGTTTTGATCATGCAGATTGTTGTGGGAAGGAGCGGGACTGAAATGCTTACAAATGAGGCGGGCGAAGTAACGAGGTTTGAATTTTTTTTAAAAAAATTTTTCATTTTAAACCATAGATAAAAGAAAATATCTTCATAAGTGAAGTTAAATTTTACTATATTATTTACTTTTGTAGCCACTTGCAAGGGATGTTCACTCGGACAATTAGGGTTTTGGAAGCGGGATTGAAGCCTGTGTAACCTTCTTGCTAACCCTTTTCTTGAATTACATTTTTGTTTTATTAGCATTATCAATCTGTTGCATAAAACTTACGTGGTCAAGGTGGCAGTTCTTAATGAACCATTGTGCTTTTGTAACAGGTATATTTTTGATGGGAAGCCTCCGGATTTGAAGAAACAGGAGCTGGCAAAAAGGTTTCTATCACAATTGCACTAGCATGTTACTTCTTGTGCATTCTAACATGACTGATTTTTCATGGAAACCACCAAATGCGTTGCCTTTGAACTCTCACTGCAGGTTCTCGAGACGGACAGATGCCACTGAGGATTTGGCAGAAGCCATTGAGGTAGATTCATTTTTCAACTAGTCAAGCAAGTTTAGTGAATTGCTTTTTGATGTTGGATCTTCTGCAAAAGTTTGAAGACCAGTTTTCCCAACTTTTCAGACTGGAGAAAAAGAAGATATTGAGAAATTTAGTAAACGAACTGTGAAGGTGTGTTTCTTTTATCCACTGCTTTCATTTTCTCATGTTTCGTTCCTTTTTTTTTTCAAAATTTTTTTTTCTCTTGTTTCATTCTTTAACCAACTTAAATTTTCTTATCCTCTTGTCGAGTTGAATACCAAAGATTAAGTTTTATTGATCATAGACCTTGATCAAACCACAATGCACGTACATTATTAGGTTATTAGGTATGCTACTACTTCATGTTGGGGGTGGCGATGCCAAGGATTGAGACTCAAGTGCTTAACCCTGACTCATCATTAACGCTAATTGTTGGTGGAATTTTGTGGTGTCTTAATTGCCACCAACAGTTCTCCATTAGTCACTGCTCCCTCGTTTATGTCCTTGATGTTATGCCCTTGATAGGAGTGTATTTTCTTTATCTTTCTTTCTTTCCTACTGTTCACCGTATTATGTTTTTAGACACTCTATTTATATCATATTCCATAAATAATAACCTAATGAAAATCTCTTTTCATTTGTTCTTGCTTTTCCTTTTCTGAAGTTATCGCAGTTGGATTTAGCAATCTTCCCCTCCCCTTTCAGTTTTCTGAATATAATATACATTTAGTAGCTAATTAATGAAGGCCTTACAAAGTGATCTCCTCTTCTTTGTTCTCTATCCCTATTATTCACCAATTCACTAAGCAAAAATATAGACTTGGAGTTTGATCTTTCTGGCATTAAAGAAATAATTAGTTTTAACATTTTTGTTATTATATGTATGAACGCTATATTGCTTAATTTAATTCTCTAAATCCTAGTCATCAATATTTATCAAATAATTTGGTTAATCAGGGCACAGATATTTCTTTGTTGCATCTCCACATTTCAATGGGTATATAATCTAATTTGTGACTTTTCTGTTTTCATCATAATTTTAAAATCCAGAAATTGTACTGGTACCACGGACAAGTACCGGCTTCTGTTTAATGTGAATACTGGTGTTTACTGGTATTTATCCATACCAGGGTCGGCCGGTACTGGTACGTACTGGTATTAGGAGACATTTAAAAACCTGGTTTTCATACTGCCCTTAGCTCCCTTCTCTTCAGTTGCACCAATCCTGTAAAACATAGTAATATTCTTTTGTTTTGCTTCGATTGGAACTTTCTTGTTATTATTATAAACTTATCTTTTTTGGCATCCAATGAAAAAGAGAAAAGGGAAAATGGTACGATAAGTGCATATGGATACATAGGATTCATATGAAATCATGTCATTGCAGGTGACCAAACAACACAATGAAGACTGCAAAAAACTTCTAAAACTCATGGGAGTGCCCGTGATCGAGGTGACGTTATTTACCTTGGAAAATATATTGTTCTTGTGAGTTTATTAATGTACACATGCACCCAAACAGACACACAGTATGTCTTACATGGGTACGGAGCATTTGGTCTTTCTTGGATTTGTTCTTATGAAGCATTCGGCCTTTCTTGCAATTAAATTTCTGACTTCCATAAATTTTTCATTTTGGATTCTGTAGGCTCCTTCTGAAGCAGAGGCACAGTGTGCCGCTCTTTGCAGACTTGGAAAGGCACACATCTGATGTGTTCATTGTAATTCTTCCATGTGACACATTTGAACTAGTTTTATAAAAGCTTCTATGACTCTCAGGTTTATGCTGTGGCTTCTGAAGACATGGATTCATTAACTTTTGGAGCTCCTAAATTTCTTCGACATTTAATGGACCCAAGCTCAAGAAAAGTCCCAGTTATGGAATTTCAAGTTGACAAGGTGATCAGAAACACTAATAACATTTAGCATAATTGGATAATGTTGAGTTTATTTTTTCTGAGACACTACTCTTCCAGATTTTAGAGGAGCTAAAGCTCACAATGGATCAGTTCATTGACTTGTGCATTCTATGTGGTTGTGACTATTGCGACAGTATTCGAGGTAGTATGGAGTTGGTTTGATTATTTGTCCTTTTTTAATAACTCAGTACTCTTCCCTTTTCGTTTTGATTAGATGATATTTATTAGCTCCAATGTGCTTCTCTTTCAAGAAGCTAAGGAAATTATTAAAAAGAATGGGTCTTTTACATAGATAATTTGGATAAGGAAACTTTAAGTCTACATGTGATCCTTCACTTCTTGATTCATGTCGATCTCTTTATAGTTGGATTTGGAAATTGGAAGTTCAATCTGATATTTAGTGCGTGGTGGATCTAAACTTTGTCAGTGGCTAGGTTAGCAGAATCTCCTTGTGCTGTCCACGTAAATTTTGGTTATATATATATATACATTTTTTTTATTTCTGGTTGGTTTTGATACTTTGTCTAAGTATTTCTTTGACTTTGTAAGTATATAAAATTTCAGGAGTTTAGCTGAAATGAATTGATGAACTTGGGGGAGGATGGATTCCATTTTCCTAATGTCTGCAAACAAAAGTATTCTTTAGCAGCTGTGAAATATCCTAAATTTTTCCATATAATTACAAACAAAGATAATCTTCTTTGTTTTGTGGTTTGATATGATGTCATTGAATATTGTTAGCAAATGTCTCTTTTCCCTAAATTGTTTTTATCACAGGTTAGAAATACTGTTAAGAATTTATTCTTGTTTCTTTAAACTCTTCTAAGGATATCCTTAAATGTTCACAGCAGCTCTTGAAAATCAGCATGAAAACCTCATGAGATTCAGAACATCAAATTTTTTTCTGGTACCAGTAACCACAGGATCTCAGGCTGTCAATTGGTAGTATCATAGTTTTTGAATGAAATTTCTCCTTAAGATTGTGGTATGAGATAGCTGTGGAAAACAATGGTGATGACCATTTTTTCACACTTCAATAAATCTTGTACAATGATCAAAATCCTAGGGGACTGTTCACTTCCAACAGTCCTGTTGGATTTGTTCCCTTTTTTTTCAAAAGGAAACATTTGCATAGAGAAGTTGAACTTGTGTTGCACTGCGATTACATATTAGGTTACATTTTCATGGATTTGGAATTTATGCATTTTTGATTCTCACTTCATATCAGTCTCAAACCATATAAAGCCTATATTCTAAATCCATACAGAAAATAAAGATCTCAAACTTAAATTCATGGATGATATCCCTAAATAGTTGCCAATTCCTCAAAATTATCATTATTATTAACTCAAAATAGTAAAATCTTCTTAGACTGAACTAGTTTTCAGTTGCCACTTCTGATTTAGATTTAGTTGAAGATTGTGCCTTGGTACAAAAATTTTAACTTTTATAGGAAAGTGGCTTGTAAGGTTTCTCTATTGCAGCCTAAAGGTCACAGATTTGAGTCAGAGGAAACAGCCTCTCCGCTTGTGGAGGTAAGGCTGCATACATCAGACCCTCCCCAGACACCACAATTGGAGGGAGCCTTGTGAATTGGGCTAGCCCATTGATAGGAAAGTGGCTGGAGGCCATGCTCCATTTAGTTCTGATTCAAGTTGGAACCTTCAAATCTTACAATAGCACATTGAAGCCTGAAAGACCCTTGAATTTTCCTGAAATTGGAGCTCAAATGTGTGATTTCTAAACTTGACAACTCAGAAAATGTCTTCTGAGTGCAAAGCACTCCATTTAAGTTCTTGGAACCTGTTGTTACTGGTGTATAGTTCATTTTGAAAATATAAACCTAATTTCTCTCTAAATTATTTATACTTTTGTAAAATTTGGCTTCAGGTATTGGAGGACAGACTGCTCTGAAGCTCATTCACCAACATGGTTCAATAGAGAATATACTGGAAAACATTAACAGAGAAAGGTATCCTTATTGCTTTAAGTTCGAAAGTTATTTGAAATTTTTTCCTGATAAATTGTGCTTTTGAGGTTCTAAAATGATTCTTGCAGGTTTCTTCTTTGATCATATTTGTATTAAGGACTATAAATTTGGAATGTTGTAGCTTTGGAACATTGTAGCTATGACTCAATGAATTCTTGTTTTTGTAAATTGCAATTGTCAAGTGATATTGGAACTGAACATGTGGTGCTAGTGCTAGTCTTCATCTGACATCGGTTGGCAAAAGCTTCATGCACTTTTATGATGTCTTTGGGCTTAATGATAGAAAGATACGTACTTTAGGAATTTCCCTATCATGGGTAAGTTGTCCTTGTTTTCCATTAATGGTTAACATCAATGTTTGGTTAGTTTCTTTGTAAAAGCATAGATGGCCAAATTGTGAAAGAATGTGGCATCTGAGGAGGGCTGAAAAATTGTTTGTTGTTATTTTTACTTGTTCAAGAGGTTTTGCCTACAAAGTGCCCTATATGGATCCTAATTTAGCTGTTAGTTTTTTTAATCATTAATGGACAATTATTTCCTGACTTAACAATTGGGCTGTTTCCTTTCCTCATAATCTTCCATATCATTTTCTCATACAACTCCTTGAAACAATTGTTCAAAGTAGATGAGAAACAATCGTTAACATTTGCTGTTGGGTTCAGATATTTCACCATATGGATAGTTTGGAATTGGATGTTATTTGAAGAAAATGATAAATAGATGCTGGAAGTTAGAAAATTAAAGTATATTATTTCAAAATTATAATTGGAGAGAAAAATAGAAGATTTATGAGCATCCTCTTTCAGGTTCCATTGTATGAGTTATAGTCTGCCTAGATGCTTTTTCTCAATTTCATCTGAATATGGTCAAGGAGGTTACAAATCATTTTGGGGCGTAGTTAAGTTTTTAACAGAATCAACGAGGTATGAAATCCTAGAATGGTTTGAAATGTAGTTGAGATTTTACCAATTGGGCTTAACAAGTGGTCCTACAGAAAATGGATTGGAGAGAATGTTTTTTATTTGTTATCCAGAAGGTATAATAATCCAGTAAATATTTGAAAAACCTTGCTATGGATGCAATGCTAAAGGCAGAAGTTTCAAACAAGTGACACACTTGCAAAAGATTTTTCAGCCCTTCATTATGGGCCAAAATTCTTCTACATCCTGCCTTCTGAGTAAATTTCTGTAGTTTCTTTCTCAAAGCTAAGTAGATGACAGTCTATTTTATAAATTCCCTCGGAAACTTTGTATGGATACATGTATTCATGCCTTTCCTTGTGATAATTTCATTTGACTTTGCTTCTGTCACCATGTAATTTTCATCATTAACTTCTTGATATCTCACTAATTACCAATACTTCACAACAGGTTTGGGCTTTGTGAAAGAAGAATTGAATTGTTTTTGCTTCAAGTTCTTATATATGAACTGTGAATTCATCTTTTTTATTGTAATGATATATTTATGTGCATTTTTTGTGTGGAGGAACTTCAATTATATGATTTTTTTCTTTAATTATGGTGAGTTCTCTAGATCCTTGAGAATAAGTTTCAATTGGTCATGTTTTATTGGCTACAGCTACTAAGTATGAAATGAATTTGTTGGTTTTCTCTTATTTAAAAAGTTGTGTGTTTTCTTTGAATTCAGGTATCAAATACCTGAGAATTGGCCATATCAAGAGGCTCGACGCCTTTTCAAAGAACCTCTAGTCTGTGCTGATGATGAACAACTTGAGCTTAAGTGGACTGCGCCCGACGAAGAGGTAATGGTTGGGTGGTGGTGGTGTGATGATTGGGAAAATCTTCCCCAACTGATACCCTATATATTCCGCATTTGCCCACCCGTAACAATCTTCTATATTCAGCTGTCCAGTTTTATGGTTTAAAATTTTAAAAATAATAAAGCCTAAATCTATTCAAAGTTGGAGTGAGTTCATCTCCAATTTTTACAGAATTGAATATGGATTTCATTTTCTTAAATCCAATAAAAAAAGTCAAATATGAGTTTTGGTTGAAAATTTTTGGTCCAAATATGGACGTAGGTGGATCAGCAATTGATTTGTCCCATTAGCAGCAATATCCTGTTTCCCTCTCTGTTTCTTCTTATTTTGGTGTCTTTGTATTAATATTATTTTTCCATCTTTTAGGGTCTTGTAAATTTTCTGGTGAATGAGAATGGGTTTAACAGTGACCGAGTCTCAAAGGTATCTCTTTCAGTCATTTTATCCAAGTTTAAGTACAATGTCCTTTTTATTTTCAGTGTTGTCCCAAATCATGCTATTCCATTGATTTACATTGATAGTTTCTTAATAGGCCATAGAAAAAATCAAAGCAGCCAAGAACAAGTCAACCCAGGGGCGGTAAATTGTTTCTAAAAACTGCAAGTGCATAAGACATTATTTTTCTGAAGGCTCAATGAGTCCAGTGATTCCATGTTCATATTATGCAGATTAGAATCATTCTTTAAGCCAGTCATGAGCACGTCTACACCACTTAAACGGAAGGTTAGTGCTTCCACTTATCAGTCTAACAATCTTTGATATATTTCTGAACTTATTGCTTGAAGGTTCTTGTAATGTGCTTGGGTGCTGATTCAAAATAGTATGTTATTTTCTGTTATTTCTAACTTTACCTTTTCTGATTTTCATATGATAGGAAACACCAGAGAAGACTGTGAAGGAAATCACCAAAAAATCTAAAGGTGGTGGTGGAAAGAAGAAAAAGTAGTTGCAGAATTGTAAATAAAGCCTGTCAAATTCTCATAAGGTTGGAGTGTTTAAATGCATGGCTCATCATATTCTAGTGTGAGTGGTTTATCATTTTAATGCCTATCCTGAATAGAGTTCTTATAACTTGGCAAGATATACATTTCTGTGTGTCTATGTTGTGCATGTTCTGCAACTGCACTTTTTCATAGTAATATCCATAATACTATATAAAATGAAGAGATCATGCTTTTGTAGACAGTAAA
Source organism: Buxus sempervirens (assembly GCA_947561395.2). Taxonomy (NCBI): domain Eukaryota; kingdom Viridiplantae; phylum Streptophyta; class Magnoliopsida; order Buxales; family Buxaceae; genus Buxus; species Buxus sempervirens. The sequence continues at coordinate 32,680,837 of OX387195.1, forward strand.
TATGAAGCCTGGGGCTTGACCCATTTTCCTTTCCCAGTATTGCCCTCTATCTGTTAATAATTCCTTCCCAGCCAACCATAACACAACCAAAAAGTTTCACAGTTACCACCTTCAATCCAAGAATTACCATTAACACACTCTTGACAATCGCAGTTTTGCACATAAAAGTTGGGTGTCAATAATAAATGTCAATTAAAAAAAAAAGTCGTAAAAGTTCACAATAAAGGCCTTAACAAACAAATAAACTTGAATGAGTTGGAATTATTTTAATCAAGACAATCCTGGTCGTAATAAAATTAAGCAATGTGTCTCCTATCTATTATTAGGTTTCTGTGGATGACAGAATCTTTCTGAAGCAGAGTTTATTATTTACAAATAAGTCAACAGAAAAATGAATGAAGAAGTGGTTTCATGGCGCCAGTGGATAGAGGTCAGAAATGCCTGCTATGTTTACTTTATGAATATTAAATATTGTATGAAATTATCATCTTTTTTATACCACAGTTGCCACCTTCCTGAATCTGTTCTATTGAAGCGGAGAACTAATGAGTTATGACCATCCTTCAATTCCTAAACCCCGGAAAGTAATTTGTCCTTTGGATCCTCACTCAAACTCTCTTTACGGTATTATTTTCATCTCTTAAGCACATGTTGGATATCTTAATGGCCCTTTAATGTTATTCCTTTTTTGTTATAACCGAACCGGATAAACCGGATTCAGTTTTTTGGGTTTGTCTTCTTAAGAAAGGGCTTTTGCTCTCTTCGTCAAGAAAAGAAAAATCTGAGAACAAAGGGAAAAAGGAAAACCTTTCTCTTGTAAAAGTTGAAAGCTTATGTTTTGCCATTGAAAAAATTAGGCTTGTCCTTACTGTTTGTATACCGGGTCATATTGTTTGTTTAATTATTATTGCAAGTCCGTTCCTATCTGGTTCATGCTTCCTTCAGTAAAATATACTTGTATAAATAGTAGATAAAAACAAAAATATCAACAATTGAAGATTATGGATCTCAAGGGGGAGGGAAAAAAAAATTTTGTGCAATCACTTAGGATACAAGCAGGTCTATCAAATAGCTTTGCTTAGATGATTTGAAAACATTGGTCTTGGTCATCTTCATCACAGCATTGAGTGCTCTTGAACTTAGAACTCTTGCATTTTTATTTATTTATTTTTTAATCAGTTGACATGTGGAATAATCTAGGCAAAGTAAATACATGGGCATGGTTCATGGATAGCTAGAAGAGTCACTGGCCATGTCCTACGCTTGTTTCATGCGGGTTCTAATCTCATGATATGTGCTATGCATTTGCATCTGTTGCTTATTAAAGTAATTACACATGGAAAAATGGTTCAATCTCATATTCTAGGTTAAGTGCTCTCTGCGAGAATAAGAATATTAATGCGTAAATGACACAGCTCTGTAAAGAGTGGAACCTGCATTGAAATTTAATCTTCTGCATGAGAAGGAAAAATATGGGCTTTTTCTTCTAATGTGATTTCTTTTGATCCTTTTTCCCTTGAACAGGTTGAAATTTGTGAATCATTGGCAACTTCTGTTTCTGTCAGATCTCTTGGAAGAAGATCACTATGGTACAGATCCGTTCTTTCTCTATCTTAACTCTTTTGAAAAAAGGGCTATAATTTTCCAACTTCAGTAGCTTTATCTGAGTAAAGTGACAGCCTAAAGCTAGAGTTTCCCCTAGATGGTTGAAATCCTTTCCATGGGTGGAAAAGACTTTCATTTTGTTTTACAACTTTTAGGTCTCCTTAGCATGTAAGCTTTTTAATTTATGGGTCCTTCAAACTGCAGGGCTGTAAGTTCTTGTCACATATTTGATAGGAAATCCATGTCTGGACATCAGTCCTTGTATGCTGTTAGTTTCAAGAGGAAGGTTACACTACCAGCTCTTGAGGTTTGTCACTTGCACGCATAATGTAAAAACCTTGACATTTTGAGAAAAGCCAAAAACCTCCCTTTGCATGCATTAATGATTACAAAGCCCTTACGTTAGCTGACGGTCAGGGAAGAGACCGACAGGTGCTGATGTCAGTAGAATAAAATAGTTTTAGATCCAAAACGCCCTTTAAGCTGTAGCAAAACACTCTGTTTTTCATTCCCCTCCTATCTCGTTCTTCTCCTTCCTATTCTTTTTATTCTTCTCCTTCTCAGCCCCCACAGCCGCCATGATGCACAGTTTCTCTTCTTTTTTATTTTTTATTTTATTTTTCTTTCTTCTTAGTTTTCTATTGTTGTTTTCCCATTTGTTTTTGTCTCTGGTCTGTGGCTACTGGTACTGGTATTGCAGTAGCAGCGGTAGCATTATAACCTTCTTTTTTGTTTGATGAAACGGTATCCTGTAACTCACCTTTCCCTTATCTCACTCACCCTTTCAGTCATTCCTTAAAAATACAAGGAATGATGGTGTGATACCAGAAAAAACTCCAGTGACAAGTTAAGCCAGCAAGCCCTTTCAAAAAAGGCAATGATAGGTGTTCCTTGCCCGATACGTAATCCATCCAGGAGTGGAATTCACCAACTCCATTTGGTATGTGCTGGTGTCGGTCTCTCGTCCATTGGTTGTACCTATGGGGCAGGACCAAACGGATGGACACTCAAATGCATTCAATTTATCTGTAACAAGCTATGTCTTATATGCTAATTTTCAGATCAGTTAAAAAATAACAGATTGCACACGTACTTAGCTAGGAGAGTTGGTTTCTGAAAGTCATTTGCTACCAACCTGCCAAAGAAAGACAGAGTTAAGGGCGAACAGTCTCCGGGCTATGTTTTGTTTGAAAATGGAGAAAAAAAAGGGGCAAGTATCTAAAATAAGGGCAAAAGGATGAAAAACCAGTACGTCAGAAAAAAATATGCGGTGTACCGCCACTTGAGGAAGATAATGCCAAAATAACCGTTACTCAGGCCAATCGAGACCTGAAAATAACCTTTTAGTTTGTTTTGACAAAGGTTGGAAGAATGCGATGGATTGTTAGGCTATAACCATCCGTTCACATTGTTTTAACCCGGCAGGCAAGTGTCTATTGTGTGGTTCAGTGGCTATGTAATAAGAATATGTCCTAAAGAGGGATCATCTTATTTTGACCCTTAACAATGCATGGTGGTATTGATTGAAGTTCAAGTCTGCGCCTTCACAAATCCTCGACAAGGCATGGGCTCATAAGGCCTCACCCATTGAGAATGCATTTTCAATTTATAACCTCGCTTGTTGCTTCTCATGACCTTTAACATAAAACTGCCAATCTGGATCCTCGCAAGGTAGTATCCTCGGTAGCCAACTTGAAAAAATCAATCAAAACTTAGTACATCATTTAAATTCCACGTCATTGCCCGGTTAACAAATTGTTTTCGAATTTAATTATGTTAGTTGCATATATGTATACATATGAAGGCTGGGCTGGTGTAGCATATTTCAAGTGACTTCGATTTCTATAACGACCTCTATTTCAGATACGCCTTTTTTCTTTTTCTTCTTGACCAGAACTGTATAGATTAGGGTGAAGGATTAAAGGCAGATGATCTTTATTCAAGCTAAGTTTTCAGGAATGAGTAGTTTTCATCTATCATCCATATGTTTCGTTGGACAAAACTGACATGTACTGCAAATTCATGGCCAAAAAATGGTCACTAAAGTAGATTCGATGCCAATACATGCCAAAAGATTAACAAGTAATTTGGAAGAAGTACACCTGACATATGCCACGCAGTATACCCCTCTTTTTCTCCACTTTTTTCCTGCACAAATGTTTTGTACCCATTCATCTTTTCATCATTTCATTCAGCAAATACGTAAATAAATTTAAAAACTCACATGAACCATTCTCCATAGTGAACAGTAACACGCTAACGTAATGTAAGAGTAACATTCTCCATAACAAATTCAGAAACTTTTCAAAATAATTCTCAGCTTGGCATACTAAGGCCACCCATATGCGCTAACTCATCAGACGTTCATCACAAAACACCTGAATTTTAGGTAGATTCCATCAGAACTCCACCCTACCCGTCATGAAATCTACAGAGCCTACAAGCAGATTAGGGCTTCTCACAACTGGATTGAACACTAACTTAAATGGGTTTCAGGAAATATAGATCGTGATATTCTATCTCTACATGTGCTGCTCTACACACCAAATGAAATATTGAATAATCATTTTTTTCAAATCTCAAAAGTTGAAGAAACAGGAACAATTTTCTGGACAACACAAAACGTTCCAGGAGACCAGCCCCCACAGAAAAAGATGATCTACAAGGCATAGAAAAGTCTGACCTTGACAAAAGCAAGAATTGGCTTTTCCTGTGTGCATTCCATCTATAATATCAAGATAATCATCAAGTTTTGGGGCTTTAGCTCTGCCTTTTATACACCCCCAAATAAGTTTTCATCTTCTCCATATCTCCACCGATAATAGTCATCACTAAAGCAATAGTATTTTATGAGCCAATACCAAAAACGATACAAAATAAGCCATATCAATGTGTATTCTAGCAGGATACAGATCAACACATGAATGAAGAAATAATTCTTAATAATCATTAACTCAATACATACAAGGACTCTGTACGAGATGGTACAACTGAATCATATCTAAGCTCACATGTGTAGAAACGAGATTTTCAAACCATCTAGTCATGCTCACCCAACACCCCTCCGCTGGTCAATTACAGACACCATCCACTATGTTTTCCAAGATAATGCTGGATGACTTAGTAAACTAAAATACACCGGATTGGTTTACAGCTTTTAACCTTGTTGCCACAAGGACAATACCAGAATTTGAATCCGTGACTCTTTTGGCCTAGATATCACACCTTTGCTGAAGTTATCAAAAGCTCATAACAATCCTCCATAAATTTCAACAGGTAGTATAAATTTAAAAAATAAAAAGGGACAATCCTTCGTAAACTAATCCTGGTGTTTGACAGCATCGTGCCTTCCTACTCTATAGCTGATTGGCACATGTCATGACAACTCCAAAGGCTGCTGCTATCATTTAACATGTCCACAACCAATTCCGGAAAACATGTACTCATCAACAATTACCAAATGCCCTAATCACATGATTACATTAACAAGCCAAAGACCTCTTCAAAGTCAGATTTACTTTCATCATTCATGTCATCCCAATAGAATGTGCAGGGTATTTGTCTACCAGAGTTGTGTGGCAGTATTTTATAGACCTTAGCTTTTTAGCTATTACAGGAAATTTTAATAATATGAGTAACTACAGATGGGTGGGATGCTAAAAAGAAAATCTAAACAGACAACATATCCAAATCTAAAAGGACCGTTCTCTAGATGGATTTCTGGATGAGTCCAAACATTCCAAACATAAGGCTAGAAAGAGTTCAGTCATTGATAAATGGTTCAGAAGACCTTTCCTGCATCATATTCTAATCTTCACATAATCCTGATCTATACAGCTGAAACAAAACAGCCGTGACAATGCTTTGGATCATGATGACCATGATAATGATATCCTAACTCGTATGTTGTTTTGACTGAAGTTTCAACCTGTTAGAAGTACATATAACTAAACCACTGGTGGTGTGGTGAAGAAGAGCAACAATGGTGAAGTTAATTCTCTACTCAAAGAAGAATGGACAGTAATCTATGTTTATCATACACGCAAAGTGCTATGGTATGGATAGAACTGTAAATCCTACAGTAGGATTTTGAAAGAAATAGGAGAACAAAGAAGGAAAAAAATGTCGACAAAATGAATCTTTCAACTAAATGATGTGAACAATCTGCAAAAATTAAGCGAGCAAAGCTAAAATTACATGGATATACCCATCAGAAGCCAAAGCATACTAGGAACAGATTACAGAGTAGACTTTGCAGCAGACATTTGAGTAATTAAGATAATAAAAGGCACTGGAAATCATCCAGCAGTGAGCCACTTAGAAAATTTTAATTAGTCAATGATTAGAGTTTTTTCACTCAGGGTATCAATGACAAAAGTAAGGGGCCTGTACTATAAATCGACTTCCAATTAGAAGCGCGGAAGCTTAGAAATAGAGCAACAGATCATCTCTACAACATCTGGTACCGATAAAAAAAAAAAAAGTAACAAGTTTACTTGGAACAACGCAGAGGCCAAAAAAGAAGAAGAAAATCGCAGTGTAGAAAACAGCTCCTGTATCAAAAGGAAGATGGAAGGTCTACCCGTACAATTAACAGATGAAAATATGGTTGAATGATGAGGGAAAAAGAGGGTTCCACGTCGGGTGTTGGGAGTATTTCCTAGTGCGCCTTTCTTCGCGAGGGCTGTCGCTCGGTAGCCAACCTATAGATCCAATAAACCTAAAAAAAGAGAAGAAGAAGAATTGTAAGGAGATGTAACTGGAAGAAATAATGAGCAGCAAGGAGATAAGGGTTATGAGTTGAGTACCAAAGCAAGGACGTGAGCAGTAATTAGGACGACTACCAGCATAGGCACTGCCTCCAGGATCCATGGCCGACCACTACTGTCTCCCTGCTTCGCCATCATCGAACACCGCCCTGGTTGTCAATACTCAATAGGGCTTATTTATTTATTCCAACTCTTGGAGTCGGACTCGCTGCAGCAAAACTCACCCTCCGCACAAACTGGCTTTTTAAACTCCCTCGTCCAAAAGTAAGAACTAACCCTACGCATTTTTACCTTCTCCACCAAAAATAAATAGAATAAACCGCTCGTTGGGAACGCTTGGGTCGGGTTCAAAACGTATGGAAAAGAAGTTCCGACTTCCTTCATCATTGTTTCTACTTGTGCTTAAATTTACAACCGCTTTGGCTTTAGACCCCCGTGCGAGATGTCCAAAATGGACTCTATCATGTCCCTCCTGCAAGCGTGCAATAGCATGGCCAGGCTTCATCGAATCCATGCTTATGTCATCGTTAACGGCTGCCAAGACAGTCCCCTCGTTTCAAACAAGCTTCTGAGCTTTTGTGCCGTCTCCGTTGCCGGAAGCTTGGCCTACGCCCGACTTCTCTTCCGTCACATTAAAGACCCACAAACTTCTGCTTGGAATTACATGATCAGAGGCTACTCCCACAGCCCTTCCCCTCTCGAGGCCCTTTTCTACTACAACCTCATGATGCTGCTGGGCCAATCTCGTCCCGATAAATTCACTTTCTCATTCCTACTCAAGGCCTGTGAGAAAGCCAAGGCGGAGAGGAAATGCAGAGAGGCCCATGGATCGGTAATTCGCAGCGGGTACGCCACGGACGTCGTTGTGTGCACGAACCTCGCGAGGTCTTACACGGCATTTGGATCGCTTGACACTGCACGAACAGTCTTCGATCAAATGCCGGAGAGGGATTTGGTCTCTTGGAATTCGATGATCTCGTGCTACTCTCAGGCCGGTTTTCACGAGGAGGCCCTGAAATTATACGGTAAGATGGGCATTTACGAGGTGGGCGTGGACGAGTTCACCCTCGTTAGTCTGCTTTCATGTTGTGCTCATTTGGGGGCGTTGGATTTTGGAGTCAAGATGCACAGGTTTGCCAGTGAAAAAAGGTTCACATACAACGTGTTCGTGGGGAATGCACTTATAGATATGTACGCCAAATGCGGTAGCTTGGATGGAGCTCTCCGCGTTTTCGACGGGATGCAGCGGCCAGATGTGTCTACCTGGAACTCGGTGATTGTCGGGTTTGGAGTGCACGGCCGCGGGGATGAAGCCATCTCTTTATTCAAGCGTATGTTGGCTGCAGGAATCCAGCCGGACGCCATCACCTTCCTTGGTTTGCTTTGTGGTTGCAGACACCAGGGCCTGGTTGAGGAAGGTGTTCACTACTTCGACATGATGAGCTCCGGATTCAGTCTGAGGCCTGGAGTTAAGCATTATGGATGCATGGTCGACCTTTTCGGACGTGCTGGCAAACTTGAAAGAGCACTTGAAGTTATTAGGAGTTCGTCCTTTGAGGACGATCCAATCATTTGGCGGACCTTGCTGGGTTCCTGCAAGCTTCATGGAAACTTGGGAGTAGCAGAAGTGGCAATGAGGAATCTGTTTCGTCTCGACGCACCAAACGCAGGGGATTGCATACTCCTTGCCGGGATCTATGCTGAGGCCAGAGATCAACAAGGTGTCGCAGGGATGCGAAAATTGATTCGAACTCGAGGAATAAAGACCACCCCTGGCTGGAGCTGGATTGAATTTGCTGGCCAAGTTCACAGATTTGTTGCGGGTGACGAGTCACACCGTGATTGCGCGGAAATCTATAAGAAACTGAGGGAAGTAACTCAACGAGCAATTTTGGTTGGTTATGTAGAAGAAGAATGCCCGGTTCAAATGCCCTCTTCTCCGGGGGAATGGGTGGTAAAACCAGGGAGTCACCATAGTGAGAAGCTGGCAATTGCTTTTGGGCTGTTAAGGACGCCGGAAAGAACTTGTTTACGAATAGTGAAAAATCTGAGGGTATGTAGAGATTGTCATACCTTCACAAAATTTGTCTCAAAAGCATTCAACAGAGAAATTTCAGTCAGGGATCGAGTTAGGTTCCATCACTTTCAGAATGGGCTATGTTCCTGCAGAGATTATTGGTAGCCGTTCATATAATATGCACATATGAAAATTTTATTGGACTATCATCTATGGTTGGAGTTCAGGAAGAAGGCTTAACAGACGAGAGAATTTTTGTCTGCCCCAATCACCACCCTTCCTGCCTAAGGGCTGAGCTTCTTTCATAGGTAGTTCGGACAAACATAGGGCCAACTAAATTCACACATGAGCGCAGACAAACAGCAGATGGATTGGAAGATCTGGATGCTCCTCTATGCTATACTCTCAATATGAAGATGCATGCTTGTGCGCATTACTAATAACAAAGAGTCAGAACAATTTATATGTCAATTTAGATCCTATTTTGCGTAGACAAGTGAATATCAAGCCACAGTAAAAAGGAATTTATTAGAGAAGATGACACCGGCTTAGCAAAAAATTTACTCTGCTTTGGGATCTGTATATGTGGGTCAGCCTCCGAGGTTAGCTCTCCATGGTCTGATCAGCTATCCACGGGCAGCTCTCCACAGTTGACAATCCTGCATGGCAACTGAGGGGCGTCTGATCTGCTTGTTTCTTGGGATTCAAGTTTCCGCACGATATCCATTCCATCAATGACTTGTCCAAACACAACATGGCGTTTATCCAACCATGGAGTCTGCATCATGCAAATTAGCCGGATCAACTAGTAACTACATACAGAATTAGGGCATAGAAATACCAAGTTAACTCAAGGTAATTATTTCTGTACCAATTTCAACAATTCATAATAATAAACATGTTATGATGGGCAGGATCATGGCTGGCTTTTTTGTCTGCGATCTTGTGATCCTAACAAGTGTGCAAAAATAGGGTTGTGAAAGAGGGTTAGACCTAAGGAACCACCACAGAAACAAGCCCTGTGTAAAGTCATAACCATATACGAACACTTTGCCATTAACTTCCAGCAACCAAAAGAAAGCAAGAATCAGAATATCAAACTCATCGAAGTACGCATTTTGCAATAAGAGATTTTATATGCAAGACTTGGTCAAATAGTTTAGGGACCATCGCTTTGTGTGATGGCAAAAGCCTTGAATACCAACATGACAATATAAGTTGAAGTATAGTCATTTTGGAAAAAATGTCAAAGGTTAGGTTTGCTGTAAATTTGCCCTTCCCAAGACCTTGCTTTAGCAGGAGCTACACAGTGCCTTTACTTGGTCAAATGATTTACTCCTTCCAGGATAGTACAACCTAGCTATCTAAAATCTTAAGAAAGGACAGAGACATTGAATTTTCCTTTCTTCAAACATGAGCTCTCATTTACAGACAGATCATCGTGTTTAAAACAAGTTAGCAGTACCATTATCATTCCCACTTTTTGAGCTGACATGGGCAAGGTCCAATAAAATTTCCAGGATCTTAAGGGCAGTTGCAGAAAGACATTAGCTAACCTAAAAGCCTTTCCGCTTAACTTTGTTATCAATCAAAGATCAGCAGCAAGCTCACCTTCACTGTGCAAATGAAAAACTGGCTGCCATTGGTATCCGGACCTGCATTGGCCATGCTCAATACGCCAGGTCCTACATGGTTTACTGCAAATGGGTACATAGAATACACGTACTTATGGATCAGATAACAGCACCATATTAATTAATAACGTATCTTATGGTAGCTTCCAAGCCAGTTTTGCCATTTTATATGAATTAACAGTTAGCAGTATCATGGAAGTGAGATTTCAAAATTCTGCTTGTAAAATTTCAGTAATCCTAGCAAGGTTGTACGGCTGCCTGTTGCAGAAGTTCTGCACTAGTTATTGGTAATTGCTCAAATCAAAACTGGAATTTTATAAGTATAGAACTTACAGGTGAAGTTCTCATCTTCAAATTTAGAACCATAAATGCTGATACCTCCGGTTCCCTGCAACCAACAAACACCACAAATTTCTGTTTATAAGGAAAACGACCCTCTTGTTTATAAGGAACAAAGAAAATTTCCCCTATTTTTCTAGTTGGGAGGAAGAAATCAGGGAACATACGTCTCCTTCAGTGAAGTCACCTCCCTGGATCATGAAATCTTTAATAACACGGTGGAATGAGCATCCTTTATATCCATATCCTTTTTCCCCTGAATGTAAAATGCAGCAGATAAGGCCACTAGACAGTAATGCAATGCAAACTTAGGCCAAGAGTTTTCTACTCCACGAAAAATGACGATGATTATATGAATAATAAAATACTAAGCATAATAGTCATCTGATGTATAAGCAAAACTTGCCTGTGCACAAGGCGCGGAAATTCTCAACAGTTTTTGGGACAACGTCTCCAAATAGGCCCATTACAATCCTACCTACAGGTTCACCCCCAATTTCTACATCAAAGAAGCACTTTGTTGTTACTTTTGCTTGCAGCTCAACACCCTAAAACATAAAACCAATGTAATTATTTAAACCAAAAAATAGAATTTTACATTCACCAAGCAGAAAGTGGTGTCAAATAATACTGGAAAGAAATCCAATAAGTTAATGAACCATGAAAGCATAAATCACATTGTAGATATTTCGATGCATATAATCACTTGCCATATTAACTGCATCTTGATAGGGTAGCTACAGAAAATTTCTCCATTGGATAACCAAAAAATAATAATATGAAAAAAAAAAAAATCTACCTGCTAAACTCTGAATTTCATCAAATGCACAAGAAAAGTGTAGGCATAAAAGAATATAAACATAAAAACACATCATTGTTGATGTTGTTCTCATGGATGTTACCCTTGTGCATTCCATCTTAACGTTTGTCTCTGTAAAAAAAGAGAAAATTATCGGGTTTGAACTTATTTATCTCACTACGAAATCTATAGTGGCCACATGCCACAGAAAGTGGACATAGCATATCCGTTATCATCTATATTATGACAAAATCAGAAACATGTTCATAGTACCAAAACTGAAATTCTGACCTGAGTCATCCTCATCAATCTGCATAATTACTTCTAACAATGCATGTAGCAATAGAATACGTACACAGAAACTGAAAATTGTTATAGCAGGCTATGTAAATGTAATGTAAAACACTAAGCAAGGAATGCAGCGATTCTGCAGGACACAAATTTAATTAAACATCAACCAATTAATGCATTCACCACGATAAATGGTGCTAAAAGTTTAAGGTTGTTATCCCCATTCCTCCTAGATCAATGAGGTAATTCATTGCTGAACATAAGATATCCAACGGGAACTGATTTTATATGTGAAGACTGAACCAGGTGGTTTATTCCAAACTGAAACATATCGCTTACCTCCTGTTCTGATTTGGGAGCATAGGACTTCTTATTTTGATTGATAAAGATATAACTCACCAGATTCATCATTTGTCGCACATAAAATTCAACTAAAATATGAAACACTATAGCTGTATCCAAAGATTTTTGGTATCAGACCTGCCCTTGGACATAAAATAATAATGGAAAGCTGCATTGGATGTACTAAAAGTACCTGTATGCCCCTACAAATATTTTGAGCCATTACATAAACAATGACAAGGACAACAATTCCCACTTCTCTGCACTAGTTGGGATCACTGCATGAATCCTGCTACCAATGATTGAATTATGTGTTATATTCTTCCTCGCCAACTCCTTCCTAGCCTATTCAGCTCCTTTGCTCTTTAAAGCCTTGAACTTGTTCTAACAGCACATTACCACTATAAAAATCAACCTTCTGACTCTACACTCTGTTTCACCAGCATGTATCAGAAGCAAGTTAATCAAATAAGAAACTTACTTTTGCCATGGAGTTGCTGCACACCATTCTTCGGTTCTCAGCTACAGGATTTATTGGGAGTTGCTTGACAGGAAGGCATGCTGTGTACCAGGAGCTTGATGACAATCTTCTCTCAGGACAGCTTAAAATTGGATCTTGAAAGTAATTTGGCTGCAAAGTCCTAATTCGAGAAGCCATTTGTAGCTTATGCTTGCTTGAAACATGGCTGAAACAACTCTGGAAAACACAATGGATCCACACATTAAAGAAACACAGAATTCGTGATAGATCAAGAGAACACGCTTAACAAAGCACTATGATCATTTGTTTATATAAATCAAACCTAAGAAAATGCACAAAGTTCAATTTTCTCCACTTGGGTTCTCATAATGATGTCTTGCTTATTGATGACGAATTGTCCAAAAAAAAAAACCAGTAATGAATAACTAACTACTTAGGATTGGTGATGAATATTTTTTGTCATTGTGGCCTATAACAAACGATATTTTTAATTAATCTATGTTCTTCCAAATCCTTTCTAACCATCTCTATCCAACTCTTTTTTTTTCTTCTATCCCTCTTGGATGCTTTGACTTAGCCGTCTCACACCGCCTCGCAATTGCTTGTAACGTCTCTATTTAACGCATCCAAACAATCTGAACTCTCTCCTCTATTTTACGTCCTACTAGGCTATTGCAGTCTTCTATGTTTAGCCAGTCGTTAATGATTGAATGAGAAAACCCTGGGTATTTGTTGTATGCAAGAGGGAAAGGCTCCCATGCAACAATCTTCTTAAATATTTCAGTTCTGTAAGAAAACTCTGGAAGTTTGTTGCATACGCAACTAAAGAAACATGAAGCACAGAAAAATTTCAATAATATCCTCCACACTCGGTTTAATAAAATTCATGGCAGCCAGCCGACGGAGAAGATAAAGGGGCAGCAGACAAAACGCTTAGAACGAAATGCAATTACACACAAATTCGCCGTTAAAGCCAAAACGGGGTTCACGAGCAACTATATTTGAAGACCAGAGCACAACATAGAATATCAAAGGTTCCAATAAGCTTAAAGAGAGCTAGTATCAGTTTCTTTTCTAATCGCATTATATAAAGGAGAACTTGAGCAAAATAGGGGAAAAACTCCATAGAATCGAAGTAGTAAATATAAAATGAAAATGGGAAGTGGAACATTACCTGTAGAACAGAGCTAGTAGAGAACGCAGAGGCCATGGCGGAACAAACTATACCAGGGAAGAGTAGGTGAGTAAAACAGATAAGAGAGTGAATGGGTGGGAGAGGGTTATTTGATATTTATAGGTAGAACGGACTTTCTAACTAATATGTGCCGGTGTGGGCACAACTTAATAAAATTGCTCTCGATTCTTCCGCCATATCTTCAGCATATCCGCCCTGCTCCATTTCTTCACAGGCCCGAAGGGGTAAGAGAGAATATCAGATGGTAAAATAAAAATTTACCATTTTTCCTCTTTTTTTTTTTTTTTTTTTTTTTTTACCCTTTTTTCTCTTTTGGGTGTTTGGTTTACGTCCTAGTCTCCTACAATGGCGCGTGCATGATCCATTGACGGATTCATTCAACCATTGATCTGAGGTGGCCCAGGAAAAGAAACCGTCGATCACGTGGCACAACTTGATCGGTGCGGTGCCGCGCGAGACGAGGATAGAAGACATCAAGACAGTGTTGAGGGCGCGTGAGATGCCGCTGCGTTTTAGGAAGCGCCATGCAAGCCCTCCAAGGCTCTCCAACTTCCAATCTGCTTCTCTTGCGAGTTTCCAACTCCCATTTGGCCTCCCATAGAAACAGAAGCCCTAACTTCTTCATCAACTCCAGAACCCTAATTTATTCTCCAACGCTGCTCTTCACACTCAGATCAACCCCGGAGCCCTCCCGTTTCGATTCCACTCTCCCCGATGACGAGGATAGTGATGAATCTGGAGCTTTGGATTCATCGTTTGATCCGGACCCTGAGTTTATCTCCGACGATGGTGTTGTCATCGAGGTTGAGAAGGTCGGAAGGAACTCCCGGAGAATTCGATCGCGAATTGCCATCAGCGCGAGCCTGCAAACCATCTGGAATTTATTGACGGATTACGAGAAATTGGCTGATTTCATTCCTGGTTTGGCTGTCAGCCAACTGCTTGAGAAGAGAGATAACTTTGCTAGGCTTTTTCAGGTGAGTGAATATTTGCTTCTCAATTTTTCGTTTCTTGAATTTTCGGAAATATCTTAGGCGGATTTAGATTTTTTTTCATTTTAAGAATCTTAGAGACTGTTTCCAATCACCTGGAGTTTTGAGACGAAGTACACCTGTATGGAGGTAATTTTGATTTTCTAAGACATCCGACAAGGAGGATTAGTGGCTTCACTTTACTAAGAAATGACGTGCGGAATAGCATCAAGATACACAGTTCATCTTCGGGAGAAGATGCCCCTCTAGTTGTGATTCCTTGTTCATCAGGGTCAGTAAATGAAATAAATATATATTAAAGTTGGGTACAGAAGAGGATGTTGGACGACTTTAATAGGATTGTTTCAACCGTTGATGTTTTCCTAGTTTTCGTTCGGAATTATTTGCACGCAGACACACACTTCACTTGATGCCACTGAAGTAGACCTTTTCTTGATAAGAGATAAGTGTTCCATCTGACTAGAATATAGGAACATCAGTAAATGCTCTCTTCTTATTCTTCATCCACTCTATTTTGTAGTACACCTTTTTATCTTGATCCCTATTTTTAATGCACGAGCTTTCTCTCATATAGATTGGACAGCAAAACTTGGCGTTTGGTCTTAAATTCAATGCCAAAGGAATTGTGGATTGTTATGAGAAAGATCTCGAGAAACTTCCTTTTGGACAAAGGCGTGACATTGAATTCAAGATGATTGAGGGTGATTTTCAAATCTTTGAAGGCAAATGGTCCATAGAACAGGTAAGACATTGTCTGTTGTTTATGACTGGTTGCTTTTCTCTTTATGTTATGCACACTATCTATAATATTCAACTTATCTATAGCTTGAAAGTTTGCTCATAACCTCCCTTTTCTTACCAGTTGAAACAGATGTTCTCAAACAGTAAAATAAAGTTAATTCTTGGCGGCAGACATAATCAAGAAAAAAATTGAATGGAGTATTTTGGACACTGGGTAAAAGAACTCCTTGTCCACTATGCAATGTATGAGTATAGAATGATTTGAATCCTGAGAAAAATAAGAACTTTAACATGAACTTGTTCCTCCAAACTAAAAAAGAGGAACTAGCATGGACAATAATTAGGGCTAGGGGAATGGATATGAATTCAAATTTCAGAGAAGCAATTCTTTGAGTAGGACAAATGGAATGAGCAAGATTTTCCCCCCCTTTTTCTCCTTTTATAGGTTTCAAGCCTCTATACTGAAAATGTATTTCATCTAGGCTTTAGAACTAAAATGTAAAGTTTTCATTTAGTAAAAGAAAATGGGTATTATCTGTAAAGTAAAGTCATAAGAATGGTTCGACACTAACTAAAATATCCTTTCCACGTATTGAAATAGAAGCAATTAACAAATTTTCAATCAATTTTAGGATGACGAATTTCCTTTTTTTCTTTTTTCTTTTTTCTTTTTTCTTTTTTTTTTTGATCAGTAAGTAATGGATATTTTATATATTAGAGATAAATTGTACAGGTACACATTTGTGTACCCTTATAAAGACCCTACATCTAACTAAACACAAGATAACATCTAGATCAAAGAGGGACTCTACCAACACCCTTCACACCCCTAAATCCAGGTCATAAAAATTATTACATAACAAGAATTCTTCAATGGGGATGTTAACTCCTGCAGGCTGACCTAACAGCCAACTATGCATCAAGTTCAGTACATCTCGCTGCAATGTTGAATCTTTGCTTTCCGAGTTCTTAAAAATCCTTTTGTTCCTTTCACCCCATATCACCCGATCAATTGCTGCCGGAGCCAAGTTCCAGCTGATGTCGCCACATGTTTTTCCTTTTCTCCATCACCATGCTGCTAGAGCTAGTCTATACTCCTTAGGATGAACCCATGCTACTTTCAACCTCTGAAAAATAGCCCCCACAGTTTTGAAGTACCTCTGCAATGCAGTAGCAAGTGGGGTACATTTTCTTCCTCTCTTTTATCAATGCTGCACCTGTTAGGAATATGCCAACCCCTACTCTTCAAATGGTCCATTGTCAATATTTTATCTAGGAATACTGTCCACATGAAGAATGCCACTTTGCTTGGAATCATATTTGACCAGATATGTCTAAACACCTTATTCTCCAAACCTGAACGGAGAAGGTGTTCAAAAGCCTCCTTTACTGAGAACGAACCGGACTTGCCATGTACCCAATTTCTTGTATCTTCTTCTTGACTTACTGCCTTACTATATAGCACATTTAATAATGCTACATAATTGTTAATCTCCCAGTCCATCATATTTCACCTTAGGTCTATGCTCCACACGATACCGTCCTCCGAATTGGATACATAATCACTTACCATTGCTTGCTTGTTTGTGCTTAAGTTGTAGATCAAGGGGTAAGACTCCTTCAGACTGGTCTCTCCACACCATATATCTTCCCAAAAACTGATTCCCAAGCCATGACGAATTTTATATTGGAAGTGGTGAACGTTTTCTTCATACAATAACCTGGATAATTTGTTTGTAACTTTAAAGAATGGTTGTCAATGATTAAATTGTTTAATCATACCAAAGCCTATTACTGTGTTCCCATATCTCTCTCACCAAACAGCTATACCTTATTGGTTATTTGATTCTTGAAATTTTTTATTTGAAAATAAATAGAAGATGGGGGATATAGGCCCCATAATAGACAGAGTACAAGAAGAGCCTCCAACACACAAAAGTGTACACCAAAACCCCCTCATGGATATTTATTCTTGATATGCTACATCCTCCAAGTTTACCTTGAGTCCTAATGCCATTATGAAACCTTTTAGTAAAGCTCAGGCCACCTTATATTTTCCTCATACGCTTGTAAGAACAATATTGGGTCATCTGCAAATTGTAGGTGCGAAACCGATACTCTGCCCTTTCAAGCCTTAAATCCCTTTATCTTCCTCATACTTTAACCTAGAGAAAATAACCTACCCAGAACATCGCTCACTGGTTTGGAAAGAAATGGCGAAAAGGGGTCTCCCTATCCGAGCCTATAGTCTATAGATGATGTGAAATGCCAACGACATTATCATTAAAAAGGAAGGAAGAAATGACACTTTGTTTAAACAACCTCGGATCCATGATCTCCATTCATTCCCAAAATCCTTCAACTGAAGAACCAAATCCAAAAGATCCTATTCCACTTAGTCATAAGCCTTCTACAAGTGTAAGCTAATCCTCACCTCCTATGTATCATTCTTTCCTCAACACATTCATTCGCCACTAATGAGCAATCTAAGATTTGCCTTCCTTGTACAAAAGCACTCTAGCGGTCTGCTTTCAACCACCCAATCACCTCCTCTAGTCTCATCGACAATATGGGAATTGCTTTTTAATCAGCTCCTAAAATCTGAAGAGTTCAACTTCTGACTTGGTTTTGTTTATTCTAAATTCATTGTATATTCCTAGTCAAGATCCTAGTTTCATCCATGCTTCCTTATTAGAGCTGACTGAATCAATACCATGTCATTTGCAGATCAGATATGCCAAGGAATTCTCTCTTGCAGAATGAGGTGTTAATTCATCCATATTTAGATAAAAGAATGCTGATTTACTCATTGTCAGACTACTTTGCATCTCCCTCAGACATGTCTAGGAACTTTACTTTTTACTCTGCGGAATCTTTTGCTCCATTGTTGAATCATTAGCATCTTAAGCTCAAGAAATTGCAACATGGTTCTTTTAGGTTTCAGCCTAAACCTTGGACTATTAAGACAAAGAACTGATATAACCGACTGCTGCTAAGGGCATCCAGCTAGTATCTGGACAGTTCAAGGCATCAAAAATAAATATCAAACAATCTGTAAAGCTCATACATTTAGGCAGGAAAGGTTCTCTGATTTTAGGGAATAGATATGCACTGTTAGTTATCCACATAGTGAGATGATAAATGAAAATCTAGTAGGATAGCCGCCAATTGATGTGTGCATATATATATATATATATATTGATCCATACATTTCCACACATCAGTATGCTATTTACGATTGAAACATATGCATATTATAGATCTGGTGATCATGATATTATAACCAATTGACTGACATTTGCCTGAAGGATAGAGAGCATAATTCCCACTTTCAGTAATTACTTTTTAGTGCTTATAAATGGCTTTATGAAGAGCTGAACAGTTGCTAAACTTTGCCAAGTGGAATCGGCAAAAATACCCATCCAACAGAAGGGAGTCTTTTTATTTGTAGTTGGGAGTCATTTTTCATGCAAATACGATGACCTCTAGATGGAAGTAACTATCTTTAGCATAAAAGTATACGTTTTGTTTAAATCAATAGGAAGCTGTTACTTAAAAGTAAAGCAGCAATTGATGTTTAAGCAATGGTGGATGGTGTAGACCCAGGCTGAGAGAGTAGGTATCAGCTCATCTGTTGATGAAGATTTTCGGACAACTCTGCATTATGTAGTTGATGTGGAGCCCAAGCTATGGTTGCCTGTTGGCCTCGTTGAAGGGAGGATCTGCCGGGAGATAGTAACGAACCTCTCATGCATCCGGGAAGAGTCGGAGAAACGTGTTCACAACACTATCCCTAATTGCTGATGCTTTGGGTGTCATGTTGATTTAATGGAAATGTTCATTTAATTCGTTTAATTTTCTTGTTATCCTTAAAAATTAACCTTTATAAAGTGTAACAGCAATACAAACTCAATCCTATAGTATACTCCCTCGCTTACGCCGATTGTCATGTCGACAAGGGATGCTGAAACCAGACTCTTTTCCGTCCAACAATGGACATCTGTTGCAGAAATTGACCTAATTGAATTATTGATTCGTTGCATTACAATCATCTGAAATTCGGATAGGGGGAAAGTCTTGATATTGTCATGATCCATTAGGATGAGTGCCGATGTGGATGTTCACCAGTACGTGAAAGCGTAATGATTTAAGTTTAGCTAAAATATGGTCAACTATATCTAAGTGAGAAGGCTTGCTTAGGAGGAAAGAATCAGATACTCGTCCTCCCCTATCCGGCCAATGGCTAATCTGTTTTTTTGGTAAAAGGCCAAAGCCTACATCCATTCATTCACAAAACACATAATTACAGAGGAAGCCACATATGCCGGAATACAGATAACGACCACAGAAACAACAAAAGACAATGGAGCAAGATGACCAAAACAGCAACCATTGATAAAGATCTAAATTGAAGTACAAAAATAAAAAAAATGTAGGATACTTTTTTAAGCGCGAACCAAAGCATATAGGATCCTGGATTGACGGTTTAGATGCTTAAGAAACAGCTAAACAGGAGAGAGATGTTATTAAAAATAAAAAAGAAGAAGAACGGCTTAGTTACGCGATAAACATTGCAGGAAAGTGAGTAGCACATAAAACAGTGCTGCTCTTTTCCTAAGATGTAGTAGTACGATCTCATGCCAGGGATGCATTGCACATCAAAGAGAGTTGGTCAGGAAACAAGATCTGCCCGTTAGGGGTAGTCAGGAGAGGGACTATGGTGCACGCTAGATGGCCAGAAGGGTTTGGGCGGATTTGATCTATCTTCATAAAATTGGCAAGCCATCATCTCTCTATCTTGTTAGCCTTCTTTTCCATATTTTCCCTTTGTGTTTGTGTCCGTTTACATGAAACAGTTGTGCCAATTTCCAATTGGTATTTGGCTACCTTTTTATGTATGCCTCTGATCTGAAGTCTGTCTGTACAGGAACGTCGTCCTGCCTTCCCACTGGGGGAGCTTATTCAAACTTTGAGAGATTGCATGGGACAGGGGTTATTGAGTGCTGTCTTGCAAAGTGGTTATAATCATTGATATTCCAATAATAGCATGCATATATCAGTGCTTGACGGTGCCGCAATCTTGGTGAGTTTGAAACTCTTGGGGTTATCGCATAAAAGAAGTTAACGCTCTAAAACAATGAACTCAGCCTTTGATTGACGCCTTTGTTGGAAGAAAAAGTGGTGTAACACCAAATAAAGCAGGGAAACTTTGTCAAAAGAGTGAATGTAAGACGGGAGGGACCCGTCTTAGCAGCAAAAGGTGTTGGTTGATAAAGAGGAAACATGGAATGACTCGGCTATTATAACTTTATCAAACACCGTCTGATCCCCGTAATATGTGGTCATTAGACTCTCGACCCCAGATTTCCAGATTTGCTTTTGCCAAAATCACGATAATTTCACTAGGTTTGAGATTAACTCATGAGCGGTACTGACCTGTAGATCCCCTGCTCGCTAATCTGGGCCCAACTCTGATTCTCTGTTTCAAATTCTTTTTGCCAAAGAATATTGTCTTTGATGGATCAAGCGTTTTTAACTTTTAGTACTGTGAACAGCAAGCTTGTTGATCGTGGATTCTTAATCATTCACGTCTGGTGGAAAGAAAATGACTCCAGTTACCATTACTTAATGTATAGAATTGAAAGAGAATGGGAAGATGAACTGCCTCAGTTCAGTATTACATGCCTTAAAGTAGAACTTACCAATTAAAGATTGGGGAAAGAGATCAGACAAACATTTGGATGGTTTTCAACTTGGATCAAAAAAATGACTAAAGATTTCATCATACTTTATTGACTTTTTTGCTTTTAGGTCAGAATTTCTGGTGAAACATCTGATAATGTAATGGCAGGGACAAAAATACCTGCTCTGACTTAAAAGCAGAAATATCCAATAACATAATTGCCTTAAACCATACATCTTATTAAAAGTTCTAAACCAACTAATCTCATCCGTTATGTATTGATAAACCACTATATTAGGCGTGTCAAAAGCCTACGCATTATGCAATTTGAATACTTGTTATAGTCTAAGCAGTCAGGCAACTGATGATGTGATTACAACTCCTTTTTATCCATATGCATTGAATACATCATTGCCATACTAAAGTCAAAAAGTAAAAAATTAAAGAAATCTAGTTAGTCAGACAGCACAGCTGCATTTACATTTAGCAGTCACTACCCCAAAAAAAAAAAAAAATTTACATTTAGCAGTCCTGATAAAATGCAATGGACCTGATGCATGTGAGCGTCTGACTAGAGATTTCGGTAGACCGGAATCGGATGAAATCTTTTAATATGTTACCACCTGCTTTGGCCATCTAGTAGCATGCTACTATATAGAGTATTTCACGGTTAATGTTTTTTTCACGTGGACCTCACTTAAAACATTTATAATAATGAAAGAATACTGATGTTAAAATGCTCTGTATGGTAGTATCTCACGGCCAAAGCAGGACCAATTCAAAAAACATAGCAGAAGATTTCATTTAGATGCGAATATCTATTGGGGGTGGGACCCATTTGAAACTTGAACGGTCTTACAATGAAGTAAATAAAACCCTAATCAAGAGACAAGATGGAGGGGACTAGAAAAAACTAAAAGTCAGAAACTGTGAACCCCGGGCCTCGGTAAAGGTAGTAGATGCCATCCATATTCTATCTCAATCCATCAGCTTCACTACCAAGTCTTCAACAAGAAAGAACCAAAAAAAGAAAAGGGTGTTATTTTCAATAGTGAGTGGTCTAGAAGGACGTAAGAATCGATCAGACACAACTTTAGGCTCTTTTTATGTTTTTAATAAGCCATTCCAGACTTGGGGAGGTTGAAAGACACAGACCTTCCAAAAAAATAAATAAAGAAATAAATTTCAGTGGGCTTGGACTTTGGTTGGAGATGCCCACTTCACCTACTTTCTTTTATTCTTATTTAGTTTTTAAAATAAAATAATTGATGAGTCATTGGATTTTGTCCATAACACCCACCATCAAGATTGCTTCCCGAGGATTTGAGTCTAAAAATAATTTCAATACGGTTGTTGAAAACTTGAAAAGAGGAAGACCTTGGCTGGCTGGCTCCTCGTAATCTGGTGGGGCTGTAAGCTCAGTCAACAATATGTGATTGGGATGGGGGGCCACATCATGATTACATGGATGCATATGCATGTATGTCTAATCTAACCATTCTAACGGCATGTGGAGTAGTGTGGAGTGTGGAGAAGAATAGATGAACCGATTGAGTACTGTAGACATCCATCTGCTTTCATTGGACATGCATGCATGATCTCATGTCAGGTGATCGAGCAAACTATATTTGGACGTTGGAGCCACATGATGTAAAGCTCAAGTTGTCTTCTTCCTCGTGCTTAATTTGCATGACCAGCTTCCATGCAATATGCCTTTTTTATTTCTGTATCTGTGATTCTGTATTGGGGGAGAGAGGCCGCGCGCGCGTGCAAATGGACCCAGATTCTGCTGCTGCTCCCAGTGACAGTGATGCAGACGAAATCGTTGACCTAACTCAATAAGTGAAGGGTGACCACCCATTTCTCTTTCACTTTCACTCATCATTCAAACAAGGTTGGGGATGTAATGGTACGTACGTAGTATTTCAGAGATGGTTTTTTCATA
Organism: Buxus sempervirens; assembly: GCA_947561395.2. Lineage (NCBI taxonomy): Eukaryota > Viridiplantae > Streptophyta > Magnoliopsida > Buxales > Buxaceae > Buxus > Buxus sempervirens. The sequence continues at coordinate 32,703,670 of OX387195.1, forward strand.
AGCTACAAACTTAAGCACCCTTCTGATGTGGGACTTGAGATTTTGTGATGGAATTCTTGCGAGATGGAATCTTTGGATCCTCCGAAGCCGAAGGCCAACACTATAAATTTTAAGTATCTAAAGTAAACTACGAATTAAACTTTACAACTTGATTCACTCGCATTCTTCTATCATTTTCAAAGATCTTACTAGTAATTATATTGTTTGCTTTGGTCCATTAGGCCTCATGATTTTATTCTTATATTTTACCCCAAAAGGCTTTGTTATTTGAGGAAGTCACAAGGCTGTATACATAGACTTTTACCTTCTTCTGTTTTTTCTCCTTTCTGAGCAATGTGGGATCTCACAATCCATCCTCCTTAAGGGCTGCACGTCCTAGCCCTAGTAGCATCTCCTAGCCCATTAACCCAAGTTCTCTCATATGTAACAAGCAACATCAGGGTCCCAAAATTTTTAGTCATCAGCTCTAACTTTGATACTATATATTCTATAACACCCCGATCCCATTGGTAATGATATTGTCTGCTTAGGCACATTAAGCTTGGTGATTTTTCCCCAAAAGGCCCCATTACTTGAGGGAGTCATAAGGTTATATATAGAAACCTTCTCTTCTCTGAACATTATGGGATTCCGGAGATCTTACAAATATCTCTTGTTTTTTTTTCTTCTTCTCAGAAGTTCTTCCTCCTAAATAGGCATATCTAACTTCTACTATGTATATGTGTACTATTATTAAGGTAGGAAAATTTTTGGATTTGATGTTCTATTGAAAAAGGAAAAAACTGGAAACAAATTCAAATTGTGTGTCAATCAATCAATATTCAATAATCAAATCCTTTAGCTCGGATTAGGTTGGAAATGGATGTAAAATTTGGCAAATGTATTACGATATGAATCCAAGTTTCATATATAGCTTTAATTGATTAGACTTATAAAAGAATGCATTCTTCTTCTATGTCTATTCATTCATTTTTTTTAAATGCTCATAGTTCCAACGATCAATTTTAACTCGAACATGTACTATTCACTTCACTCTTTTTCTTGTGAAAAATTACGCCCTAACATATGATTACCCTTGCGAGTCTTAACTTTTTTTTTTTTTTGGGTAATGCTTGCGAGTCTTAACTTGGAACAAATGATTTTAGCAAAAAGGGTTCAGATCCTCTCTGCAGCACAATCTCTATGTTCTATGTGTAAAGTTATCCAACGGCCACGGATCAACCACATCAACCAAATGGAAAAACAATTATTTTAACATTTTTTATTTTGAAAAAAAAATGAAAAAGCAAGAAGACTCCCCGGTGCATACTTTTTGAATACTATATATGTGACTAAATAATACATGGATACCTTATCAAAATCTTATTAGTACCCTTTAGTTTTTTTTTTTGGAACTCAGGGTATCCGGGCCCGTTTACACTCAACCAACTAATCCCTGAGGGCCCATACAAGAACTTGCAACCCACATGGCTCAATTAAGTCTAAGGCCAATAAACCTTATGCAATTAGCCCCAAAGAATTGATAACACATTAGTTACTCTCTCTAAAAGGAAATAAATAACACTTTGATACCCTGTGGAAATTTTGTAATTATCCTTTGGATATCTTGTGTTTAAATAATACATGGGTATCTCATGAAAATTTTATTAGTACCTTATGAATTCAAAGGTATCCTCTAAGTGAGTCAAAAGGTATTCTCTCAAGTCCCATTGTTAACATATGGGTGCTCTATGGATGTTTGTTAGAGTTAGAGGGAGGGAAAGCAAGAAATATTTTGAATTTAGTGGTGATGTGGCTAATATACATCTCTTGGATTATACGCACTGTGAAGATACGTACATATGTAACCAAAGCTTAATTTATAGAAAAGCAAAAGCTTTAATTGAACAAAGATGTAATAAATCTATCAAGATAAAGAGATAGATGCTCTACAAATTGAGTGTTTAGGAGTTGGGAACATAATAAGGTTGGGAAAGCAAAGGTTAAGGATTAAGGAAGCACAAGTTTCCTCTTTTCTTGTATTTAACATTGGATGTTTGATTCCTTAAGACCTTTTTCCGATATTATTTATATGACCAGAAGAGCAGCTAGGCTTAGTAGACTTAGCATCCCTAATTCCTGCTTTACTTTCATAATGTAATCCTGGAAATGGGAACATTTTGACTCACGTAAAAGGGAAAAATGATCAAACAAGAAAGAGAAAGTGGGATGGCCTCTTCACCCTTTAGACATCAATTTCATTCATGGTCATGATGATGGGCAGTGGTTGCTCATTGACTCCATCACCCAATGCCACCAATCATTCAAAATAAAAACCAAACCCACCCCACGTATCTGTTGCAACTTTTCAACTTAATTTAATTTCTTTTTACCCTCCCAAACCATTTGAAAACCCCAAGAAAGAGACCTTCTTTGATGAACTCAAACGTAGATTCATCGTCAGTCCAAAACCAAAAAACTGAAAAAAAAAAAAAAAAAAAGAGGCTAGAAACTTAAATAATCAAACCCCCGCATTTCCTCTTCTTTCTACCCCATTTCTCATCTCATCTCGGTTCCTCCTCCGTTTCTTCTTCTTTAACCCCTGAAGAACTCATCTGGCCATTTGTTTCTGCTTTTCCCTCTTCTTTGCTGTGGTCCTTTTGTTAAATTCTGTTGTTGTTGGTCGATCTCATATCATCTGGATATCTGTTATATCCTACGAGGTCTACGTTTGTTTTGTTGGTGTTTCCAAGTTTTGCTTACGGCGCATCATACCCATAGATCTGTTTACTGCGGTGTTCGATTCAGAGCTTTATTCAAGATTGAAGATCCCTCCAAAGGTCAGATTAAGGGTTTTTGCACTTGTTTGTTGCCGTTATTGTTTCTCTGTATTCTGTTTGTGCTACTGATTGTGGAGAGGATCCAGTGAAATACGCGTCACAGGCTAATGAACACAAGTGGGGTTTGGGCTTATATCCGTTGGGTTGGGGAACCTGTATCTGTAATTTGTCTTGGAATCTTAATGCTTTGATTTTGAGATATTGATGATGCATAGTTACCAGAGAACTCGCCAGGCTGGGGGATTGATCGAGTTTTTGTGTTTTCCGTTAAGTTCTCTCCTTCTGTACCTGCTCATGTTGCAGAGTCATAGAAATCCTCCATTTCAGAGGTCTCCTCTCTAGTGTAATCAGTCATGGGTAACAGCACCTCCCGCGTCGTGGGGTGCTTTGTGCCGTTGGGTCATGGGAAAGGAGGCGTTGATTTGGACTTCTTAGAGCCGCTGGATGAAGGATTAGGCCACTCCTTCTGTTATGTTAGGCCAGTAATTCTTGATTCTCCTGACATGACTCCATCGAACTCTGAGAGGTTCACGGTTGATTCTAGCACACTTGACTCTGAAACATTAAGCGGGTCATTCCGACATGAGATTGTGGAAGATCCATCCGGTTTTCCGAGAGCCAACAAAAGTTTTCCTGAAACCACCTTCAAAACCATATCAGGGGCTTCTGTCAGTGCCAATGCATCTACAGCTCGCACTGGAAATCACAGCGCACTGTTTAGCAGTGACACTCAAGAGCCTGCAGCGTCTTTCCAGAGCACCTCCTCATTTACTTCACTACCTCTTCAGCCGGTACCTAGAGGCTCTGGACCTTTGAATGGCTTCTTATCTGGTCCACTAGAGAGGGGTTTTGCTTCAGGTCCTCTGGAAAGGGGGGTCGGATTTATGTCTGGGCCAATTGAAAAGGGGGTCTTCATGTCAGGTCCCCTTGATGGTACAGATAAAACAAACTTCTCGGCACCGCTTGCATATGGTCGTAGAAGACCAGGCCTACGGCATTTGGTGAGAAGTGTGAGTGGACCTATGAGAAGTGCATTCTCTCACACCTTCGGTAGAAATTCAGTGAGGCCTGGTTGGATTCAACGTGTTTTCCTACACCCTGTGTCTCAGTTCGTCTGGCATCCTAAGGAGCCAAAGTTCAGATCAGAAGCCCCACGAAACTGTCTTGAAGTGGGACCTTCAGAAGGGGAGTATAAGAATACCCGCAACTTGCAATGGGCTCATGGAAAGGCTGGAGAAGACAGGGTTCATGTGGTATTATCAGAAGAGCAAGGTTGGTTGTTTGTTGGGATATATGACGGCTTCAGTGGTCCAGATGCACCTGAATTTTTAATGAGCCATCTCTATAAGGCCATAGACAAGGAGTTGGAAGGATTGCTTTGGGATTATGAAGATAAGTCTGTAATTAATCCACAAGAATCTGAAGTTCTTCGACACGGCAATGATGTAGAATCTTCACAATGTAGCATAGATAACTATCAAAATTCATACTCAAATGAAAAGGTTATTCCTGGTAGCTTAGAAGAATTGCATGATCCAGGCACTGTGATACCCCAAAAATCTAACCATGAGATAGTTGAGGAAAAAGATGAAGTAGAAGGTATTAACCTGCAGGGATCTGTTGAAAACGGCAAATATTTCAGCACAATGCCTAGCTTCGCCAGGGTGGAAGCTAGCCCTATGACAGCTGCAAGCATTGCTGGCAAAGGTAGGAGAAGCAAGCGGCTTTATGAGCTACTTCAGATGGAAAAGTGGGATGAGGAGGGTGCACCTCTAGTATCTGAGCTCGGGCACCAGAGAAAGGATTTGTGGGAGTTGCAATCAACTTCAGATGACTTGCAATCCAGAGGAACCTTGCTGAAAGAGCAAGTTATATCATGCTCATTGAACCCCAAAGGAGACTGTTCTACTTGTCAGGTTGAAGATGCCAGTACTTCAGGAGTAGATGGAGGGGTTATTGGGGCGGATTCTAAAGTGGAAAGCACGACTTCTTGTTCTGTTTCATTGCAAAGGCAAAGTGCAAGGAAGTCTCTGATTGGGTCAAAGATTAGAAGAATGTACAGGAAGCAGAAGTCTTTGCGCAAGAAGCTGTTCCCTTGGAGTTACGATTGGCACAGAGAAGATACCCATATTGTTGAGAGAATAGAGGAGCCACCGGTACCCATTAGGAGATGCAAATCCGGATTGGTTGATCACGATGCAGTCTTGAGAGCAATGGCTCGAGCACTTGAAACTGCTGAAGAGGCTTACATGGACATGGTGGAGAAGGCACTTGATAAAAACCCAGAGCTTGCTCTTATGGGTTCATGTGTTCTGGTGATGTTAATGAAGGACCAAGATGTATATGTCATGAACCTGGGAGATAGTCGTGTTATCTTGGCACAAGAGAGGCCGCACGATCGTTATCCAAATCCCAACCTTATAAAGGATGATGCAAGGCACTGGAATAGGTCCAGGGAGTCGCTTGTACGTGTGGAACTGGACAGGATATCAGAGGAATCTCCAATACATAATCAAAACTGCAGGGTTAACAAGAGTAATAAGAATAGAGAGATCTCCATTTGCAGATTAAAGATGAGAGCTGTTCAGCTCTCAACTGATCATAGCACAAATGTTGAGAAGGTATGTAAGCCTGGCCCTTTTTATGGAAGGTTTAATCAAAGCAGCTTCATGTTTTACCATTTAGGACTTAAGTCTCATATCATTTGTCTACAGTTTGGAAAACATCAATAAGTTGTTAATCCTATCATGAAATTTTCACATTGCTGGTCATGTTTGTTGGCTAAGAACATTTTTTTCTCCTGTTCTCATATTCCTAAGGGTCATATGAGCATAAATAAGCTTCACAGCATCTAGATGCAGCTTGACACTGACACCAATTCTTGATCTTTCTCCTCATAGTATTTTGTTTTATTTATATTCCAGTTGAATTGAACAAAAACAAGAAAACGGTTGGTTCTCGTACAGTTGTGGTCATAATTGCATCTAGTATACTGACATTTGATGGTGGAAACAATTGGTTCTCGACAGGATTGGGCAAGTTTATTGTCGTGATGCTACAAATGTTTTATTGTCTTCGTGATGGATCCTTTTGACATAGTTGTCTCCATTCTTCTGATTGCAAGTTTTGATCACCAAAGTTTTGCTTTGAGGTTTAAATTGTTATGAAGTATGTACTAAATAACGTTAACCTTTAGTTTCCACATGAGATTAAGGGACATCTGTACTCTTTAGGCTAGCTTCCTTTTTTCAACGAAGGAAAAGGAAAGCAAGGGATAGGTCAAACTTCTTATTAATGAATGGATTGTGCCATAAGCAAGTCATGTGTGAATAAGTCAAGGAGATTCTCTCTGACTTTTCTTCTTCTTCAGTTTCTTTCTTTCTTTGTCTTTGCCTTTTCTTTTCCCCTTTTTTGATTTCAGTCATTATCACACGTTTTCTTTATTTGAAGTGTATAAGAAGTCCAAAAATGGGATTGACCATATATCCCACAAAATAATACTTAAAACTTTTAAGTAACCATCCAGGCCAAAAAATAGTCCCTAGAAGGATCCTAAAATGGGAATAGATGTAGAGCCCAAAAGTATTACTGATAAAAAAAAAATTTGTTTTAGCAAGAGTTGTACTTTTCTTTCAGCCCTCAAGTTATTTTGCTTATGGATATAGGAGATGCGTCCATTCACGTTTCTCATGGGAGGCAGTTGACCTTAAATGAAAATGGGCTGTGTCCACCAGAATTTATATACAGTAAAAATTAATAACCAAAATTGGCTTGTCCTTACTAGTTGTGTTTGTTAACGCAAGTTTTATTCCTCCATTTCAAAAATGTAAAAAGGTGGCTTATCGTGACTAATTGTGAGTGGTGATAAAAAATTTTTTGCTCCCAACAACAATAATAACAAAATGCCTTATAATTATTAGTTGTTATCGCGTTTGTATGTGTGTGCGTGTAATTTTTTTTTCTCTTGATGCAGATAGCATTAATTAAAAATGGTACATTCATTTAAAACCTCCTTGCGGGGGAAAGGTCTTAATAATAGCAAAAATAGGAAAAATACACCAATCTCTCACTAAGTAATGCCACCCGGCCCACCCGTACTACAAGATGATCCCTTCCATTAGCAGTCCTCTCCAATCATCTCCTGGGAAGACAAGCCAATAAACATGTCCTCTCTACATGCTCCCATTTTGGGTAGATGGTCCGCTATCTTGTTGGCTGACATTGGCACTTGATTGAACGATGTGTTCAAGTCAAGATAAAAAAATCTAGCTTTGTGGGCTAGAGGTAGAGCTGGCAAAAAGCGACACGACCCGATTTAAACAGGTTTGGGTTGACCTGTATATTAATTGGGTTGGGTGCGGATTCGGGTTTTTCCAACCTGCCCGTAATCAGGTCAACCCGATTAAGCCATTTAGTCACTTACTTAGATTTTAAAGGGGAACCGACGAACCGTAAATGTGGGTTTATTACTAATGAATTTAGTTGATAAAAAAGAACTCGGTATAATGTGGGTTTATTATCCTTGAATATTGATGCATCAGTGTCCACGCCCATGGAAGTATAACTGACGATTGGTTTGGTCAACAATCCAGCATGGGTTTGGGTTAGTAACGCTAGCATGCTTAAACTGAACTTGGATTTCCGACCAGTGAATATCCATATATTTTTTACTAATGATAGAACTTTAAGTCTTTAACATTTAAAGATGGTTCCTATTACAAGAAATTTTTAGTAGAATCCAGATTCCAAATCCAGAATGAGAACATGATTATCATGTAATTTTTCTAATCATATTTTTTGCAAAAAAGAAAAATAATAATAATTGGGTTGGCGGGTTGGGTTCGGTTTGGGGGTTTTCCAACCCACCATTAATCTGACCCGATTAACACCCAACCCGATTATGACTCAACCCGAACCTGACCCAACCCAACCCGTTGCCAGCTCTAGCTAGAGGTTGGAAACACCAAGAGCATTGTTGACCTTCAAAAAGCTAGTGTATTTTATGATTCTCCTTTTGCTACGAGGTTATAGAGCCCTACTACCTTAGGTTGTGTGTCTCCTATTACACACGTTAAGAGTTCCACCCTTATTGAGTCTCCTTCCCTTACTGAATCTAAACAAGTGCTAATGATCACTCCAAGAGAACATTTAAACCTTCCTTGCATGCTAGATTTCCTCAAGTAACCTAATGAGTATCCATTGAAGTTAAGTTTGATCAAACTCCTAGGGCAAGGACTATAAGATATCTTAACTGTACTCGTAGGGAATGAAGAGTAGCACACACACTGCCATACTTTGATAGCTTCTTATGCGGAAGAGCCTCTAAACTCCGAATACCTCGAAGAAGCCATTGAGATCTAATTGCTTAAATCAATAACATCCTAGGTTAATTAAGATCCTCTTATTCCTTTCCTTCCATATGTACCATACATTCCCATGGAATAATAATGAATAAAGGATTCGATCCTACTACGCAGTCCCATAAAACACCACTAAGAAAGTAAGGACCTCAATATCTCCATCATAGCCCAAGCAAATATACAAGGCATAAATGTGGATACGCCAAATCTGCCTCAAAGCTCTACAATGTAATTATAAATGATCTACAGTCTTGCCTGACAATCTAAAAGAAATCCCACGTTAGAAGATACCAGTGCTTGCTTCCTTCTTTTTTGGAGTATGTCAGTGGTGTTTAGCTTATAAAGTAAGATTGTCCAGGCACATATATATGTATGTGTTGGCTTTTTAATCCTTAGCGCATCACTCTTTTGTTTGAATATTTATAATTTTTAAATCAAATATGATCTATTCAACCATTTTATGCTTAAAAATATTTTTATAATTTTTATTTTATAAAATTGGTGCAAAGGTAAGGTTTCTCCATTGTGGACTAGAGGTTGTGGGTTCAAGTTACAGGAAAACAGCCTCTCCACTTTCAGGGGTAAGGTTGCATATGTCAGACCCTTCCCAGACCCCGCGTAGTGGTAGGAGCCTTGTGCATTGGGCTAGCCTTTTATTTTATAAAATTGCCTTATTAATACTTATAGCATCACTAAAAAAATAGAATAGAATATTATGGCAAGGATAAGGTACAAGGGTGAATCATTTATTAAGATATGAAGTATAATTAGAAGATTAGTAATATTACATTGCTAATTAGAAGATTAGTAATTTTTGAGTTTTATAATTCTGATAATATTAGAAGCACTAGAAGTATTAAAATATACTCATTTATAATTAATCTATAACTTTTTAGGAAATTATTATAGATTTGCATAGTTTTATCTTGTCCAATATACATGCACAGTTACTGGTATTACATATACATTTGTGTTTGTGCAATACAGACATGATTAATATGTGAACTGTACCAGTGCAGTAGACAAAAGGTTAAGATTCCTTGCGTATTGTAACATGCGGTAAATAACTTCCGTTTGAGTCCCTTGCCGTGTATGACTGACGCATCATCATTTCAGTTTGAATCTTCAATCTGGGAGTGTCCTAAGCTGACCGACCTGGTTCCACCATCCCAAACTTTGGCCTAGTTGAGATGGATGCTGCTCACTTCGATTCTACCAATTGTAGTTGTTTTTTTCTTTTAATTTTCAGGTCACTTGATTTAGCATGCTTTCACTTTCCAAGTATAGTATTGGACCACTCGAATTACTCATTTCTTCAATTGCCCAACTGGTTGAATTGGTTCAGTTGTCATGTTTTATCTTCCCAGCCCCTAACATCAGTTTTATGAAGTAGGGAGATTATAAATAATGTATGAACTAGCATTATCATTCATTAGTGTGTATATATGACTGCTGAAGTCAACTGGCAAAGGTAGAATTCAAACGCTAAATTGAACATAATGTGTAAGACATTATCTGTGACTGATTTCTACACTTGTATGTAGCTTTTTTTATTGCCGTATTCTCTCTTCTATGGATTTTTAGGATCTCAAGCACCTTTGATATCGTAGGAATTTGATTTTAGGCATTAGTCTAGTGGCAGATGGATTTGAGACTTATTTTTATTAATTATTCAAGAAAAAAATTGGAAAATCCTTGACTGTTATATAGATGTGTAAAATTTTCTCCTTTTACAAAAACAGAGAAGCACAAATTAATGCTACAGAAATAACCTTGTGATCTTGGTTAAATTGCAGGAAGTTCTGAGAATAAAAGCTGAACATGTTGATGACCACCAAGCTATCATGAATGACAGAGTGAAGGGGCAACTAAAGGTGACGAGAGCATTTGGTGCTGGGTTTCTAAAGAAGGTCAGTTTTACATGCAATGCCTTTTTTTCAAATTAGTTTTGTGGCATGCAAGTTTCTGTACTCAGTTGTTAATTTTTGCAGTGTGAGTTGTTATACTTGGGATAGCTGTGATAAAGGGTCAGATATCTGATCTAAGAATGTTTTCTTTCTCGGAAGATTTCATCATGAATGCATCTATTTTACAGTGTTTTGATTGCATGCGTCTGTAGTTGCTCAACAAATGTTCCTATCACATAGGTATGCAAGAGTTGAGAATTTAAATTACAAGCACACAGATATATGTTTATGGAAGAAAATATAGTGGCCAATCTCATTACCATGAGTTTATTTTCAAAACTAGTCCTTATAATCTTGTTCACAATAACAAAAGAAAACACAGTAAAAAAAAAATGAATGAAGCAGCTAGAAAGCAAAGTTGCATAGTGTCCCAATACAGCTATGTCTATGGGAGCCAGCAAAGGGAAAATCTGTTAATCAAAACAGACATTTCTGCAAGAAGTAGAGTACATACCCCTAATTCAGTGGAACCCACCGTGCATTTCTTAACCGTCTACTGAAAACACCATGGTGGCTCATGCATCAACCTATATTCCTAAAGTAAGTTTTGGAGAATTGAGTATAAAATCATAATAGTAACTGTCAAAGCACTTGTAGAAAATAAGAACACAGAATGAAGAGGCTCTTTAGTGGACACTAACCATCATCTGTAACCCATTTTTCCTTATTAAGATTTTTTTTCCTCCATAGCAGAGTATTGTTGTCATTTAGGTTCCTTATCACTGAAATTATGTGGCCAGATTCACTTTTCTTAGGTTTCTCTTAGTGTTGATCCTTTGTTGTGAAACTGATCAAACCTCTGTTGTTATTTACTCGTTGGATGCAGCCAAGATGCAATGAAGCTCTACTGGAGATGTTTCAGATTGATTATGTGGGGATCACTCCTTATATCAGCTGCATCCCTTCTGTTGTTCATCACCAGCTTTCTTCAAGTGATCGCTTCTTGGTCCTCTCCTCTGATGGGCTTTACCAGTACTTCAGTAATGAAGAGGTGGTTTCCCATGTTGCATGGTTCATGGAAAATGTCCCTGAAGGTGATCCTGCACAGTACCTCATTCAAGAGCTTCTCTTTCGTGCTGCCAAAAAAAATGGTTAGTCAACTCATATAAGCTTTGCTTCCACGCACACATGTGCACACATATTATATTATATACATATGTTGCCCATAGGTTAACTTAAGATATAATCTCTGATAAATTAGCGGAGGAGGAATGGGATTCATGTTGCCCAACCTGCTTGCATTAAGGCATTTGGCTTTAGTTGATTCATGATCTATCAATGTATTTCTATATTTATGCGTGCACGTTTATGTATGCATATAAATAGATAGATAGACAGGTGATAGAACCAGGTTAGACCCCTGGTGTTACACATTTTGCACATGGAAATTGATTTAGTAAACCCCACTGTCCATTTTTACTAACTCATGACCTCACTTCATGTATGAGTTTCTGGCACCAAAAAATTTGCCACATGGAAGAGAAACCCTTAAATCCAACATTTTTTGTTGTTGTGAACTCAAGAAATCAAAGTAAAAAAATTTGGTGGCTGCTATTTACATGTTATATACACTTGTACTTTTTTCTCCGGAGTGTTCAAATTGTCCATTTTGCATATCCAAGGGGTCTTCCGTTAGGTGGAAGGCCTGTTATAACAAGGCCATTACTCCATGTGGTAAGAATCCCAATCTTGCTAGGAAACTAAATATGGTGAGATAGGTTAGGAAACCTTTTGTATGCTTGTGTGTGTGCTTATGTGTGTGTGTGTATACTAATGAGATGTACCACATTTTCATAGGCATATTTTTCTTGTCCACATGTAGTTAGACAATGGCTTTAAATTTTGACTCTAAGAGAAATTTTGCACCTTTAGAAAAGAAAATTTAGGGAAAACTTGATTCTTAAATATTAATTTGAGGGAGATTTTGTGCATTTCAAAATGAAAATTTTGGGAGAAATTTTCTAATTTAGAGAAAATATAAATTCATGGCATACACTGTCATCCCGGAATACATGTCAATAAAGCAACAACTCAGGCTTCATTTGGATTTAATTTTCAAAGGAATTTTATTGCTTGTAGCAACAAAGAAGTTATTTTTATAAGAGTTGTTTTGACCAAGGTCATAAATTCCGAATTTTGTTGAAATTTAGCTGGGCATGCCCAAAAAAATTTATTGCCGGTGACATGCTGAGAAATCTAGTAAAAATAAATTCCTTACAATTTCCCCATCTCGGGTGAAATTTTGCCAGATTTAATTATCATGCCACCAAATTTCCCTAAAATGTTCTCAATCTAGGGAAGTATTTCTTAGATTTCGCTGTCATGCTACTACATTTCATGGCATGCTAGAGAAAAAAATAGGGAGGGTCTGTACCTCCTGTTTCGTGCTGCCAGATCCAAAAAAACAAAATTTCGCCGGCTGCCACGGAAATTGTAAACCATGGTTTTGACTATAGATGAATTGATTACTCATATTCAATTGGAGGTGCATTGTTTTATGCTTTTTGCAAATGATGTGATTGAAGTAAACCAAATTAGAAAGTGGGTAAACACAAAATTGAAACTACATGGTTTATCTTGGGATGATTAAGATCAAGTCTATGGAATGTAAATTTAGTATAAATAATAATAGAGGTGAAGCAACAGTAAGAATTGAAAATTATTGTAAAAGTAGTCAATTTTTTAATACTGGATCAAGTATCCATGAGAAGAAGCATATTGACGAAGATTTTAAAAATAGAATTAGAGTTAGAATTAGAATTAAGTGAAAAGGTGCTTACAAAATATTATGTGATGGGCATATATCCTTACATTAAAAGGAAAATTTTACAGAACAGCCAGTAGGCTTGCTATGATGTATGGATTGTAATGGATGACAATAAAGCAACCTATGCATAAGTTGAGCATTGCTAACATGAAGAAGTTAATTTGAATGTGTGGAAAAATTAGGAAAGATGAGGTAAGAGATGAATGTATTTGACTATGTGTAGGATTTGCCCAAATATGAGATAAGGAAATTAGGTTAAGATGACTTTGGCATGTAAAGTGAGGACCTAATGTACCAGCTATGAGAATTTGAAAGAGAATACACATTGAAGGATATAAGAGGGTGAGATGAAGACCAACAAGAATTTAGACTGATGCAGTCAGGGAGGATTTAGATACTCAATTTTATTGATATTATGATTTTTTGATGGATTTTGATGGAGCGGTGGGATTGAGTTTGCTGGACTCAATTATTGGGGGAAAGGCATGTTGTTTCTGTTGTAATTATTGTTGTGTTCTTGTGGCAGACATTTAGGATAGAGAAAGTTTATTAGTTAGATAACATGCAAGTACTTAATCTGCTGCATTATTTGCATGATGAAGGCTTGTAAGATACTTACCTGTTTTGTACAAGGATTAGACTCGGGTTCTTTTTTTTGTTTGGAGTTCAAATTTATTTTTTAACATGAAGTCTCGAGAATATGTTTCCTGTGAAAATTTTCTTATGGATAACATAATGTTATTAAGCTCTTTACTTCCAACGATAGAAAAAAAATTGCCTAGTACTAGATGATCAATATGATCCATCCTGGATTTTGTGTGAACTTAAATTTTTTTTAGTGCATTATTCAAATATCATGTTATGGCGGCAAATACTAATTTCTTAAATTCACTAAAACTGACACCATGTGGCCCTTATTTGAACAGTCATACTGGTAATGATACAAGAGAGTTGTACAATTTTGGAAATGAGTCTATGTAATGAGGATGATGATAGGATGCGGAACAATTGTTCCTATCAAGAGTCTGCAACCTGCCAGTTGTTGAAATGACACCATGTTGAGACCAGTTTGAACACCTGGGGACAAAGAGTCAGTGGCTAATACCGTTGGAATGGTTAGATGGTGATTTCTTTTTAGTGGGTTAGGGCTCATGTTATGGGACCATGAGTTCCTATCCAATCTTTAGTTCCTTACTGCCAGACACTGAGTAATATTTTTAACTTCCAGAGAAGGAAGAAGAGATAAGGCAGATGTTTAATTTTTAAATGTGTCAAATTCCATTCCGAAGTAGAAGGAAATTTGTTGTGACATAAAAATAATGATGGTATGTTATTGTAATGCCTGATTCGTCCAGAAGGTCCACCTGCAATTGACTATCAAAATATGGTTTCTTTTATTATGGGAATGGACGAACATTAGTATGTGAGGTTTTCTTCTTCTCTTTAAAATTAAAAAGAAAAAAAAAATTTAAACCCTAAGTCCTGCTATATATTGCATCTTCAACCAAAATTTTTGTGAAGCTTCTGTTACATTTTGGCAATTAAAAAAAAAAAAATTGTCTGGAAAGAAGAATGGTGGTTATATTTCATTATTGTTCTTGGTTCCATAATGGATTGTCATGGCCTGTTTCAGGGATGGAATTTCATGAACTGCTTGATATTCCTCATGGTGACCGGCGTAAATATCACGATGATGTTTCAGTAATGGTAATCTCTCTGGAGGGAAGGATTTGGAGATCATCTGGGTGATTATCTTCATGTGTGCATCATGCATCACAGTTTTAACAATTTTCAGGTGAGGGGTAAAGCGTGGGGGCTTTGATGCTCAGTTATTCGCTGTCTGATTTAGGGCCACCGTTTTCCTCTCGTCCAACGTCGTTGTTTCTGCCTGCGCCTTCATGAACTTTCGGTCGTGGAACCCAATTATGGTTAACTTCAAAATGGAAAGGCACGACTAGGGTCAGAAATTTGTTTTCTTGCTTTTGAGAAACCGAACGCCGGCCGAATGCGTTTTAAATTAAAACAATGGCACGAGGCGCCTCTGCGCCCAGCCTATTCCATTTGATATTAAAGGAGGTGAAGTAAATCCAAAAGCGGGCTGTTTATTATTTATAATATTGTGGCTCGGAGGAAAGCCGAAGCCGAGAGAGGGCGGAGTTATGGTACTGCAGAAGGGGAAGGGGAAGGGGAAGGGGATTTTGTACACATTAATTAACGGTGTCGTGGTGAGCCGAGATGGATCGTTTTGATAATATAATCAAACTATCAATAGGATGGATCCTTGTTATGGTTGTAGAGCTTCCAAACGAACTGAACTCTGGTGCAGGTCCATACAATGATGTAGGTGGTTTGAGAATTTGATATTGCTTTGCACTTTCCTTTGGTGCGAATGTAAGACTTGACATTCACGGCAACATTTGTGGCTAAAACCGGATCAACGTCCCGTTGTCACCAGCCACGGTCGCCTCGACAAATCCAAATTGTAAAAGAGATGTAGCAAAACAAGAAAAGTAAGCGTGCGTGAATAGACGATCCGGTTTAGAACTTGTCTGACTTTGAATCACAATTTAAAACTCTTAACCTTTATTGTAGACGAAATGACAATTCAGATTGAAGTCTCTACATTCCCCCGCGTGGTGAAGGAATTCCATGAAGAAGACGAACAATAAGAGGAGAATTGGAAAAGAATGGCATGTATACACACGAGCTAGACTACGATTTGTCAAGCAAAAGGTAATTGTTTTGTGTGGGGGCCACTTGTAAAAAGCACTAAGCCATGGGATGTTGCCACGTCAATCAAATAAGGACTGCACAAATGCAGAGATTCCAACCGGGGTTTCTGTCTCTTTGCGAATGGTACCCATCAAAATGTTTGACTTTCTAGAACAGCCCTTATTTTCATAACATTCCTTAATAAAAGAATATAATGGTCAAAACTGTCTGAATTTTTCCAAAATTTAACGAGCACCTTATTAGTATATATAGAATGATAAAAACGTGTCTTAAAAGAAAAATGGATGGGCCTTGGAAATGTGAATTGGGCCTCCATTCTTAACACTCTACCGAGAGGTCCAGGGCCAGGCGCATCGGAAAGCTTCGTCACTCGAATCCAATGTTGCAGTTCCGTGTTCTGTTCATCGCTCCCAAGCCGTGGGGCCCGGGGTGAGTCCAACCAAACTCCCACTTTTAGGGTTCTGCAATATTTGCGAGGGCGATCGCATTCAGAGGTTAGACGAAGCGGCAAACCAAGTAGAGGAGCGACGCAGAGGCAGGGGCGAGATTTGTTTTCAACGACTTACCACCTCTCAAGGTGAGGGCTCTCCTTCTCTCTCCCTATTTACCATACCTCATTGGTCTCATCTGTTAGGCTTTCATTCGATTATTCAAATCGTGTATTTCTCCTGCTTTTATTACTCCAGACCTGCTAATCTGTATTTCATTTAAGGATCTTGCTTATCTGGACTTCTGGGGTTCCCATTGTCTCGGCGATTGATTTTCGCTTGTGACATAAGACATTCAATCTGTTTGTCAATTGCGCTTACTTCATGTTTATGTATCCTCACATTGTTAGATATTGTTATGGTCCCAGATGTTAAATGCTTCACTAACTAAGTCTCCCTAACCCTTGGGGCTTTTGGAGCAATGGTAAGGCACGTAACAGATGTGAACTGTGTAGACCTGTTCGGGGAAGTAGGCTTTCCAAACTACAAACTACTAGTGTAGTGTTGTTACCTTCACTACAGTGGTTTGGTCTGAGGAAGGACGACCAGATTCTAGGGGCAAGTGCTTGATCCAGAACTAAATAGAAGTGAATTTGGATGAGCACTAAATATTGTATTGCGCAAATTTGTGATTTTCCTCTTTTTCCATCCAAAGTAATTAGTTTCAGTCTGTGTTTTCCCTTCCATGTGGATGATCACTAAATTGCTGATTGTTAAAAAGGAAAAAGGTTGCTTGGTAAATACGTGTTGTTAAAGCTCTTTGCCAACCATGTGTAATTTAAGGATGCTTGGAAATTCAAGACCAAATGAGTCAAATTCTAAAAGCTTTATTGGAAAATCTAGCCAACATGGTTAATTAAAATTAAAAGCATGATTAGTTTTCTTTAGTTCTCAAGGTTTGCCTCAATATATGGTCATTCTCGATCATGTCAAGCTATATAAATTAGAAGCAATCAAGGGTTACAAATGGTCTTTGAGGTTAACAAACCTTATCAAATTGTTGGAGATCTTTATTCGAGCTGCAAGTAAAAAAGGCAATTCCTTTCCCTCTTTAGAAATGAAAGTATAAATTCCAATGTAAAAAATATTTCTTGTGTCTTGTATTAAGTAGGAATTTCCTGTAATCTTTGAAAACAAAATGGTCAATGTGGAGATCTCAGGACATAAGTGTCATACTTGGCCTTGGTTTCATTAGAAATTAAAGTGATGAAGATGGAGAAAATTTTCTTCCTTTTAGCAAACCTTAACAAGGTTTTACAGATTTTTATAGGTTGACTGAGTTATTAGGCTTAACAACCTCATGACTCTTGATGCATGACATTATTAGGGAGGGTGAGATAAGGGGTCTACAAGCATATTATTAGGATGACATTTTCCATGCTTAATCTTCCATGTAATACCCATAATTTGGTCAAATATAATTTATTTGGAAAGCAAAAATTGTCTTTAAATTATATAGATATGTTTCTTACAACTTTAAAACAATTAATGTGGATAATTGGTACCTCAGTCTAATTGATCTGATGTTTGGGAAGTTGATGACGTCAGTGGAACTATAAGGTGGGTAGTACTTAATCAGAAGACCAGGTTTAAATTTGATGCTCTAAAATGGTTCTTAAGCTTCAAGTCTCATATTTCGCCATTTATGCATTATTTATTATTTTCCTTTAAGACGCGGAGGAAGTCTACAAGCATTTGACTAATTCCTCATGCATTTTTGGTGTGTCCATAGCTACCAAACACTTTCCCATATATGTAATAAACAATAATAAGAGTAGCGTTACCTTCTGTGCAGTCTTGTTGTACTGCTTATGGTTATTAAATTACCGGTTAAATGTTCGTAAACATGTTTTTTGCTTGAAAAAGGTTTTAGTTAGTTGAAAGTAAAAATTAAGTACTTGATTGGGGCACCAAACATAGCTCTTGCTTGCATTTGGTTTCTCTTAAGTGTATCTTGTTGATTTTTCCAAGAAGTAAAGGGCTTTTCTTTCCAATGTAGATGTAAGAAAAAGTATCTATTTAAGTGACACCTTGTATGGTCATAGTTCTGTCATCTTGGGATGTACATGAACCAAATACAATGAAACTGATTCTATGTATGAGAGAATATATGCCATCTTTATTTAGAGGGCTTTGTTATGTTGATGAAATATGATTGATGATTGTTGGTTGTGAAAAAAGATGTCCCAGATATGGTGACGTATATTGCCTGTAATTGTGGCTTGTAATTGGATATGTTGTTTTTAATGTTGTAGTTGAGTTGTAGTTGTGGTCAACTATTGTTGTCATCTCTGTTCTTTTGAGTGACTTAAAAACATTTAAGCATCTGTAATCCTCATACAGGTGCCATATGCAGTTTGTTAGGTCTGACAACTGAAATGATAGAGGCACCATTTTTTTCCCTTTTTTTTTCCTGGGCGACATCAAAGCCCAAGTGCTCTTTTTGGAGTCATGATGCATGTTATTTCTTGCTGCATCTCTAATTGACTATTGTGTACCTTTGGGGGGATACTGTCTGGCTTTTTAGTAATGGATCCAAAGCCCTAATTCCCATCATTTGTCACTTCCTGCATATTTACTGCCATAATTTTGGAAAAGATTGTCTTCCTGGGGACAAGGAATGACTTCAGGTTCTTATATAATAAATGAATTAGAAGCCTGTGATTGATTTCCTCTCAGATGAGTTCTATAAATAGCTGCTTTTGTCACATATCTTTTGTTTGATTATTTGTTCCTTTCTTATTTTCCTTGTTAATGTTTAAATATGCATGTGACTATGATCTTCCTGGTATTTCTCCTATATTGCTTCTTTATATTTGGTGCTTTAAAGATCAAAGTCTATTTTCTGAGTAATTGTCAGAGAAACTTTTTTTTATTATTTCTTAAAGAAGTCTCTCCTCCTCTACCTTTATTCAAATAGTTGTCTCATAATTTTGAACTTCGATACTTTTGGGCCTGGGCTCCTTTTGGTTAATATGAGCATAAATTGAACTATTTTAAGGTCAGTGCTGTACCTGCTTATGGAAATATAAAGAATTCAGATGATGGCAAGTGAAATTAAACGAACAGACCAGCTGACCTACTCAAGTGGAAACCACCCTCCTTATTGAACTTATTCTTACATAGACATAGTGTCCATTGGAGACTCGTTTCTGTCAATAAATCACATTTCAGTGTTTCTACACTATTAAAGGATTGGTTGTTCTCTCTTTGTAGCTTTTATCTGTAGCTAAAAAGGATGGTTAGAGTTAGTGTTTTAAATGATGCTTTAAAGAGCATGTACAATGCTGAGAAGCGGGGAAAGCGACAAGTCATGATCAGACCATCCTCTAAAGTGATCATCAAGTTCCTTCTGGTCATGCAGAAGCATGGTAAGTTGGCTTTCCTTAAGTGCTCCTTCCTTTCTTGATGTGCGCTACCAGTCATGTGATTTAGCATTTATTTGTATGGCAGGTTATATTGGGGAGTTTGAGTATGTTGATGACCATAGGTCTGGAAAAATAGTGGTTGAATTGAATGGAAGATTGAACAAGTGTGGTGTCATTAGCCCACGTTTTGACGTTGGTGTCAAGGAAATCGAACCATGGACTGCAAGGTTGCTCCCCTCAAGACAGGTAAGCATAACAAGTACATGGATGTTCATTTTGTCTAGATTACACGTGTTTACAAAGCATGCTCTAGCTTGCTGGCAATTATTTTCCCGTAATATTCCAAAAGATGAGAATGAGGTAGATGTGTAGTGGGTATTTGGAAATGTGAAGAATCAAAGGCACAGATTCTGTTCCAATTTCTTAGGAACCTGCCCTTTCAAAACTTGATTTGACATCACGGGGTTTTGAAGCTTGTTTTTTGAATTCTGAAGTAGCCTGGTAGATCATACTAATGGTTTTAATCTCTGGACCTGGGAATATTCCTTGCCTGGTGAAGAAATTTTTATGTGGGATGTGTTTTAACTAAAAAATTTTCTGCTAGAAGAAAGGAATTGATATGGTAATTTGATGTCTGTTATATGTAAATGTGTACAGTTTGGGTATATTGTGCTGACAACTTCTGCTGGAATCATGGATCATGAAGAGGCGAGGAGAAAGAATGTCGGAGGTAAAGTTCTAGGATTTTTCTATTGAAAGAAGTTTTCTGAGTTAGGTTAAGATAGAAGTTATGATGATCTGGAAAATTGTGATTGTAATCTCTGTGAGATCTTCATGGGAATTTTCTGACTTTTACATATTTCAAGTTTGTGTCAACAATACCGAAATCCAGGTTTTCATGGTGGCATTTCTATAAATGTCTTAATTTGACACCCGTGGAGATTAATCGTATTATATAGCCAAAATAAGATATAAGCATTTGAATAAGGGTCACGGTAACAGTCAAGAATAAAGAAAGGTAGTGCTTGCAAATTTTGCCCCGTCTTCTATTAGAATTTATCCTACATATTCGTATCGGGGATGTGCCCTAATGATACTTGCGTCATTGGTTAATTAAGTTCCTACGTTGTGTTTTTCGTTCTATTGTAATCCTTACGTTAGACGTTCATAATTTTTAACTATTAAAGTTGACAAGCAAATTAACTTTTATGAGAGGGTGTTTTATCCTTTTTTTTTTCGGGGTAGAAAAGGCCTGGGGTGTTTCCATCATTCATTAATATGTCTGAAGTGAAGGAAAAAAAATGGATGTCAGGCAAGCTGCAGAGGTTATGCGAAGCACAGGATGGCGTGAAATCGAGCGTGGTGATATGTTAAAAAGGAAACAACAGCTACAAAATAAAACAAAAAAGGGAAGAAATACTTGAGCCGCCGTAACAGCTGATAATACAACTGTTTCAGTTTTAAATAAAAAAAAGAAAGCAAGCACAGGATTGGGCATAGAATTGCCAGAGACAATAGAAATCCAATTGGTTTGACCGGTGTACCAATCGAACCATAGTTAAATTCAGTTCCAAGGCCCTGCAAAACAACCACGTTCACTCTTCTTAGTCTTGGTGCTCAACCCCCTCGCTATTTCCTTATGCTCACACCCTCGGGTAATCATTTTCATGTCTTTAAAGCCTTCTTTCGTTGAAGCACGTTATGAGAAAATATCATTCTTCCAAAGAAGCGCATCCCAAGACAGCACCGCACGCCAATTCATACATAGGTTTCGTTTCCCTCCAATTTAATGGTGCAACTGTGGGATCACAAAACCTTACCAGACCCAACTTCACAATATCAAACCTCCCTGGACCTGATTCCTCCCACTTAATAACCTTTCCCCCTATGATATATAAATCCCGCCTTAGAACAGCAAAACCATAACCAAACGCCTCTAGTGACCGTGAGTGATCAGAAAGTACCACAGGAGGAACCAAACCTACATCATGCCACTCTCTTTCATGTGTACCTCTGGTCTTAATAGAGCTTTCGCCCCAGTCTACAACTGTGTACACTCGATCATCTCCCATCACCTGAACTGCAAACTGCATTGCCCTAGAGAAAGGCCAGATATCCTCTACTGTGCGCCATGTGCAATCAGACTGATTGAAAACATCAGAGGTATTCTGGTCAGGGAGGCCCACCTGGTCGCTCAAAACATGAAACTGTCCTTTATAAGATAAACCCAAGCAGTCCATCTGTGGGTTGGGTAACGACGGCAATGCTTCCCACCTGCAATTTTTGCTCAGTCAAACCTAAAACATACAGAATGACAGAAATAACAGGAGCCTTCATCTAGAGAAACAACGATGAAAAAATAATCCATTTAAGAGATAAGATATGCAGGTGCAAGTGACAATGCAACTTTGTTACATTACAGGGTTTAAGCAATAGCTTGTATACATTTATAATATGTGTATTTTTAAAAACAGATGTAATATTGAGAGCTGTTAAAATAGAAAGTATAACGTTAAATGCTGGAAAAACAGGATTAGGGGTGTCAACATGTGGGACCCTGATCGGTTGACAACATACCAAAACTGGATTTGACAAAATCAACTGGCTTAAGTGCTGACGATTCCAAGCCCACCTTGGCTAACGCAGGTGTTCCACACAGGGTATTTCAAGACGTAATGATTGAGAATCGACAAGCACCAAATATATGGTCATAGTCTAGCAAGAATGAAAATTGAAGGAATAAACAAAAATTAATCAAGAAAGATTATTTTATCCTAATTTGTCATTAGAAAGAAAAAAAGGAAGAAGAAGAAATCCATATACATGATATGTCACCAAGGGAGCTAAAATCATGTCTTAATCTTTGGGTCTGTGCCTTAGCTCAGCTATTGAACAGGTGCAAAGCCATGAACCCAAACTGCACTTTTTGAGGCAGGATAATGAATATGTACCTCAACTAATAGGATAGTCAAAGTAGCCAGTAAAATCCTTCAACCCTTAATAGGATTTATACATTAATTGAATATCATTGCAGTTCCTCTGTACAATCTATTGTTAGTGACATTCGACAAAGAGCAGCTAAAGAATCATTGTGCCTATTGCACACAAGCTGAACTATTTATTTTTCAGGTTTTACATATTAGATGACAAAGAAAGTTAAAGTTCTACCAGTTCTTCTGCATTGGCAGTCCCAATCACAAGCATTTCCTTTGAAATCATTCGGAAAAATTGAGACTGGTTACAAAATCAGAACTCGAACATCAAATAATGCTTGATTGGGAAAACACATACTTACTTTTATAAGGCTGGAATTTTCTGCTTCAAATCAGATGGTTTTAAATATCAAACTTGCAACAACATAACATTGATCGAACACATAGGAATGAATAACTTAAAACATATAAAAATAAATAAGAATTAAAACTTTGAAAATTTTCTGATAAAACAAACATCACAACTTTAACTTTAAGAATAACAAGGACCCTTGACCATTGTAGGGCTCCTTGAGGTTGGATGCAAGCTGTGGGTCAAAGGTTCCAAGTCTGGACAGGGAAGAGAGAGAGCAAACCTCCAATCAGAGACTTTGGTGTTTACATACCAAGTATACCCAGATTTCAATGAGAAACCTGAAAATAATTTAACTTAGATATTTTCTGAATGTACCTGTCTTTCAATGGATCATAAACTTCAGCAAGGGCAAGGGCAAGAGCCTTTTTCACTGATGATGTACGTCCCCCAGCAACATAAACCTTACCAAGAAGTGCACTGCATGCAAAGTGGGACCTTGGGGTTTGCATACTGGCCACTCTGCTCCACTGTTTTTTAAATGGATCAAACTGGAAAACATCATTCGTTATCAAAGGTCTCTGATAAGGAAATACCGGATGCGGATGCTGTGCTGCATAGGCCCCACCAATCACCAGAAATTTCTTATGCACACAGACACAAGAAAATCCGTAGTGTTGCCGGTTGGGATGTTCCCTTGGAATCTTTGGTAAAGGATGCCATCTATCAGCTTCAGGATCATAAGCAATCCACTGGTTGTTGTCCCCTTCAGTCAGAACAAATAACCAATCTCCACTCCATCTTTCTTTAGCTTTTAAGCTGGAATAGTCCGAGCTACGGATTACATCCCTCCACCTCTTAGAAACACTTTCAAGAACTCCATGGTATCCATGTGACACTTTTACCAAACATCTCAAAGCCAAGTCGTCAGGCAATTCTGGAATTATATCTTGATGTGCAGATTCCCTATGGTGCAAAAGTTCAAGCCATAAGGTATAACAAATCAAAGATGGACATTAAAAGAGTGTGAAATTATATGTCAAAAAGAAAAGAAAGTGGACGACCCCTGCACCTATCTGAGATGCAGCTCGTGAGGACCAACCAAAGTGTGTCCTAGTCTGGAGGAACTACTGCACTCCAGAAGGGATGCCAAAGTCTCACAACCGCGAAACTGTCCAGACTCGCAGAAACAAACCCGAAGGATGTACTCACAGGAAGTAAGTAGGTTTTGAATGACAAATTTAATTAATCGAACTTTAGAAACACAATCAGATCTCTGCCTGAGAACTGCAAACACTCGTCAAGAAAGAAAGTTCCATCAAATGGAAACAAGAGGAAAATACATTGGCACTCCCTAGAAAAGTCATATCAAACTGGGAAAATCATTGTGGATTTGGGGAACCTCGTCGACTCCCTAGTCCAATTTCGAATTTCCAAAGAAAACATCCCACACAAATCAGAAATTGCATAAATTGTACTCAATCGCAGACCATTCAGTGAGAGGGAGAGGGATTCCAAGAGTTCTCCCATGAAACATCACACAAATCATCAGATTCAACCAAGTTGAGAATATCAGAAGGGAAACGATTTCAATTCCCGGAAAAAAAATGGAGGAAGAAGAGTAGAAGATCAATAGAGAAACAATCAACCTGGTGGCGGTGATGACATTGGAATCATCGGAAACGCAAAGAACAATTGCGGAAAAAAGGCAAATTAGGAAAAGAAAGCAACTTACAGAGACATTTGTATCTTATCATAAATCGATACAATACACTGTTTCAGTCCCAGTTCATCGTCCTTTTCATATATGTTCGTCAATGGCTGCTCCTTTAAGCTTTTAGGCGAGACCTCTGTCCGTCCAGATTACAGCTCCATATGACGATCCAAAAATGGAAAACGAGGCCGAAAAATGGAAGGAGGGTGAAATGTAAATAAACGTGAGAGTTTATCGGAAACCTACAACTGGGAGTTCAACCAGGTAGCTCGCCTCTAAACTCAAGAGTAGAGCATGCTAACCTCCGTACGATACAACCCTGAACACCCGAACTCGGGTCATTTCAACCACAGGGTCTTGGTTTCGAAAGCAGGTACCTGGAGAAACGGTGTTTAGACAAATTTCTTTTTCTTAAAAAAATGGTGTTTAGACAAATCACGCCTTATCAAGAAAAAAAAACTTTAATATTGACATTTTTGAGGTGCAAGGAAAACTTTTAAGAACTTCTAAATGTTTCATTTTTTGGAAAACTTTAAAAACTTGTAGATGTTTCATTTTTTTTCTTGATAAGGCATGATTTGTCTAAAAACCATTTTTTTAAGAAAAAGAAATTTATTACATCTGTCAGCGATCCAGAGTAAATCATCATATAGATGTAGAAATGCCAAGGGTAATTACATTTTCACTCAAAAATATATGAAACTTTTTATTGATACTGGAATGTGCATGTGCAATAGCAGCAATACTGCATACAACCAAATGACATTAAGGCCTCGTTTGGATTTTTATTATGGAATTGGGAATGGGTTTCATCTTTACTTTTAGTGAAGTACGATTGATTCATGTTGAGCTTATAAATATTGTAAATTTGTCATTCTTTTAACTCAAAAGAAGTTTTCATAAATGACAAGTACTCTATCAATTTCATACAAATGAGTCTTTAAAACAAGTTATAAGTGTATCTTTCAGAACTCATAGATATTATAGTATGTTACCACACTTTTGCAAAAGTCATTTTGAAAATTCAAATATGGTTGTTGGGGTCGTTATGCTTTGTGGTGTATTTTCTATAACTTATTTGAAGAAAACTCATTCCCTAAATAAAACCAAATACCAATTTAACTCCTCAAACACAACCTAACCCCTAGAAATCATTCAAAGTTGTGGAATGTGTTTCCAAAATCAACACCAAACAATGCCTTAGAAAGTGAGGCGTACCAAATTCCCAGACAAAAGAAGATTCATGCTATATGCAAGCTATGTTTTGGCATTGTTTATTGTTTTTGCTTTTTTGCTTTTTAAAGCAATAAGCATGTTTGGACAGTGAAGCTTTTGCTTTTCATAATAAAGCAAAAATCAATATAATTGCTTTTCTTGAGATACAAAATTTTATTGCTTCTCAATTTTTGGTAAGTAATTAGGAAAAATTGATCGAAAAGCGAAAGCACTCACCGTAAACATGCTTATTACTTCAAAAAATCAAAAAGGAAAAAAACAGTGCCAAACGAAGACACAAAAATTGGGTACTTGTTAAGGTGTGAGTGATGTGCGTTTTGGGCTCTCCGGGCCCAATTTATACTCATAGCAATCGGTTGGATGGAATAAGACAAATTGTTGTCTGCTTTGAGTGTTGGCTTGCCCCGAAATGCACTGCTTTTTCCTCTTGGGATATGCGATATATGAATGTGGATGATGGTAACTTGTGTGCTGATCGCTTAGTTTTTTTTTTTTTAATATTTAGGAACAAAATCCAAGAACAACAAGTAGCTCAAATTGGCATTCAGCGCATTCCGTAGAAAAAAAATATCAAATGGGAGAGACGTGGAGAAGAGATGTAAATAGAAACTTGGAGATTGGGATCCCCCAGTGTACACGGCAAGTAGGTGACATCTGGTTTGGAGGATGAGATGTTGTTTTCTGTCTTTAACTGGGCAAACATCCATCTTATTCCACCTACTCACCGCCTGGCTCTCCTCCCTTGTTTTCCCTTCTTCACCAAACAAACAATGACCAGTTATGCTACTGTGAAACACTTATTACTTAAAATATATGATTCCGCTTGAAAGACTTATTACTTACTTATAATGCACCCTATTATAATTTAAGTTTGCTGGAACCGTCTTTATCAAAAAAAAAAAAAAAAAAGTTTGCTGGAACCGGTACTGTGAACATGCCGTGTCGTTTTTTTTATCCTGCGGCTCCTGCCCGTACGTGGAGATTGGACAATGGACCTCATCACAACTCGGTCAAACCATACAACTCTAGAGTCTAGAGACATCTTTCCATTTTTTTTCCCTTTTTGTTTTTTAAGGATTTCGGTAGCTTGTAGGTCGTTTTCATTCCTCGTTAGTTTTTGGTTGAAGATGGCATGCTTCATCCTCCAAGATCACATCATCAAATAGGAAAACTCTCTCTCTCTCTCTCCCTAGTTCTTCCCCGACCTCGCGGTCTTCGGTCACAAGCATCCAAACTCATCCCTTAGATATAAATAAGACACGACCTTTATGCTTCCTCCGTGCCCACAGTCTAAAACCCAAAACTTTTTCTCCTTCCCTCTCCCCGTCCAGCATGGCAACTATTTTCCCCCTTATCCTCATCTTCTTCACACTCTCCGGCACCTTTGCGGCAGATCCCGACATGCTTCAAGACGTCTGCGTAGCAGATCCTGCTTCAGGTAATAACGGTTCGGTTCTGCAATTACTAAAAGCTAGATATATGGGTTCATAATTAATTTGGAGACTTATAGGAGCAGGGACTCAGACTCGACGATTGGTTTTAATAACCTTTTACTTGGTTGATTTACTCAACAGGGGTAAAGGTGAACGGTTTCAAGTGCAAGGACTCGGCCAACATCAGCTCGGAAGATTTTTTCTTTAGCGGCTTGGCAAAGCCAGGAGCTACTAACAACTCAATGGGGTCTCTGGTGACGGGAGCCAACGTGGAGAAAATTCCGGGGCTCAACACGCTGGGGGTATCCTTGTCCCGCATCGACTACGCAGCCGGTGGGCTTAACCCACCCCACACCCACCCGCGTGCCACCGAGATGGTGTTCGTGCTGGAAGGCGAGCTGGACGTGGGCTTCATTACCACGGCCAATGCACTGGTATCCAAGCACATCCAGAAAGGCGACATCTTTGTATTCCCCAGGGGTCTGGTGCACTTCCAGAAGAACAACGGCAAGGTAGTCGCTGCGGTGATCTCCGCCTTCAATAGCCAGCTGCCCGGTACCCAGTCCATCGCTGCCACTTTATTTGCGGCATCGCCCCCGGTGCCGGACAACGTCTTGACCAAAGCCTTCCAAGTGGGGACTAAAGAGGTGGACAAAATCAAGTCAAAGTTCGCACCCAAGAAGTAGCAAGACGATGGTACAATTGCTCGGAGTGAGTGCTCTCTGTACGTCGCCGGCTTTCGACATTGTTAGATTCCTTACTCCTCTTCACAGTTCGCACCACTCTTGTGTTTTCTACTTTTCTTTTCCCATTGTTCCTTCTCACACTGCCAGCTGTTTGACTTGCGCTTTCGATTTGCATGGAATTAATGCTTTTTATTTGTTATTGATCGATCATAAGTAGTAAGCGTAAGTAACCGTGTGATTTTAATTTTTGTTTCTTATGAATTATCAATCTCTAGAACATTTTTATATCTTTCTTGATTGGTCGCTTAGAGTTAGCAGAGTCCGTTTCCTCTGCTGCAAGCATTTTTTCTACGAGCAGAGGGTCAGTAATGGTATGGACCCTGTCAATTCCTCCTTCCTCGACGGTGGGTGGGTGTGCTTAAATCGGATCCATTTTCGAAGCGATATTTTGATCCCTAATAATTTCAAAGCTAGGATGGGAGAGCTAGCCGGCCCCCGCAAAAAGCTCCCGGAGACCATCTGCCATGATCCCCCCTCCCGTCCCGCCCCTGCTTGGCCGCGAGTTGCGTGAATTCCTCACCATCTATTGGATGAAAGGAGCAAAACACCCACTTTCCTCGTTTTTATCATATATCAATTGAGAAGTGACTTCGTATCAATTGAGAAGTGACTTGATTATTTTATTTATCGATGGATTGGATTGGAGGAGTGCTTTAAGTACGCATATCAAAGGCCTACCAAAAAAAAAAAAAGTACACATATCAAAGTAGAGATTCCCATTGCTGTCGGGAGCTCATTTCTGTGGCTTTTAAATCCCGCAAGCAAAGCATGGAACAATTGATAAAGAAATTCGGCAAGGATGATTATGAAATACAGATTCCTCGTCTCCTTCGTCCTTCACCTTTCTTTTTGCCTTCCAAATCCAGCAACCAAAGCATGGGTCAATTCTTAAACAAACTTAAAATTAATGAAAGAGACAAATTTATGCCAATAATATTTATGACAGTCTACTGTCTGCTAGGCTTCTTGGCTCACACACACACATGTATATACCAATTTTAATTATTAACTCTCTAATTTCAAAATCAGAGCAAATGATCTGTTTTTACTTAAACGTAGGATTAATTAATTTATTTATTATTATTACTATTTTTTTTGAGTCCATTAGCCGTAGGAGTAGGTCTGTAAATAAGCAGAGCTTTGCCCAGCCCGAGTTATTATTATTATTATTATTTTTATCATGGATCAACTGATATAGATGGCGATGCGTATGGTCCGCTTGTCTCGTGCGCCACGTTATTGAAGGGGGTATCGTTTATGTATCACTATGACCTATGAAGGGCTTGTTCTATTGATCGTAACACGTAACATGGAAGCTCAAACGGAGTGGATTGGATTAGGGAAGTAGTCGAGTGGAGGGTTGTAAACGAGTCGAATTTGATACAAAACTGCTACGATCTAAATTGGATCCGCTAAACAATTCAAGGGATTTTTTTTATATAAGAATCTCACTAATTTTTCGATATTCGAATCCGGTTAGATAATATTTGAAAAAATCTTAGGATACTCTAAACCTCAAGTTAATGGATCATGTAAGGGATGAATTAATTCAAATATATCTCATATTATGACATTAAATAATTTAATAATAATATATAAAAAGACTTAAAAGGCCTAAATAACATAACATATATACGAATATACCATTAATAAATTCAAATAGGCCTACAAATTTGCTACGCGTGCAATCTCCAAGTACGAATAAATTTGTTAGATCTTTATTAGGTCAAATATATGTGGTTTCATTTTCAAATGTGAGGATAATCGGATGATCGGATCTGATTCAGATAATTGGATCTAGACCAACATTTATATTTGGATATTCGGATCGGATCTTTATCCGAACCATTGACAGCCCTTCTGGTCCCGATCTAACTAGTGTGGAGACAGAACATCAAATAAAACATCCCCCGGGAGTATTCCAGATCCCTCTGGACTCTGGAGCCTGGCCCCCATTATCGGTGGCGAAGAAAAACAAGAAATTACGAAGAGTGCGCACTCTCCGCCGGTCAGAAGAATTGACGTACATTACTTCAAAGTTCAAAGTTCAAACCAAACAACTCGCGTCTCCCTCCTCCAAAAGTAAAGTTAAAGGGCTAAAGCCAAAAGGAAAGGAAATTCGGTTGCTGGCTGTTGCACCTTTCGATTCTGCAAGACTGTGAATCGCTTCGTCTTGATTTGATTAATTTTTAAACCTAGGAGGAGTTGAAAGATTTCTTTGAATCGGAGGTATCCCTGCAAGAAATGGAAGGAGGAGGAGGTAGGAATAGGGTTTCGCGAGGAATGCTCCCGCTGCTTGCCCTTCACGCCGTCAACGAGTTTTACAGATTGGAGCACAAACCACCCGTGACTGCTGGGCTTCTCGCAGCTAACACCCTCATCTATCTTCGCCCTGGTTTCCTTGATAATGTCCTTCCTACCCTCAATGAGGTCTGGTTTAATCCTCATCTCATTCTAAAGGTATCTCCCTATTTCGCTCTTAGCTTCTTTTTCCCTTTTACGCCAATCATACTTTGTGTTTTTACATTCGGATCTGCGAGTTTCTTAGAATTATTATCTCTTAGCTTTGATTAATTAAGGTTCTGCATTCTAGGTTTTGCACTGCTGAGTCATTTTCCAAGTTTTCTTGTTCCTAAGTCCATGCTTCCTTTTAATTTCATTTAAAGATATACGTGGTTTAATCTTTTTCGCATACCATTATTGATGTATAGGTTTTGATGATAAGAGAGATTCAGCTTTCTGTTCGTAACTCTCAATTTATTTTTAAGATCTTTAGTTTTTGAAGATAGCTTGATTATTTGCAGAGGACATATTTGTGCTTCGAAATACGGTGGAAGTTTGAAGAACAAAATACCTGCTTCAAAATTTTGAGTATTCTTTCAATCGGCTTTGACATGCCCTATTTTCAATAATTGTTGGACAAAATTCGGTTTGTTCTTTGGCGTCCATAAAATTTGATCCTATTTTTCTGAAACTCCCCCGACTCTTTAATTCTCATGTGTGAAAACTCTTATTAGGGAGAGTTGGCTTGAAGGGTGATTCACATTACGCTAAGGAGAAAACAGTGCAATTTTATTCTGTTTTCTCCACTACACGCACTGAGCCTTTTGGTTTAACTGTTTAATACATGCTTGGCATTCGATTCATACTTGATCATCGCAGTATGGTTGAAGGAAAAATAGAGAAAATTTTCAACATGCGAATAGAATACTTAAAAGTATATTTGTGAAAAAAAGGGTCGGTGATGTTAAGATTTTGTGGAGCTTTCTGAAGGCTATGTGCTGCCGTAACTCCTGCAATGAGTGAGTTGTGTGTTTGTGATGTCTACTACAATGCAAAATGCTACATGCCTGTAGGATAACTTATCCATCATCATGTAGCTCATTTACAGGTTTACAGTTTCATTTTTAGGAAGAATTATAAAAAAGGATAAGAAAAGGAAAATTATTTTCATGGTAAACACAGATTCCAGAAGCCTTTGAATGTGCCCTTTCCCTATGCGACTTGGATGCCATTCTTACGGGCAAGTAAATCGAACACCTGTCTTTTTTCTCCTCATAATCTCTCTAACAATAAACTTATCTGTAATTGCTGTGGTCTAATGGTAGCTATGTCAGTCACTAATGACAATGTCAATAATTCAGCATCCCAACTGGTTGGAGTTGGCTATATTCCACCATTCCAGTTTCTTAACCATTGCTTCAGTTATCGTGTATCATTCCAGTCTGTTTTGTTAGCACCCTGTTTTGCTTTTTATTTGCTTTGATACCTTTCTACCATTTGTGTTGAACAGTATGGGGACCTCAAGCGCTTTTTCTTGTCTGCATTCTATCACATGGGTGAATCTCACTTGGTCTACAACATGATGTCCCTTCTATGGAAGGGGATCCAGTTGGAGTCTTCAATGGGAAGCATTGAGTTTGCCTCTATGGTTGCAGCATTACTCGGCATGTCCCAAGGCATCACACTACTACTGGCTAAAAGCCTTCATCTGTTCTTTGACTATGAGAGGGCCTACTACCACGAACATGCTGTTGGATTCTCTGGTGTCCTGTTTGCCATGAAAGTAGTACTTAATTCCCAGTCAGATAACTACACATATGTTCATGGACTTGTTGTTCCAGCACGTCATGCTGCATGGGCTGAGCTGATCCTCATCCAAATGTTTGTACCAGGCGTGTCGTTTTTGGGTCATCTTGGTGGAATACTCGCTGGGATCCTCTATATTCGTTTGAAGGGTTCATATCGTGGCCCAAATCCACTTACAGCCCTTGTTGCAGGCTTCAAAAATTTATTGAGCTGGCCACTGAGGTTCACACGCAACTTGTTTCAATTTGGGCGTCATCGGATATCTGGTCGGGGGACTGCAAGTGGGAATCGGATAGGAAGGATTCCGTCTAGCATGTGGAGATGTCCAGTATGCACTTTTGATAATTCTGGGTGGTTGAACACATGTGAGATGTGTGGTACGCGGAGGGATGGTGATAATTCTTGGCCTTCTAATCAGCCTCACCACCTCTCTTTGGAAGAATTACGCAGGAGAAGAGTTGAAAGATTTGGCAGATGATTTAGGTCATGTGGTAACTGTAACAATACTGAAGTCTCACAAGAGAGTAAACAGGATTGGATTTCAAGTAATGGTTAGAAGAGGTGGTTTTATGTTGATGACGCTAGCTCATAAACCATTTTTGGTGACTGATTGGTGGCACTTGGAAGCTGAGACAGCTTAAATTCCAAATGGTAGATATGGTGCTAAATTTCTTATGAATACTTGGATACAAAATAGTGCATTCTAAATACCCGGCCAGTAGCCACCCCTCCCTAATCTTCCTCGTTAGCGGGTATCTCACGGGCATGGCTTGTTGAATCTCCAGGGGAGGGAATACTTTGTTTGATGTATTCTATAGGTTTTGTGATTCCCAGGCTTCAGCTCTGGTAATAATATGGTTGAAATGGCAATAGGGGATAACGGAAATATAGCAAGCAGGTTCAGTAACTTTGTGGGGTATTCAATGATCAGTCCAGTGTGGGGGTAACTTGTTTCACCGTTAACCCTCGGCATGAAACTAGCACGCGACAGTCCGGTGACTGATGACCCACCTGAGACATGGGGCATGGGCCTCGGTTTTCTCTGAACGCGGTAGGATATGATGGACGTTCGAGGGTTATTGAGCCGGTGAGCCATACATCTTAGCCCTTTGTGTTGTAGGCATCCCGAGTAAGATCTCTTAACAGAATTCTAGTGGGTTGCATGCGCCATTCTGTTGGGTGACGGTTGGTCAGTGTAGTTATCAAGTAGTATTTTTGATGCCTTACAAACAGTTTTCATCTTAGCTCTGCACCAATAGCGAGGGACGTAAATGAATTCGCAAAAAGTGCTGCTCTTTTCTGTAGAGGGCTAATTGATTTCGTAGGGAAGCCTTTATACAAAGGGATGTAAATGTTTCAATATACCCGTATAAATTTACTCTTTTAAAAACAGAAGACAGAAAAGATTAAATAATAAATAAATAGAAATAATGGAATGGACAAATAATAAAGCCAGACCTAACGTCGCTTTAATACGTCTCCTCACAAAACTGATGAACAATTGTGACTTCACTGGCATACCAAAAAAGATCAAATCGTTCAAGGCTCCAAGTGTCTTAGGAAGCATGTTCCGGTCATTCAAGCCTGAGAAACTTACTTTTAAACACCTGACACACGCCTGATACATTTAATGGTTCGGCCTTTTGGCAAAAACAGTAAGATGAACGCAACAAGACATTGTAGCTGCAACGCCACTTTTCATATTGAAGGCTCTTTGTTAGCTTTAGGAGAAGATCCTGAAACTGCTCCCCCTTCGGAACCACTCCAAATCTAGGACTTGTGGGCGGCAGCAACTTCCACAGATAAGATGAAAGTTGCCTTACCTGCTTCCCTTAAATATGTAACATCACCATTCATGAGCTTCAACAGTTTCCTGCTCACAAGCAAGCTGATGCCATCCTCAGAAATGTCACCACCACCTTCAAACATCTGGCTAAGCAATTCTTCTGGTACCCCACCACCTGTATGCGTCATCCTGAAGCAATAAAGCCAGCAACTTCCCATTGGAATTTGATAATGTGATTCAACATATGACTTGTTGCAACCATTCAAGCCATAGCAGAGAAAAACAGATAATGCCTGCCTAAGCCTCCCAATGAAAGTTCCTTTATAGCCAAAAAACTAATTGTTGGAAGTCAATCAATGCTATCAACCTCATATATACATCATGATGAAATAAATATAAACAGAAGATAAAGCACAGATCATGGTGGACTATTGGCACTAATAACATCATTACATCCCTAGGGTAAATCAATAAGGTACTAACAGCATGCAGAGTCTACCAATGCCATCAAGTTCCCACCCATACAAAATGGAGAAGACAAAACAGAAGATACAGCACGCTTTTACAGTGAAACTCTGGCCCTAGAACATCATGGACATATCGTTAGGGCAAATAAATAACGCACTAACAGTGTGCAGAGTCAAAAGGTAGAACCACCCACCCAAACATCTTAATGGCTAGCAGCTTTGATATTTAGCTACCATTTCTAATGTCAACACACTTAGAATGATTCTACAAACACAAACAGCTTCCAAATACAAATGATTAAGTAGATAATCACCAAACAAATTCCAAAATGCTTCCAAAACAGTCGATCCATGAAATGGTCATAACCCACCAGTCAAATACTGCAATATGTAATAGGGAAAGGCAACTTTTGATTCCAGTTTCAGTGAGACAACATCCGCACAGGGAAAAAAGTGTGAATACAAGTGACAAGAAATGTTATTCCTTCCATAAAAGAAATTTTTTGAAGTTTTTACTATATAGGGTTTTTCATGGTTAGGATTTGGATTTGGTAGGTGTATCAATTGAGATCAGTTTAGGGCTTCTAAAATTTCTTGTTGAGGCTTTGGAAATACTGCCAATTTCATACTACTTTTCATCAGCATCATCTTCTACACCAACCCCACCCCCTCCTTTCTTGCCCGTTAAGATTTTTGTCCTTAATTCATTTCACTGAACGGTCATGGGGAGTTAAATGATTCTGCCAGTCAACACTCTATCACATACCTAAATATTAGCTACATGCATGAGGTTCTATGACATAGGCTCTCTCTCATGCAAAAGCTTGGAAGGGTATGATATTTAATTGCCAAAGTTTGATTGACTCAGTATGAGTGTCAATTGTATTTGCTTTGAACATAGTGATTCAGTTAGTTTAGTGGTCTTGGAGAGAAAAATCCATGATTTATCTTCAAGGTATCATGACAGTTGTGTGTGAAGTTTGTTACTTATAAGCGTATTACATATTTCAGTTTCTGGAATTCTCAAGAAAACCCTATGTATCAGCTGGAGCAATCCATGTTCCATTGCCTGTCCCAGATGGGGAAACATGAGTACCTGTCTGTGTATGAAGCCGACATATACTGGTGTCCCACCATCCAGAACAAGCAATGAGAACATGGAGCACTCAGCCAATATGCATTCCTCAAAGAAGGGTACTCCTGTCTTATCCTGATTAAGTCTCCATGAAGGCTGGCTAATCCTCAAAGTATATCCATTGAAATAAGGACAAAGCTTCATCCTATAATGTTGGATAGTAGTTTATATTATGAATACCAACGTAAAGCCATAGAGACACTATGAACACACCATTAGAAAGTTGCATAAGGGAAAGATTTCTTATTAAAATTTACCAAATATACAATCTAATTGTACCAAAAAGTATATAATTAAGATAGCAAAACCACTTGCAAGCCAAAAATGTCCGAATTAATGGATGGGCTGAAATAGTAATGTGTTTGTGTGTGTCAAGGTTTTGAAAGTAGTACCCATCATTCAATCGAAGTAAAGTACCTGAACTCCAGATGTGCAAGATGAACAGTTTCACCTAACCGATCTTTGGCCAAACTAGTGGTGATTCCAAGAAGGCCTCCATTCGGTGTGAAGCTCACAGATACCAACAAGAAATCAGCCAAGATCTGTTGAAGACGCAGACTGTCTCCATAAAGGGTTTCGACCATGATCTCCTCCAATGAATCATTAATAATTTTTATATCTTTTGCATTGCTCTTTATCATGACTTGACTCATGGCGGCAACCAAAACTTCTTGCAGAGTAAATTCTACCATTTCCAGATCTAGATAGCTGTAATTGGTGAAATAATCAGTTCCATATTGGAAGAGGACAAAAAAAAATAACAATAAAATCAGCAAATATTTCTCTACTATTCACGGAACTTTTATCATTTTAGTCTCCTCAGTTTATTATTTATTTTGTAGCCTTGACGTGAACCCAGGATGATGTGTGCATACAATGGTAGCACCAGAACTGATCCAAACACCCAAGCCACAGTTTGCAGCAACATAACTTTATGTGGTTAATTGATCATGTTCATTATATAAAGTTTCTAACTATTACAATTCTCAAAAGCTCTAACAGTTGCCATATGTGTCTAGATGAGAACAGAATTATACCCAGCATGACCGCAGACCAATCGCAATGTCATTTGATTAAATTGGAAGCATCAAACCGTCTTAGACTCAGTAAAACGTTTGTTGGCCAGATCCCTCTAGCACTTCTTGAAAATGTTTGGGTGCAGCTAGTAATGCCAAGAGATGTTTACTCAGTAACACATGAATTTTATGGGATTGGAAAAGAGGGATGAATATGTACTAATAAGTAATATTTGAACCATGCTATCCTCTTGGGTGTTTGATATGAAAGGAACTTGAGGTTTTCTATAATAAGCACTCAAATTTCTTGGATTTGGTGGAAAGAATCAAGGTATGGTAGCTATTCTATCTCTGCTAGTTAGCAGTTTTGGGATGCTTCTATTACGATAATTATGAAAAGTTGGAAGTAAATTTTTTTGTCAAATCCTTGTAGGCATTCCTAAGTTTCTATATGGTCTCATCATCCATTGGATACATTGAGCTCCATTTTTATTGCTCCCATGGGAATCCAGTTCCCTCAGATGTCGAAAGTGTGTCAAGAGATCATTGAAGGTTCAACATCAAAAGTAACTAACAATAACTTGAAACAGCAACAATATCTATCATAATGATAATGGCAAAAATGAAAGAGCCTTCAACAAATTTTCAGTTGTAGCCTCAATATCAGTATGATTGTAATCATCTATCACAGACAACTTCAAATTACCATATTACGTATTTCTGGGTAGCCAATACCAAATCATACTAAATGGTGTGTAAGACTCCCATGATATTTCTTGGTGAAAAGAAAAGAGAGGTCATTGACACTTTTTTCCCCATATTTTTTATAATGAATGAAGAAACAGATTTCAATACAAATTCAGTATAAGATAATGGGAGAAAGGTCATATTTGGACCATATCATACCCTTCTATGATGCTTTCAAGATCAGTATCATCAAGAATCTTTTTCAGCTGGCGTTGGCACAGAGCACTAGTATGCAAAAGCTGTTTCTGTTCTTCTCCCAGTTCTGTAACCTCCATCATCTTCCCAGAAAATATAATCCCATTGAGAGGACTCCTGATCTGTCTTTTTACATATGATAGTGCCTTTAATCTACTTAAAGCAGTTTGTTCTGATAGCCTCTGTACATGAAGTGCTTGTTGCAGCTCTTGACTAGCAAGCTGCAAGAAGCAAAAGACCCCAGTGACGCTACCCTCTCCAATTAATTTCTTCGACACAGAAAGCAGGCATTCCACATATTTCCCGCTCCGCCCAAAGAAACCAAATGAAACCTTCTCAGCTTCCTGACCAGTCATAGCCTTATTGAGTATTATCCCAAAATTCACAAAAGCTTCTTGATTCTTGAGACGGCAACATGCTGCATGGGTCCCAAATACCTCACCCAATAGCATTTTATCAATCACTTCTTCCCGGTCCCATCCAGACAACTTGACCATTGCTGGATTCCACTCAGAACACCAGCCAAACTCATCTGCACCAAATATTGGGGGTATTAATGGGCTTGGATTCTGCACAATGGCTTTGTAATCTCCTTCAATTCGTGTGAACTTGTCCATTACTGTCTTCTGACTGGTCATATCTTGGGCTACAAAACAAACCCCCACAACATTTTCATGAAGATCCCTACTTGCACAAGCATTCACAATCAAGCTGACAGGACCCATATCTCTCCGAAAACCATGAGTTTTCATCTCAAATTGGACGTTTTGCTCCTCTTTTCCTGATCATAAATGACAAGATAAAAACAGAAATCGAATAAAAATACTATCAAAACTACGGCCAAAGAACTATGCTCTTTATTCCAAGCATTGTCAACAGACCAGAAAGATAATACACATACATACATAAATCTATACATAGAAACCACGAGTTTTTGTCTCCTCCTGGATGTTTTGCTCCTCTTTTCTTGATCTTAGATGAGAAGGTAAAGACATAA
The DNA here is from genome assembly GCA_947561395.2 of Buxus sempervirens. NCBI lineage: Eukaryota > Viridiplantae > Streptophyta > Magnoliopsida > Buxales > Buxaceae > Buxus > Buxus sempervirens. Next base: position 32,742,018 of record OX387195.1, read on the forward strand.
ATTGGATCGACTTACCGCAAACACTAGGAGGTAAAAGGTGTCATTGACCAACTCAATGGTGATAAAGCTCCGGACCCGATGGTTTCTCCTTAGCTTTTTTCAAAGCTTGCTGGAGGATTGTTAAAGGGGACTTGATGGCTACGGTGGAGGAGTTCCACAAATCAGGGAAATTTGAAAAAAGCATTAATGCAACTTTCATGGTGTTGATACCTAAGAATGAAGAAGCACACAAGCTAAGGCCAATAAGCCTTGTTGGGAGTGTCTACAAGATTATGGCAAAACTGCTTGCCAATCGGTTGAGGAAGGTGTTGGATCCATTGATCTCTTAGACCCAAGGAGCATTTGTAGGGGGGAGGCAGTTGCAAGATGGAGTCCTCATCGCAAGCGAGTGCATAGATTCATGCCTAAAGGAGAAGAACCGGAAGATTATGTTCAAGCTAGACATTCAAAGGGCATACGATAGTGTGAATTGGGACTTTTTGATGTATATTATGAGGAGAATGGGATTTGGAGAAAGATGGAGGAGGTGGATTCATTATTGCATTTCGTCAGCTCGTATCTCCATGTTGATAAATGGTTCTTCAGTTGGCTTTTTCAATACTCAGAAAGGACTTAGACAAGGGGACCTACTCTCGCCTCTCCTGTTTACTTTGGTGAAGGAGGTATTTAGTACAATGGTGAATCGAGCCTCAGATCTCGGATTCATTCAAGGGGTAAATTTTGGAGGAGTCAATATAAGTCATCTACTTTTTGCAGATGATATCCTCTTATTCTGTGATCCTACTCATCATTCCTTCGAGTGGTTGAAGGGGGTGTTACTATGTTTCCAAGCGTGTTCGAGGTTGAAAGTGAACCTAGCCAAAAGCGAAATATTTGGAATCGGTGAAGTGGAAGGTCTAGTGGACTTAAGTATGGTTCTAGGCTGCAAGGTGAACAATCTCCCAACAACGTACTTGGGAATCCCTCTAGGTGCTAGTTTCAAGAATACATCAGTTTGGAACCCAATAATTGAAAGAATGGAAAAGAAGTTAGCCTTGTGGAAGAGCAGTATCTTGTCCAAAGGAGGTAAATTGACTTTGGTCTTAAGTGTGCTGGCAAGTCTTCCTACATTTTTCATGACAGTCCTTAAGATACCCTTGTCTATTGCTGCCAAATTGGAGCAAATACAGAGAAATTTCTTGTGGGAGGGACCGGGGGGTAAGGATAAGTATCACCTGGTGTGCTGGAAATTGGTGTGTAGATTGAAGGACGAAGGTGGGCTTGGTTTGAGACCTTTACATGTCTTCAATAAAGCTTTGTTCCAGAAGTGGATTTGGAGGTATGGCTGCCAACCTGACAGCCTATGGAGAAAGGTTATCCACCATAAATATGGTTCTTCGTTTGGTGGTTGGTTTCCTTGCCAATCGAAATCCTCATATGGGGTGAGTCTTTGGAAACCAATTGCAAAGGTTGCTGCATCAATAGAGAAGAGCTGCAGATTTGTTGTGGGTAATGGTAGGAGAATCAAGCTTTGGGAGGATATTTGGTGTGGAGAGCTGCCTTTGAGGGACAAGTACAATGCATTATACAGTATCTGCAGGGATAAAGAAGTTTCAGTATATGACTCTATGGAGATAACACCTGCTGGAAGGGTGTGGAACATTATGTTTAGAAGGGAACTGCAAGACTGAGAGGTCAAAATGTTTGAACGAATGCTACAGGAGCTCTACAGCACCTAGCTGGAACAGAAGGAGGATGGAAGACTGTGGGTAAGGGGAAAATCAGGTCTATTCTCTGTAAAGGAAACTTTCTCATGTCTACATTCTGTAGGAGCTACAAATCTGGTCTATAAGCTTATTTGGACGAAATACATCCCAAGCAAGGTAGCTTTCTTTACATGGGCAGCAAGTCTAGACAAGATCTTAATGGTGAATCACCTAAAGAGTAGAGGATGGCAGATGCCCAATCGTTGTACAATGTGTAAACAGGATGAAGAAACAGTAGAACATTTACTCATCCACTGTAGGGAAGCTAACAGCCTTTGGAGCAGAATTATTGCAAGATTTGGAATAGTGTGGGTCCAGGAGAAGTGTCTTGCAAGGGTGCTACAGGCTTGGTGCATAATAAAAGGGAAAGGTCGGAGGAACTTGTTGTGGAATGTTGCCCCGGCGGCCATTATATGGGTAATATGGGGTGAAAGAAACAATAGAATTTTTAGGAGCACTGAGCGACATCTGCAAACTCTTGAAAGGAAAGTCCTCAGGCTCATGTATGAGTGGCTGGCAGTTTATGGAGTCATGAATGATGTTCAGCTCCAGGACTTCATCCTATGTCAGTGGTTTCCAGACTAGACAAGAAAACTTGGTGTAATTTTCTTGAGTTCCTTAGTGTAAGGGGAGTAGGGAAGTGAGTTGGAGAAGTTGTATTCTCCCTGTTTGAGCTGTATGTTCCACCCTATTGAATCATAGGTACATTTTTGGTGTACCTATGATCTATGTTCCTACTTATTAATATATAGATGATATTTACCTATCAAAAAAAAAAAAACACTAGGATCAAAGAACTGAAATTTCTTGTTTCTATCATGATCAAGACAGCCGAAAGGCAATATATGTACATACATAACGAAATATAAACAGGATTAATAGCCCTGGGCATCATAAATAGACTAAATTACTAATGACAAATAGTGCATAATATACACATATTTCAGAATATTTCAGAAAACAAATACAATGCCCAAAGCCAACTGATATTGAACATGTTGGTACAAGTGCCTATTGGCAAGAAAACATACACACACTCTTATATATTCGTAAAGGATAACATGGAAGGTTGTTCAACTTTTCCTTCCAAAGAAAAACTTGTCTTTTAAATACAGCCTCTTTTGTACATTACAATAGAGGTCCATAATGTTCTAGAACACAATAATTATGCTTCGGTGTCAGATATTTCAGGTTAATTCCAGTCCGATTAATCATCCTTCAAAAGATCTATGAGACTACAGAATGAATAATTTGATCACTAAATATTCCATTTTCAATTTGGAATAAATTCGCAACAAATTTTTATATTTCTATAACAACAAAGTAAATAGAAAACCATTTGACGTGCCTATCTTGGTACAACCTTTGAAGAGATACTATATAGTTCTAGACTTATCTGAGGTAAAAAGAAACACAACTACAGAAGATAAACAATAATCAAAATCCCAAGAGTGAAGTAATTTTGGAAGTAAAAAGTTATGGATTTCAATGCCTAATAGTTCTCTCTTGTTCTGTTTTATTTCTAATTTAGTAATTATAAGGTATGTAAAACTTCGAAAGTGCTTTGTTTGATTATTTCTTAGTATGATGAATTTGAATTTGATTTGTAGATATTTCAGCTTATATACTCTACTCATTGGATTTGATAGAACTATAGAAGCAATTATGAAGACTTTATAGGATTCATTGATGAATAGTAATAGCTTTTTTTTTTTTAACATATTCATTCTTTTCTACTTCGTTATTTGCCTTCTCTTTTTTTGAAAATTTATATACTATTTAATTCAAGCAATTGAATCAGAGTAATTTTTTTATGTTTACATCTTATTGGTCTTTCATTTTTAGCAGTCGGTTTAGAAAATAATTTTACTATTCTGCCTTTTTCTTATTATAATTTGATTAAAATGCCAATCACAAGCCCGGGTGGGCAAAGATTTATTAGCGCCAAGTTGTTACATATTCAAGGAAAAAATTTTCAATTATGTTGAACAAAAATAGATTATTACATACCTTGTAGTGCCAAGTATAACATTTTCTTCACTGTTTGTGCTGAAGAATCTTCAACAAGTGTGAGCAAATGCTTTCCAATTGCTTGATCAACAGGCAGACCAGTTAACTCGGCAATTTTTGTATTCCACCCATTAACAAGCCCTTCAGCATCAACAGCTAGGATAGGCACTGTAGCTGTTTCAATTAAACGGACCATCTCACTTGTCACTGCTTCCAGTTCCTCCATTCCTTTGATTTTGAGATCATTGAGCTGCGTTCGAATCGTACTGGTATCCAAATCAGTGGTCTCAGTGTCCTTGAAAGCATTTCTGAGGATAAGCTGCAAAGAGTGGATTGCATCCATCTCATAGTCCTTCCAGGGTAAACTCCTAGTCTTGACAACTTCAAGGAATGCCTTGAATGATGATCTTGGATGCATCCTCCTCCCATCATCCTTCTCACCCCGCTCATGCTTTGCACCACCCCACCGGACCTCTGCAGCTGTAGGAGAACGAAACCAGAAAAGCATATCCTTGGATGTAATCCTCACAGCAGCCATGCCACATACTACATCACCAAGAGCTAAAGCCCCAGGAAATCCAGCATCATCAAGGCTATCTGTACTCAAACCTGTAGAATCCATATGGCACTCAGCAAGCCATGAGAATATATCACGAATCTGGAAGTCGCTTGGTGTCACTCCAAGTCGCCAAATCTTATTTTCATATATTAGGGCAGCCCCATCACACTTCACAAGATCCATTATATTAGGACTTTGTGACACGATACCTAGAGGTGCATCTCTCATCAGCATATCACACAAGAGAGTTTGGGTACGTAGAATGTTCTTCTCAAGAATCTGGTTTTCTAGTTCTAACTCCTTGTTAACATGGATGGAAAACACTTGAGCTAGAAACTCACAAGCATATCGAAGAGGAAAGGGAACAAACCTTGGAGACGTGTTATGACAGACCACCAACCCCCAAAGCCTCTTTCTCTTCTGTGGCTGTGCAGGATCGGAGCCCTCAACATCTTCATCTCCCTCATTGATCACCACTGCCATAACTAGAGAAGCAATGGAATCCATGTTCTCCATATACATTAAGTGGCAGCTGTGTGGAGCCCGTAGAGTTGACCCACACAAGGTCAGATCAAACGGAAGCTTCTCATCTTGGAGCACGTTCACATGATTTGCATGACAATCACAGATCATACGGACTTTGTTTTTCATGAATAGGAAACGTGCAGCCTGGGGTATGTCAGTGGCTGGATAATGCAAACCCAGATAGGGCTCAAGGCCTGGTTTTGTGATCTCAGATACAACTTCACCATGGTCGTCCTCATGAAACTTATAAGCCATCACCCTGTCATACCCGGTGAGTTCAAAAACCTCTTGGACCATTGTATCACACAGTCTTTCCATGCTGCCACTGGGCAATGATTGTAACCGTGAAATAGCTTTGGCAGCAAGCTTGTATGATTGCAGAGCTCCAGCAGCTGTCATTGGTGCCTCGTAAGGCTTCACTGGCTCAAAGTCAATTATCAAGCTACCAGTAACTCTGTGGGCAATGGCATAAAAGGGCTTCCCAGAAGTTTTACAGTGAACAAGTATAGGATTCAGCATAGAAACTTCTGCAAATGATAAGGCCTTGTGCAATGCGGAGGCACTGGGGGAAGTGAAGATAGTCCTTACATCAGTGCCAATGCCAAGAACTGGGTGGTCTCCAACACTCGGAACTGCATGGCTAACCATGGTCAGCATCTCAGGGGCATTCTCACTGTAAGCAATGACCTTAAATGTCTTATCATCTAAGGCCAACAAACAACCAAATGGCTGGATCTGTTTGCCTTTCTGTATATGATGGAGGTAAGCTGTGGTTACTTTATTAGGCCTAGGTTGTTGATCACCAGGAACTGGATTGGTTGCACGAACTAAAGTCGAGTAATCAAAGGAACCACCAGATTCCTCAAACTCTGCGTGGAGCTTCGCATCCACAGTGGTCTGAGCAATAACCCTAGCACTGTGCTTTGATCTGCTAGAATTGCTGGAAGACTGGCTGGGTCTTGAAGACGACATTTTCACCAAACCTATAAACGGGAAAGGAGGAAGCAAAAGCAAAGAAAATATAACCACAAATCCTAAGATTCAGAAGCATATGGCTTCCAAACCAAAATACAGAAATCCCAGTAACAGCTTCAGATGCTCTCGTTTCCCCCCTTTTTTTCCCTCTTTTTTTTTTTTTTTGTTTTTGTTTTTTGGTTTGATATACAGTCTTTTATGCTTAGAACCTCAAGTTCCGAAAACCTTCTAAAAAGAAGAACAGAACAAAAGCACCGATCCAGAAGTATAAAGAAATAATAGAAGCCCTAGACCTAATCCCGATTTCTAGTATGTAATTTTCCACAGAGAAAGAAGCAGCGCATCTGAACTCCGAGGTAAGATTCTTTATCTAAAGGTTCAAGCATCAAAAAACACAAAAATTAACGAAGCGAAAAGAAAATTCGGTCAATTACTAGGAGTAGTTCAATTCAGACAAGAAGGAGAAATAGTAACAGGATATAGAAGAATACAAAGAGGAAGCTACTCTCGAAAACGAACGAGGATCATTTAATTGAGATGTTAGAAAAGGAAAAAGAAAAAAAGGTCTTCACTTATCCCTGATGACAAAGAAACAGATGCACCCACCCTTCAATAGCATATAAAAGAGTCGCACTTCTCTGAGAATAATCTTCTCCCTGTAAAGGGTAAAGAAACGGGTTTGATCGCCTGACAAGAAACCCACATCTAATCCTACCCACGATCCCAATCTCCAGAATCAGCTAAAGAAATCATCCCGAGTCAGGATCCCCGAGACTTGTGTACTGATCCCATAACCAGAGGCATCAGGGACCACAGCTCACACAAATATGCTCAGAAATTAAACGAGGGTTCACCTTTGCTGTAAAACAGAAGGAAAAAATGAGTGCTGCAGGTACTGTGTGGTTAAATAGAGTAGAGAGAGCTCTCCAACCGTGAACTTAATATACTTCACGAACCCACCACCGACAGTAGAACAAACAGTCCCGCCTAGCATCTAGACTTGCTCAAAGTTCTTGCATCTCTCGTGAAAAATACGAAGACTGTTATTTAAATGATCTGTTTCTGGTACGTGTCAATTGACGACGAAAGCTTTTAAACTTGGACTGGTGTCGGTCGACGAATAAACAGAATAAGAAATGGAACACGGAAGCAAAAGGTGAGATATATATTCTGTTTATTTACTTATCCAAAACACAAAAGAATTTAGAAAAAGGAAGATGAAATGGTGATTCCCGTCTATCCGTAGTGGCCTACGGCTTATTTGGCGGGGAACTGACCGGAGATGTTTATTATTGGGGCCAGCCAGCCACAGCAGCCCATCTCATCTCTGGACCCCGGAGTCTCCATTCGCCAACCCAAGGCGTTATGGATTCACGTGTCTCGTGTCAGCAGCAATGATTCTCTGGACTCCGCATTGTCTGGAATCTAAAGTCTGGACAGCCATATGTATCGGATTTATCCAAAAGAGGAAAGGAAAGAGATGGATACTGCCATACTGGTATGGATTACACATTATCCATATTATGCGGTCTTGCCATCCACAGCTGGCTGATGGTCGGAGTTATCGGCAGTATAACGTTATCGGCAGTATAAGCGATGTCGCATTTGGTACTCATACTGTGTCATGTTTTGATGAATTAATATTATTTTCAGCGCCCTGGTGTCCGTGTCTACCCCGTAAAGTTTCCAAAAATTTTAATGCTTCTAACGTATCAAGGGAAGGTGCGATCGAGATTAAACGATGCGCTGCAGTGAAGCAGGTTGCTGAGTACCAACGGCCGGTGATGACATCCGATAAAGTGAAATGGTCTCATCTCAATTAGGCCCGCGATGATAAACAAAATGGAGGCAGAAGCCAAGGTGTGACGTTAAAGATGATTAGATTAAATAGAGGCTAGCTCCACAGGATCTCAATTGTCTTTCAGGTAGTTAGGTCACAGTGTCTACCGACGATCTCAGCTGAATATCGGTTGTAAAACCGCACCTTTAACGTTGTAGAGGATTTCGTCGCCTCTCAATTACCCTCTGGTCTCTATTCTCTTGTGCGCCACAAAATCATGTATTTATTCTTTGCGAAATTGAACACATGGATGTGCCACTCCCACCTCGGGCAAGAGGTGCACGTACATGCTGGGCGAATGCCACAGACAGTGTCACGAATGATATCTAATGCTGATGCCACTCAACTAAAAAAGAATAAGAAATTAGAACAATCATTTTTTGAGGGAGTTCAAGCTTGTATACGTTATCGCTTATCTTTTTCAAAATCTTGCAGAGTAATTAAGAAACCCTCAAGATATTCTTTCTTCATTTAAGAAAACCTACGCAAGATCACCTTCATTGAAAACTGTTGCTCGACAATGAACATTAATCATGCGCTCCTACTTCTCGTTGCTTTCAATTGACAATACCTATATATTAATGACTTTCTACTCTAAAAAAAACCCCACGTATAACTTAAATATCTAAGAAATGTGGATCCACCTTATTTCCTAGACTTTTTTTTCTTTGTTACTTGTTTACTCCACATTTTTATTGTTTGAGCCACAATTTCTGCGATAAGTAACTCTAACAAGCAAAGCTTCATTTCTTCGTATCTGTACCATATACAAAGCGAACTCGTTCGAGCCCGACATTTTCAATCAAAAAATAACCCCGGCTAATACTTCGATTTACGTCTCTAATAATTGTAAGAGGTAGTTTGATGACTAAGTACATATAAAATACCCTTCTTTCTTTTTACAGAGCACATCGCGCTTGCCTTTCCCTAGTGTGTAATAAACGATCTCCAAATTACATATGAAACTTTTAATTAACTACAAATTTTTTGTTTAACGTAAAGAGCTTATGCCGGGGTAAAATCTTTCCTTATTATAAAAACTATGAAATGTTAAGGGGTTAGGCTATCATTACTACATGCATTAAAATGTCTTACACATATATGATTGGGGCATATATAATTAAGATGTATCTATGTCGCCAATTCAAATACTCCCCCTCAAATAGGCAAATAAATTGAAATCATTTTTCCTTGCGAGATATTTTGATTTGTCGCAACAACGAACTAAAGACGTTTGCCACGTTTTTCCTTCGCTTGAACAAATTGAACCGGACTAAGCAGTGTCCAGAACAGGCCTCCGGTCCGATTTAGAACCATCTTCCGGACTCGTTTTGCTTTATCCTACGAGGATCTCTTCGAGATAGCGTTCGTAACGAGGCTAAAATCGAACACAGAAGGGGAAACTAGATAGAGCGAGAGAGCGGAAGAGAGGTCAAAACTAATTTACGCTGTGATGGATATTCGAGTCTGCTGCAATTGGTCTTCCTTTGCTTCAGTCTGCCGGAAGTCGGCCGATATTCGGCAGTTTTCTGCATTGGAAGACGGAAGATGTCGAAGAAATTTGAAGAAAAGAAACGTAGCAACAACAGTCCAGCTTCAAAATCCTGTCGGATTCTCTGACCGAACTGGCAATTACCCTTCTTCTGCTCCGGCGCATAAGGTCACTGTTCACGATAGACATCGAGGAATTGTTCACGAATTCCTCGTTCCAGAGGTATTATTGCCACTGTTTCTCTTAATCGGCAGGGTTTTCGATGTCATTTAAATCAGTCAAAGAACACAGGCAATTGGTACCGGTTTTGAGCCGTTATATTAATTAGATGTATTATTCCGTTGAACTGCAGGACCAGTATATATTGCACACTGCTGAATCTCAGAACATATCTTTGCCATTTGCTTGCAGGCATGGTATTATTCTTAAATCCATAAAATGTTGGTAATGCATTTCTAGAATCTATATCTTATTCTCCGCAGCTCTATGCTTTCTGTTTTATCAGGGAGAACACAACGTTATACAGTTGGGTTTCTTGTCTCCAATCTTGATAAGAGCCCTAATCCATGCCAGAACCTTTTTTGGTTATTCATCTTTTAGTTGGCTTTTAATGATTTCATGTTTCCTTCCGAATTACTATTGTATATTTCTGGGAGCAAGATTACATCAGGTCATCTTCCCCAAGCTAGTTGTTACAGGTAAGACTAACATTATAATAACATTTGTAGGCCCATTGGAGAGTAATTTTCTAAATAAGTCCTTTTTTCTATTAAGAGCCTCTCAAAGTTTTCCTATGAAAATGAAGGAGTGACAATGGAAAGGAAAAGAAAATATTCTTTGCCTTGCTTTCCATCATCTTTACTTAATCAAATATCACCTAAGGGATAGGAAGAGTTTACCCCTACTGGAGTGTAAGGCTCATAAACCTCGGGCAAGGCTTGGGCTTTTAAAAAAACTTAAGGCTCAAGCTTGTAATTTTTTTTTGTTCGCGCTTTGGCCTGGCTTACAAAAGGCTTGGTATATTTCCTTAATTGCAGAATATAGCATAAAGCCTATCAGTGATCACATATCAGATTTAATTTTTTTAATATGTTTTAAAGCATTTAAAAATATCAAGCCTAAAAGCTCCTTATTCCAAGCCTCTAAATGCAATGGAACAATGTTACCCTTTTCCCCCCTTTTCTTACGGTAAAGCAATAACGTTACTTAACAACAAAATATAAAATACAATCACGCATTCACTGACACCCTACAATTTTCTATAAAAAAAAAGAATTGAACTTTCCAACCTATATTAATCAAACATCTAGCATAAATGATTAATGATCATATGGGATTAAAACAGTAGTAGTTTACTTATAAATTAAAAAACTAAAGTAAAATGGAGAAAGAATTCATAATGTAACTTGGAACGGATTCATGTTCAGTCCAAGATAATCCTATCAAGGATATCCTTAGTCATGTACACATGCTATGACCAAACCTTGCAAACTGGAAAGACTTTTAATTGTGCTTTGCTCAAACATGCCAAGGATAATATACCAGTTTGCTTTGATAATAAACAAATATTCATTTTGGAATAAATGATCATAGAAATAATCCCAAAAGTGATCTTCCTACACAAATATATCAAATGCCTAGCTCTAATGTTTCATATAAGGTCAAAGATATCCTTGGCAATATAATTTTTCAAGTTCAAGAATGACTAATATGAGATGAGCCAACCCCAACTGTTTGTTGACAGACCTATTTTTGAGTGCATTTGATGAGCCAAAGATGGGGTTGACTGGGTCGGGATTATAGCTTCTTGACCTTAACCCTCTAATATATGTATTGTGTATATTTTAGGGGTATGTTACAAATTGTGTATTTTACTCAAAAGCTGAATTTTATTTGTTATACGTGATGAATTTGAATCTACCATGATCCGACTGTATTAAGAGTGGCTTTGTTAGAGAGTGGACTCCTATGAGCTTGGCTTAGGTTTGCACAATCTCCCATTGCTATCCCTGGTTCTTATTTCACATTTTCTTGTTGGTACTAACATTCAAACTTGAAGTATCAACATTGAGCATGGCTCCACCGCTTATGTCTTTTAGTTAAAAAAATAAAAAAGCAAGAGAAAAAATTGTTTTTATTGTTTTAAATTACTTTGCTTGTCAATTTTCTTTGAGGGCAAGCCTTGGCACAAAAGTAAGTTTGCTCTATTGCGACCTAAAGGTTGTGGGTTTGAGTCACAGGAAACAGCTTCTCCGCTTGTGGAGGTAAAGCTGCGTACATCAGACCTTCCCCAGATCCCACGCAATGGCCGGAGCCTTGTGTACTGGGCCAACCCCTTCAGACTGATGTTTGTATAGTGTGTGATTATGCAGTAATTTGATGGGAATGCTTGAATATAATTTGGTAGTTCAAACTAGAAAATTGCTACTGTCAACCCAATATGCTTATAATACTATCTCTCTATCTCTCTCTCTCTCTCTAAGAAAGCATTTCTACTTGACAGGTTGTTGCACTAGTTGTGCCGTTCGCGTAAAATCTGGACAAATTAGACAGCCTGAAGCACTTGGGATCTCAGCTGAACTAAAATCCAAGGTTTCTAGAATTCAACTTTTCTTTGGAGGTTGATGGGCTATGAGTCATCTATCTTGAAGTCTTCCCTTATTAGCACGAACTGGAGGTTGAATATTGGAGCTTTTCTTTAATAACACTGATAATTCACAAATGATACTCGAATTCAGTTTATTCATATATCTCATACATCACAAATGCAGACACAATTGTTGTCCACTCACAAGCAAGAAAATTACAGTAATAGTGTCAGCGATTGATAGCCAAGTTAAATATCCTTGAGTGTCACATTCTTCAGTTCTTGGGCTAGAAGATAACGTTTATATGATTCTTCGCAATTGATAGCTAAACTAATACCTGATTTGTTCTCCTTTTATTCTTTTGTGAATAAAATGGGAGATATGGATCAGTGTTTGTCCCATATCCAGAACTGAGAAATGTTAGTTTCTCATGATCTTTTATTCTTAGTGTCACACATATTTCAAAATTGTTATGTGTTTGTAAAGAAATTACAGAAACAGAGCAATCAGGCTCCCAACTTCCAAGACAATTTCTGCTTAAGTAAATAACTGTGTTTCTTTTGTAGACCATGTTTTCTTTTCTTCTTTTAGGCCTTCAACATATAATCTAAAATTGCTATATCAATTTGGAGATGCATTTATAACTTGAAACTCCTATTTGGATAGAGTGGTGGGAACTGGTTTTCTATCCGTTTATATTAGATTTCATCTATCCTCTACTCTGTGGATGTAAAAATAAGTAAAGGAAAACTAAATCTTGATCCTTTCTCAGAAGTGTTAAATCGTATGTTATTTTATTGCCTTCCCATCATAAATCATAATACAACTAATAGGTTACTGAATTTTTGTTTTGAAATTCCTGGAGAAGCTAAGTTCTGTAAAGAACATATGAGAATAAATATTGAACTTCTTATTGCTTTCGAGAATCTTTGGTGTATAAGAATAGAATTAACCATTTAGTATATCTCTGATATGCAACTTTTGTATATTAAGATTTATTCATCGTTCTTAAACTTTGGAGGAAAATCTTTCTAGAAATATTATTTGATTCCCTGAATCTTATCCTAAAAGATGGCATAACCAAGTAGAAAATAATCAAATTAGAACACCAACTGGAACCCCATAGAACAGGCAAGAGATGTTCAGTGCAGACCTGGTGATCAGTCACCACCAGCAAACAAATCATTGAACATAGTAATCTATTCTTATATTCTTTGTATCTTGAAGATTGATATTATGCCTTTGTGCTTGATTTTGCTACACCTCAGGGATATGCATTGCTTTGCGTGGGCTTCCCATCTTCTGATGTTGAAGTTGAAACCCAGGACGAAGATGAGGTGATGTATAGATACATTACCTGTTCACGTGAAAAAACTTGCGTATCGGATGAAGCTTTGAATTAAATTGATTCATCTTGTCTTGACATATGTTTTATTGAGTTCCTTTCATGTACAGGTATATTGGCTTCAATTTGGAAGATATTTTGCCCGAGGACCAGTTGTAAGTTCAGAAATTTATGATTATTGGGCATTAGAAGCTCTTTCATGAAACAGAGGTCTCCTTATATACCAGATGGTGCAAACTAAATCCGCTTATTTCTAAACAATTTCCCTGACATAATTTAATGTTGCAGGAAAGAGATGACTATGCATTAGAGTTGGCCATGGGCGATGAGTGAGTATATAATGAGCAACTTAGCAGCGAGGCAAGCAGCCTGCTGCTCTTTTCCTTCTCTTCATTTTATTGTTATGCTGTGAATGTAATGTTACCATTTTGAATGCCTATGTGTCTGCTGATTTTGAGCTTGTAAATTTGAATTCATCGTTTTTGAACATGATAAGTTGATTATGAAAGCCCGAGGAGAATGTTCAGGTGGAAAGCCATCTATATATAGGCAGTGAGGGAGGTTCAGTAGCTGGAGTTTTGGTTGAATGCATCAGGGAAGGCAAAATGCAAAGATGGTATTTAATGATCAGTCTAGGTCTGGAAGTGTACGCAGTAATTTTTTTTTGCTATGGTGTGAAGGAACTACTTGGGGATGGATATATGATCAACTTTTTGCACGTAATGAGAGATGCAAGCTCGTCCAGCCCACTTTTTGTTACCATCATTTGCATAGCATTCTGTGATGCAGGGTACCAAGGGAAAGGAAAAATTAAGTTAGTGAATCAGGAAAACATATTTACTCTGGATTCTGGAAGCATGGAACAACTTGTTAAGCCGTTGAGGCCTTATGTGACCAAGCTTGCATAGCCTTTCCGAGACGGCTGCAAAGCTGAAAAAAATACAAGAAATTATCAGGGAAGCATATTTGCTTGGAATTTATTTGATCTCCCTGTCATTTGTGCTACCTTTTAAGGTTTGGCGAGCATGGAACAATGTGTCGAGGTCTTTACACGGTACGTTGGGCCAATTATGTTTATGACTTTTACCCGACTAGCAACCATTTGTGTAGCTTTAGAGATCTCATAATAATAAAATCTCGTTCTAGGGCTTGTTTGCAAGTTTGGAATTGCTTAATGGGGCCTTGAAGTTAATTGATTTCCCAGCTTCTCAAATTAGGTTTTCAGGAAATAGTTTGGAGTTTAAAACAAATTTATTTTTGCCTTGTTCATTTGGCTCTAAAACATCTTTTATTCTTTTGAAGCAGATCATATGAAGCACTTCACGAGAATTGATTTAAAAGGAACTGCTCCCTCTTCAAAGAACCAATTTTGCAAAACAACCTTAAACGTGGCCATCAAAACAATTTTCAACAGGAGTCATTGCTTAGCATATCAACTGCAATTCCAAAATACATGTTCACACTTAGTATTTGATAAACAAAGACAACTCCCATGTAAGACATCGGACAAGGATAGTGTAGGGATTGTTGATGGTAAGGAAGAAAACAAATCAGTATAATGTTTGTAAAATCTTCAAGTTGAATGGGCCAGTCCTCATAAATGTACAATGAGCCATGCTTGGGTCACACTCAGCTTTAGCTCACTATCATTTCATTTTTCTTTCTTTTTAGGCTCAGTAAAGTTTCAGTTTTGGCCCGATAAGTGTATCAGCCTAGCTCTTCTTGTTACACTGCCAAGTGCCACCAACATCGTAATAACAAAAGGCTTATCGTAAGTTCCTAACTGTAAAATCTCTTTTTTTCTTTTTGGCCAACTGGTGAGACTGGTTTATCGAATACGGCTCATATGGGCCAACCCCGAGGCTGAAGCTAAAGGAGCGAGGATTCCTTACAACGTGCATCAGAGCGGTGAATGTTTCTGAGCATGTCCTTGTCTCCTTACCCTCGCTCTTCTGCTAATGAAGAAATTAAAATCTTATCCTTACGTGTTTCGTCATGAGAATGTGTTCGGATGTCGGTCACTGAACATTTTGGTAGCCCTAGATATTCTGGCCTCTTGCACATTTTCGGTTGTTTTCACTAGGAATCGGGAGGAAGAATCAAAAAGCCATCAGTTGTTCGTCTCTGTTGTTAGCATCGCCGAAACTACTGCCGACATGTGGGCTTGCTAAGAAGACTAGACGCTACAAGCAGTTCAAGCATACAGGAGGAGTGTATATTGTTGTTGGTATCGCATTAGATGGAGTCTCTTGAAGACGCCTGTGTTGGCTTGCAGGAGTGATATAAAACCTAGACATGAAATTCAAGGTGCTTCTTTCTTTCATGCAGTGTTCGGTATTACTAGTTTTTAGAGCGGTCGCTTGACTCTGTTTCTTGGTGCAACCAGGTCTAATGTTTCTCTGCGGGGAAATAGATCAATCAGTTGACAGTCATAATCATTCCTTGCAAAGCAACTAAGCCAAGGCCCCACCTAAAAGTTTGAAGACGGTGGCTCTGGCATTGGGACTCGTCTATCCCATTCATCATCTCGCATTACTGTTCAGTTCTCAAACGGGAAGGTACTTACGTGATTCCTATTGGACTGCAATTCTTACGAAAACCAACATTCCGTTCTGATAGTAAATTTGCTGGATGTTGTTACCCTACTCTCTTCATAGGCTTCCAATGAGAGACTGATAACTATAATGAAACCTACTAATTATGAGTTATAGTTTAATTGCCAGTATGTGTATGGATCAATGAAGATGGAGCGATTTACAGCATGTTCTTTTTCCAAAATCAACATGGGATGTAAATACAATACATAAATCTTGACCGATATTTGTTTAAAATAATGTTTTTAGGGCGACGAAGCTGTTTCTCTTTTCATATAGTTAACAAACGTGCTTTTCAAATTTTGAGCAGGACGGCAAGAATTTACAAAGCAGTTTGGCTTCACAAGAATTTCCTTTAAAAGGCAAAGAAGTTATTTATTGTTTTATTGCTTCTGGCAGCAACCCTTTCGAAGCAGATCCAAATTGAATGATTTTAGGCCGGCCTGCAGACTTCATCTCTTCCTCTGCCCCCACAACCTGTATCCTTGAAACTAGAACAGTAGAGTGAACATCTCTGTTGAACTCAGAAAAAGAGAAAAAGTTGCTCCATTCGTTTCATCAATGACCACTAAAGTTCCTCTAAATTTGGCCCATTTCCTCAAATTATCCCCACAAGAACCTTTCTTGCTTGGTATTTCATGCTCCAAATCATTTGTTCACGGTCACACTCTTGGCCACTATGGCTTTAGGAAGACTACATTGAAATGGCCGAAACCTCGAGTTTTAATGACTACAGCTTCTGCTTATACTCGGACACCAATGGAAACTGCAGGAGCCTACCAGCTGATTGACAATGAGACGGGGGAAAAGTTCATCCTTTGGGGAGGTGTAGATGATGATTCTCCAATCCCTTCAAGGGAAATACTGTCCTGGAAACCTGCGAATGGAGCCCATGAACGACCAACGATGAAGAAGAAAAAGCAGCAGCAGCACCAGCAGGATATTAATGAAGGTGGTGAGTTTGCCTATTGATTTTCTCTGTTTACGATTCTCGTCATGTTTTTCTTTTCCTTTATGAATATTAATCGATGAAATCACTTTACAACTGCCTTTCCCAATTAGTTGAAATTTAGTTGTGTAAGGGGGCATTGTATTATGTTCAATCATTTTTTTTTCCAGCCAACCAAAAGCAGAATTTGTGAGGAAATGGACTTTGGATTTGTTTGGATAATACATCAGTGAACTTTAGTTTTGAGTATAATTGTTGTGTATAGCAACTGGTTTCATATCAGGCATACCTCTTTCCCAACTCTTGCAGCTTAAAGTGAGTTGTCAAAATTTTTTTTTATTGCAGTGTAAACTGAATCGTTTGGTTTTATTCAGTAATAGTCTGTATGGACGTGGTCACGTGGCAGATCATCCTTTCCTATTGATTGCGAACAGCACATTACTTCCAATCATCATATGATACAACAATGCTGCTTGTACTCAAATTCTAAGACTGTCCAACATGGCCATTTGTTCCATTGGAAGTGCCACAGGTAGATCCCAACCTGACCAATTCACACGCTGTTTCTTCGGCTAAAGATGTCTCAATTGTATATCATGTAGCCCTAGCTAAACTCTGAAATAAGAGAACATTCTTCTAAGAGTATTCTCCTGTCAATACACCAATTACCACCAAAGTTATACAGCAACTAGTCTCTTCAATTTGATAAGGTACTCATTATGTAAATTTCTCAGTTTTATGGAGAATATGTTTTACCTCAGCAACATTTTGCATTTTTTTTAGATATATGGTTACTCATATGGACAAACATGTTTTTAGGAATTTGATTCCTTTTTTATTGAGAATCTAATAAAAGAAGCATTGCACAGATATTGCTCATTATCACTTAGTGGTAATATAAATGTTATAGTGGTTTTCTCATTTTTCAATTTTTTTTTCTTCACTTCTATTTTCCTCAGATTGTGATGGTTTTTTATGCTACAGGAGTCAAGGCTGTCTCAAAAGTTGATGAGGAATTATCTCAAGGTTTTGGTAGATTGAAGGCCCCCAAAGTAAGATCTCTGATCAGAAAGTTTTCGCAGCTGAAGCAAGAAAGTGTTGCAGATGATTATGAGGGATCAGGTTTAGAAGATACATCCTTCAATATATCTGATAGTTTGGAGCCAGAGCATGAATTAATGATGAAAAAGAATAGCAAGGGTGTCAACAGACATAGTGGAAAACTGTCAATAACTGCTGAATCACAAGAAGTCAAATCTTTGAGAAGGGGGGGAGCGACAATACCATGGTCTAAACGGTCTGATATAGTTCATGAGAATGATTTTGAACAGCTTCCGAAAAACCAAATTAAATCATCGAAACATCATGATCATGATCATGGAGTGATTCAACCAGAAGGTTCAGTGACAGCTGCTGCTTCCTTAAGAGCATGGAATAGTATTGAGCCCCTACAAAGCTCTAGATTTGACTCCGTGGACAATCTTCAGCAGAGAAAAAAATTTCGTGCAAATTCTGGGTTTTTTAGCTCAAAATCATTCAGTGACTTGGGTTACAAGGATTTTATGATTGAATCTCTGAGGGCTCAGCTTTTCCATTGCCCCTCTCATATTCAGGTGAATTTTACATAATAATCTCTAGTAACATATGAAATCCACACTCCTATGATATAAAAGAATAGGCAAAATGTGACTAGCATTCCAATAGACTAGAACCTAGCTTGGTCTAGCAAATATATATTGGTAGAATCAGTGCCCCTACTTGAGGTCGGCCCTTCCATTGCATAACTTTGACCCAATTTACTGGGAACATTTTTATCTACTATTCTCATATGATTTGAGCTTCTGACCTTTGAAACAAAAGTTTTCTACTGGAAAATGAAGCCATCTAATCTGTTTTTTTTAGTCAGATTTCCTTGGGAACATCAATGGTAGGTGCCACATGCTGCTGCACCTTGTGTACTGATTTGCCATTAATTCGTCTATTTAAAGTGTTCCTGAATTCAAGAGAGAAGGTAGGAAAGAAAACAATGGAAAAATGAAAAAAGACAAGGAAAATTAAAAAAAACTAAGAAATGAAAGTTGGATCTCTCTTCCTGTTGGTGTTTGGAGTACCAAAGGCAACAATGATGGTGATGGTTGTCAAAATATTGTGATGACACATGGGATGGTTTATGGTAGTGGTTTGCAAGTAACTCTGGGGGGCTGTTTGTGTGTGTGTGTGGTGGATGATCAGGTGGGTTGGTGGTGTGTGGGTGGTGTGTGCTGGGTTTGGATTTGAGTGTGGTATGGCATCATTGATGGCTGTGAAGAGGTGGAAGAAATGGTTTCATTTGTCTTCTCTATTCGCTCTTGAGATGAACATCTTTTTCTCTTCCATTTCTAGGCCAGCAAATAAGGTGCACAGATAAGCTAGCTAAGAGGAGATAGAGCAAGTCTAATTGCAGGTTTTCCCCGCAGAGGATATGTTATACATCATCTTTTAAATTTTTTAAAACTATTATCAGTATTCTTAAAAAAGGGGTAGTGGAAATGCTAGCAGAAGTGGTGAAGGTGGTTGGTGGTAGCACTGATAGTGGTCGTTGGAGAAAAGGATGGGACAAACAAGAAGATGAAACTAGGGAGTTGAACATGAACTTGCTTATCTTTGTTTGCTCTCTCAAATTTTTTCTTAACATCAGGAATAAAATTTTGATTTTCCTAAATGAAAGTTGTAGCATATTTCCTCTTATATATTTCAAATCCATTTTTTTTTATTGACCACAGAAAAGTGGAAAATCTTTTAAACTAGATTTTTTTTTCCCTTTCTACTGGTATCTCAATCCAAAGGGATTTTGAGACTCTATTATATTGGCCCCTTAGCCATTGTCTGTAAGTAATAGTTTTGTCATCATGTCTCCTACTATGCTTTATTTATTTTCTTTTCCATTTGGAACATTTCTTCTTAAATAAGTTTATTCAAAATACAGAGGCGGTTGCACTAGGTTTAAAGATTTGCAGCTTAATCCTTAAAAGGTTAAGAACTGACTTGGCTTTTCTTTTAATCTTGTCATATTTTGCATTGAAAGTTGTTCACTTAGATCTTCCTCCATAGAGAAAATCACAATCATGAAAATAATTGGTTAATGATTTGTTCACATAACCGCAGGCTTTGGCATCCAAGCCTGTTTTGGACGGTAGGAGTTGCATTATAGCTGAACAAAGTGGCTCAGGGAAAACATTGGCATATCTTGCACCAGTTATTCAGCGTCTACGGCAAGAAGAACTGCAAGGACTCAGTAAATCCTCATCATCGAGTCCTCGTCTAATAGTATTGGTCCCAACTGCTGAGTTGGCTTCTCAGGTGAGTAGGCAGGGCCACATTTTTATGTTTATTTTTAGAAATCAATTTGTAAGTTTCTTCATTTTGGTTGTCCTTTTGCCGTACATTGTTCCTCATATTGCAGTAATCGCACATAATCTTATTAGGGTTATCTAGCACTCTGATAATGTAAGCCTTGTGTTTTTGTTGTCATTTGAGGCGTTCCCTTTATCGTTTGTAACTAAGGCTGCCAGTGTGAAAATATAGTTTGGAGTTTAAACATAGCCATTTTGTATGAAAGTACTAAAGTTACGTTTGTTGCTAGTCCACCATTCCTAGGGCCTTGCTTCAACAGGACTTAAATTGGGTTATGAACTCCGTGCCCTTCACCACCACCCTCCTTTCTCTGCCTTTTTTTTTCTCTCCTCTTCCTCCCATAGGTGTAAATGATACGTGGTGTCTTGTCTTAATAACCAGGAGCGGAATCTTGTTCATTTATTTTTATGAATTTGGACCATTAATGATGGCTTGGCATGCTCTATTTTAAGTCAAATATAATTTCTACAGGTATTAAATACTTGTCGATCCTTGTCAAAGTTTGGGGTGCCATTCCGTTCCATGGTTGCAACAGGTGGTTTTCGGCAGAAAACTCAGTTGGAAAATCTTCAGCAAGAATTAGATGTCCTGATAGCAACACCTGGTCGTTTTATGTACCTACTTAAGGAGGGATTCTTGCATCTAAAAAACCTCAAATGGTGAGGCATCATTTATTAAAAACCATGATTTTGTCTATTTGAGATCTATGCCTGTGATGGTAACTTTATGATTCACTGTACCTTGTCATTTAAGTTCTCGAAAATCAATCATTATATTTCTTTTTCATCATTCTTGAAAATATGATGCATAATTTCTCCTGTTGTTCCCACATTTATTGTTAGTTTCTCCTCCATTTCCAACCATTTCAATTCCTTTTCTTTTCGTTTTATCTAAGCCCTCTCTTTTCTGACATTTATCTAACTTACATATTTGGGACATGCGAGTACAATGGATTGTGCTGTAGGTTACTGTGCTGACTAGTGAGTATATGGTTATGGACCACTTTTTAGGATTTATAGTGCAAAATATAATCAGGGTGCACTAAGAAAATATTTCCATCAACGTACAGACTTTGGAAACATGCAGCAGAATAATGATCCATGACAATGGGAACTTGCTAGACAGGAAGTCATCATGACTGGTTAATTTTATCCATCCCATGTTATTCCAGCCACCACTGCAGCGACCTTCTATAGGGACTTAAATGTTCCTTTTTGTCTCTTTCTCTTTTCATTTGTGTATAAAATGTTGGTTTCGCATAAGGTATCATGTCAATGGGTATTACTGATTTCTATTTTATTATTTTTGTTATCAGTGCTGTGTTAGATGAGGTAGACATACTTATTGGTGACGAAGACTTTGAACAAGTGTTGCAACACTTAATTAATTCTGCACCTGTGACAACCCAATATCTTTTTGTGACTGCAACTTTGCCAGTGGACATATACAACAAGCTAGTTGAAGTTTTTCCCGATTGTGAAGTGATCATGGGACCCGGCATACATCGTACAAGCTCTGGCCTTGAAGAGGTCTGTTTGTCGTAATCTGTGCAAATTATTTTATTGGTTCATACGTTTAATTTTATGTAAATGATTGTGATTTTAGTCATTGGCTTGTCTCCTTGTATTTGTATTTGGTGCCTAGGCTCTCATAATATAGGTTCCCATTTGTCCTAACGTCCATGTTTGTGGTGCCGTCTGTTAGGAGATTTTATATATGTTCTTCAATGCTCGGTCATATTTGTTGAAATTCATAAGCATTAAACTTGTCTATTGCATAGGCAATTAGTTACTTGCCCATAAAAGTTTATAGGATATTTTTATTAATTCAAAATATGATAGATAAAGTCATCTGAATAGTGTTAATAAAAAGTATGCTGTATTTAACTCATAGACACAGTATTGATTCCAGAATCTTTCTATGGTGGATCAATAAAGGGAAGCTTGCATTGATGAGTTATTTTCTATACACTTAGTTAAAGTGAATTGGAATCTCCACCATAAAAACCATTATTCAATGAGGAGCTTGAGCTGTATCCCAAAATTGGGTTTTGGAGACAATTTTATTTTTTTATAGTCCTTTCTAAGTGTCTCTTGTCTAGAGCTTCAGAAATTTTGCATTGATTTATGCATCTCATATATGCTCTACGCTGGCATTCTTCATGCTGTTGAAATGTGTTTGACAAGATGATGATTGATCACTAGCTAGCTAAGGGATGGACCATTCCTAATAGAAGTGTAATGGGTTGGGCTGTAGCAAAACCAATAAACTATTTGCTTTTGTATTGAGTTGCCTTGGTTGGCGGTCATTATCCTTTTATTGACAAATTTCAAATGAAAGTATTTATGCTAATTTACTCTCATTTAGTTGGAGCAAGAGTATGGTGCTATTCTGGCACACTTGGCCTTTATGGAAGGAGAGAGATCCTCCTTCCAGGTCAATGGAATGTTATATTTTCTGTTTTTGTAAATGAGTGGAATGCCTTCATTGTTTGTAGCTAAGGTTAGCCTTATTTCAGAAGCCCTGTTATATACCTTTCATATATGTATGTTTTGCCTTTTTTCTTGATATTCTGATACAACAATTTATGAGAAAAGAAAAACTCTTCTTATCATCCTATTGTAACGAATGGAACTAGGGCCTAAGAATAAGGTTCACTAATTTAATGATTGGCCTTGCTTCTTTTCTTCCAAATGCACCAGTTGACAGTTGGAGAAAATAGCTTTGTTGAGTGTAGTTTACATGTGCAGATTCTTGTAGATTGCAGTGGAGACGATGGAACAGAGAAAAATCCAGAATCTGCCTTCTTCAATAAGAAATCTGCTCTGTTGCAAATTGCAGAGGAAAACCCAGTGTCCAAAACTATTATTTTCTGCAACAAGGTAGTTTGAAAGCCAAATATTTTGATCTTTGAAACTGTTTATATAGTTTTTATTTGAAACTGCTTATATAGTTTTTATTCAGCTGAAGCATTTGATTTTGCTTTTGCACTTAAATGTCAGATTGAGACGTGCAGAAAAGTTGAGAATGCTCTAAAACGCTTTGATAGGAAAGAACTCCATATCCGGGTGTTGCCATTTCATGCTGCTTTGGCACAAGAGGCACGTCTTGTGAATATGAAGGAGTTTCTTAATTCTCAATCTAAAGAAGAAAATCTATTTTTGATTTGCACTGATAGGTACTTTCGGAAACATTTTCATGGTTTCTTCATGTCTTTAAGTTGATCTGCTGCAAAGGGATTTTATTCTTCTTTTCCTGTCATGGTAAAAGAAAATTAAAGTTCTAGGGAAATTAATGGCAGGGCTTCAAGGGGCATTGACTTCGTTGGTGTGGATCATGTGGTGTTGTTCGACTTTCCCCGGGATCCAAGTGAATATGTCCGCCGTGTTGGAAGAACTGCTAGAGGTGCTGGAGGAAAAGGCAAGGCATTTGTGTTTGTGGTTGGTAAGCAGGTCTCCCTTGCTCGAAGAATAATGGCAAGAAACAAAAAGGGCCACCCATTGCATGACGTACCGCCGGTACATGAATTATTCAGTTGAGGAGCTGGAATAGAAATCCTCTACCGTGTGTTACAACCATCCCTACTTCCTACTCCCAAGGGATGGGAAGCCCTGTAAATCACCTGTCAAGACTTGTGTTCTTCCATCCCCTGGTAGTAGGGGTAGGAGGAGGGAATATCTATAGGATTTTTAGGAGAAATATCTTGTTTATGCATATATTCTTTTAGACCTTGCAAATTCTTCAAAAAATGATTGATTACGGATTATTCCTGGGGTTGGAAATCCATGCCTGGATGATAAAACCCAACGCTGTCAACGTGTCGAACGCAATAAGGAATGTTTTATGATTTATACTTGGTCAAATTTAAAAATACATTCACTCATTCGAGAATCGATGGACCATATATGCTTGAATCGACATGTAATAAGTAATTGGAATTTAGTTACACATGGAATTTGATCAGATTTTTAAAACTGAAACTTCCTTTCCTTTTGACAAAAGATAACATTAAAAAGAATAGCTTCATTAACTTTTAACCTAAGAAAATCATGGTTATATTTATTGACGGTCATCTTTGTAACGTCTAGGATCTGTGTTGTTTATTAAAAATATAACACATTTCACGGAGTGTAATGTACGGGTTCAAATTGCTCACTTTCGGGTTTTGAGTTTTCTTTTAAAAAAAAAACACAGGTGAAGTGCTCGAGATAGCGTTCAAGCGTGATCTCAGGCATTTGGTTAAAACTCAGATTCGCAAACAGATTTGGAATTTTCTGAGATTTTAGAAATTTAACTTGTTAATTCATGATTTGATCTATCTA
The DNA here is from genome assembly GCA_947561395.2 of Buxus sempervirens. Taxonomy (NCBI): domain Eukaryota; kingdom Viridiplantae; phylum Streptophyta; class Magnoliopsida; order Buxales; family Buxaceae; genus Buxus; species Buxus sempervirens. Next base: position 32,766,355 of record OX387195.1, read on the forward strand.
AAACTTTGTAAACATCTTCTAAATCATTAATTTATGGTTTCCTACTAATTCAAACAATAATTTAACATAAGTATAATTTGGATCAATCAATTCCTTTGAAATTTTCTAAATTTCCTTATTTAACTCAAACAGAAGGTTTTATGGCATTCTCTCTACAATTATTCAAAAAATCATGCACAAATCAAAACGTGAGGATGCTACTCACCTAGATTAGCTTAAATAGAAAATTTTAATTTCCGCACTCTGATATATGATTCATAATTATGAATATGAATTTGGTATGAATAACTTGGACCTATACATAACTTTTCGTAAGATGTGTTATATCTTTAATGAACAACATAGATTTGGGGCGTTACAGAGTATATGAGATTTCTTAATGGATGACCATAGCCTTTAACCAAATTTTCAATCTTATTTATGAGATAAACCATATTTGTACCCAAAATTTTAATTTTCCTATTTGATCTTATAGATATGCCATTGGTTCCGTTACTTCCGTATTTAACAATTATGGATTGACTTCAAGTCGAATTTGGATGTACAAATGTACAAACGTTAACAAACCCAACGACATTTGTCTAACAAACCTAAAAAGACAGATTTTTTAGTTGGAAATAAATAGAACTTAGTTACCGATGACAAAGACTTGAATTCGATGAAGTGCCTGTATTGTGATGAAAGTTTAAAAGAATTGAAATTGATATCGTGTGATTACCACCCGTTTTGAATGGCTTGGAACTCGTGCTCAGCTTAGCACCTTGTGGGCTGCTTGCATGATCCCTGTATTAATGGGTGCAATGGGTATACATGAAAAAACACATAGGTACCTTCTTGGTACCAGATATATGCCTAAGTAACACGCGTACCTCATTGGTATCCTGATTGTATCTCTATCCCATGAAAATTTTATTGGTATCCCGTGAGTATTCTATGAAAATTTCATCCATACAATAAAATATCCTATGACTGAATAACATATGGGTATCCTGTGAAAATCTTACCGGTACCTTCTGTGAATTCATGGGTACACTTTGGGTGTTTTCAAGGTTACCGTTTATTGTGAATTCATGGGTACCCAGGAATACCTTATGGGATTCGGACCAAAAAAAAAAAGGAATACCTTATGGGTATCCTAAAAGGAGAAAGAAAGGGATCTCAACCCTACCCTTCACGTCCCTTAGTGTAAGTTGGGCATACCAAGCAGTTAACAAATGAGTGTAAGGAAATAAGATCATCTCATTGGTTGATCATAAAACGGTGTATTAGCAAGACAGTCGTCTGAGATGAACCTGGCTGCAGAAACAGTTCAAAGATTCCCCTCAATCCAGGGTTGTATGGTCCCATAGTTCTCTATGAGTAGACCTATTAACTTTTTTGTTCCCTTTAGACAATTTTTATGTATAAGAAGAGAGATAGATGGTACTTGAGTTGACAGCAGTGCACACCGTCTGATACTTGGTTCGGGGTTCATGAATCGATATGACCTGCACCGATAGCAAAATAGAGGTCGGGGAATGTCAGTCACGGTAATTAAGTTTAAAAATCAAGACGGCGTTCGCTCACAATGCATTTTAAGAATTTATAACGGAGTCTGTGAACCGCTCTGATTTTTCAATGTATTTTCTTGGCCTTGACCTTCAAGGGTCGGTGTGAACATTCTGAAGCAGATATTGAGCATTTCGTAGAACAACATTTGCCTCCTCGTTCGAGACGTCGAGCAACCGCAACTCCTTTATTTCTTCTTGCCATTTTTCCATTTGCTCCTTGTGTATGCTGCCATTAAATAAGTGCAATGAATGAAAGAATACTCAGTGCCACTGGTTATTGCTTAAGTTTCAACAACTTACGCAATTACACGCTCTTCAAAGTCGTTACCAAGTTCCTTGAACAGCATTCTCCCTGCTTCCAGCAGCTCCGACACCTAAATGAGATAATGAAAATTTCTACTAGACGAACATTGTAATTGTAGGGTCTCCAACAGGGTTTGAAGCGTGTTTAAAAGACAGTGGACCATCTGGGTACTGGTTTCTTTTCTGCCTGTGCTTGTACTGGTTTCTTTGGGTTTGAAGCATGTTTAAAAGACTGTGGATCAGCTGGGTACTGCCGTACTGGTTTCTTTTCTGCCTGTGCTTGTAGTGGTTTCTCTTTTTTTTTTTTTTTTTCTATTAGATAAGAGGAGATTGATTGTTGAATTCAAGGAATGCAGGAACACAGCAAAGATGAAAATAAATGCAACAAGAATAGACGCAGGATTTATTTGGTTCAGCGTTAGTTTAAAATTTATGCATTCCCTTCCCTTTGATAGTTTGATTAAGTAACGAACACATGATAAACAACCCAAAACCGATGGTGAAAATGTAATATGGTAGACAAAAAAGACATTACCATCAAGGCTCCATTTGGATTTGCTTTCTACAGTTAATCTTTTTCTTTTGAAAGTAATATAATATACGTTATTGAATCATAGGAATCATGATAGCTTACAGCGATCTTAGTCAGTTGTCGCCCTTACCTGTTGAGTGAAGTGTTCGATCTTTTCAAGAACACGACTGACGTTGAGTTCCATCTTTTCAGATCCTGCAACGTGAGTATCGGTTTCTTCTCCGCCTCCTTCCCCTGTCTCTTCAATTGTTCCAGCACCATCCCATTTCTTCTCTTCTAGCTGATTATTGTAACAAACAGAAACTGATGAACCAAGCATGCCTTGGAAACTAGAAGAACGAGCAATACAGATCGGGAAAGATTAACTTACAACTGGTTTCATGCGTTTCCTCACCCCCTCGATGTCTTCGCTTTCCATATTTGAATGATAGTTCTGTATTGAGGATATCATAGTTAATGCAGGTAATTATTTCAAGCATGAAAAGAACCGAAAATCCGAAAATGAATTTATTCTTAAAAAGAAATTCAAAATTTTGAAATTCAAATAGGCTTCAAAAATTTAGGGCACAAAATATTGATTGATGTAACGGAGAATTTCTGGTTCCTTTTGCTAGAAATTGAATCTGAACGCTATCGTGTGGCGTAAATATCGGGGTTCTAAGTGAAATTGCTCGGATCTGAGTCAGAATAGGCTGAACATAGCATTCCATGACCGAAGAAAGCATGAATTTCATGAAATTAGCAGATTCTTTTAACATGAAGTGAATTTCGAAGAGAAGTATAGATCACCGGTAACTTGCCCGCTCACGGGGAGGAGGAAAAATCTACTTGTCGACCTTAGATCGTCACGCCGGAAGCTCTTGATGTAGCTACCAGAATCGTTCACATTAACAAACACAACAGAGAAAAAGGTAAACGGAGGGAAAGCATAAATTTATACACAAATGCGCGGGAATGCTGCATAAGGTTCGGGACGGGCCGTAGGATGTCAATGAGGCGGGTTAATCGGTTAACCTATCCTGATCCGCCCGCCTATAATAGTTAGGGTTTGATAAGTCCAACTAAATCGGATTTGGGTTTAGCTCAAATCAACCCAAACCCATCCTTATCATTTTCAACCCAACCATTTGTAATTAATCCATCCCATGTCTCTATATTGAATGCACACGTCACAATGAATGGGTGCATGAGTGTATGAGAAATTAGGCGCCGACGCTAAATGCTTTAAAAAAAGTTCTTATGTATAGTATTTTGTTTCAATTTTCATATACATACGCTAACCATGTGTGTATAATATTGCACATATGAAAAAAGAAGTAAACGAGAGAGGGAACGGTAAGGAAGGGTGTTGTTTAGGTAGTTATCAAACTATTTCCTACAATTATTAGAGATGTAAATAAAATTATTAGCCAAGGTATTTTCGATTGCAAATGTCAGGCTCGAATAAGGAGATAGAATTGATGACATGGGGAGCACTTATTTATATAACTTTTAAATGAGGAAATTGAGTTGTTATGACAATTACACCCATTTAATTAATGAATCTTTACAATGTGAATTTTTTTTCCGAGGAAATCGCATATTCCGTTTGGCACGCTTTGGGTATATACACAGTATAGAGTATATATATAGATAGATAGATCGGAGATATGATATAATTAAAGCAAGAATTCAAAGGATTCTCCATGACACGCTGCCCTTCAAATGATTATTCCCACAAAAAATAACAAATATTATTTTGCGGTCTTGTCATTTTTTCAATTAGCATGCACCATATCCGTTATTCGCTTTCCTCTTGGTATTTCTACTTTATTTGTTCACTTTTATAATAGGTTTTCCTCTCCTTAGTTACTTTACAATTTCGTAAAATTATTATTGGCGACTCGGTCTATCGATCGCAGAGGGAGAAAGGAAAATAGCAAACTGATCAGATCATCCCATCCGAATCTTCGTCGTGAAACTGAATTGCAGATATGAAGATCACGGCTCTTCTGGTTCTGAAATGCCACGGCGAATCGGGGTCGGATCCCGTCATCCTCGCCAATGCATCCGATGTGAGTCGGTTCGGATACTTCCAGAGAACAGGAGTCAAGGAATTTATAATCTTTGTTGGACGCACTGTCGCCAAAAGAACGCCTCCCGGGCAACGCCAATCGGTCCAGCACGAAGGTTCGTCATTGGATCAATTCGCAGATCCTCACAAGTGTTACGATTTCATCATTTTATCGAACCTTTCTTGCTATCGTGGTTCATGAGAGAATTTTTCTAGCTTTGAGCACCGTTTCTGGTCCGGCGACACAAAGTTATCAGTTTCCGAATTTCGTCGGAGACCAGGGCTGAATTTTGTTTTGTCGCCTCGATTCGTAGAAATCTAGTATTTTAGGTATTAAACAATTGTGTGAGAGTGTAAGTCGACCTTTGTTTGCTTAAAACCTAATCAGCTGTTGCGCTATCACAGTTACCTATAATTGTTTTGTTTCTGCGATGTGTTTGGGTTTGTACATCCTTGTACCTTCAATTGCTGTTATGCTACATCTGAAAAGTTTATTGGAGGAGAATATTATAAATCTGAACAATTTTGTTTTATTTATAGAGTACAAGGTGCATTCTTACAACAGGAACGGTCTCTGTGCTTTGGGATTTATGGATGACCATTATCCTGTGCGAAGTGCATTCTCTCTTCTCAACAAGGTAAGCAGACAATTTAAGGATCATTATGAAATCTTTGCGCCTTTATCGAATTGGTATCTATGTTGTTAAAAAGGAGTTATTACCGAACTCTGGTTTGGCTATATGTGAAATAGTCTATCAGAGGTAGCTTGAAAAAACGGAATAAAGTGGGATCACCGACTCTTTCATGCGTGGCCAGTGTTAAGGATGGTATGTGCTCTCAAATCAAAGACGCTTGTAGAGTTTATCTCTCAAAGATGAGAATGATGCTGTTCTCATATAGATACCACAGTGATTGGGTTTTTCAGAAAAAGAATAAAATTGGGAAGAAATGGAAAATTGAAGTTTGAAATGGTAGTTTCTGATTGGTGTCTAACTGTTGATTATCGAGTGAAGTGTCATGATTTGATATTATTCTCATATTTGTCTATCATTTTGTTAAAAATTGACGGCTATGGACTTGATAAAAGTGTTGCATTCCATAACAATAATAAGCAGATGACATGCTGTGAACCTAGCTTTTCCATTATTGTCAGTTTTAAATCCATTTTTTTATTTAAATAATGAAAAAATTGTCTATAAATACTACTTCCTTTGGCTGTATCCCCTTCTTACTATGTATCATGACTAAAGGTTAAGCAACCAATCTGTCATGATTCTAAGCCGTCAAGTCTGCCTCCGGGTTGGGCTTCATTGGACTTTGAAATGCTAATCAAATTGAGGAAACTGGTAATGCCAGGATTGCTATCACTAAATACTGGAAACATGATGGATGAACTATATTGTTCCTCTATTGCTGTTAAGATTAGAACTGTCTCTAGCACATTACAAACAATATTTTGGGAATTCTAGAAATTTTGAATTTGTCTTACATTAAAGAAAATGTGTATCTTTTAGATCAACTTAAAGAATGTTTTGCCTCTGTTATTTCATAGATTGCATGGGGGATGATAAGAAAAGAATTATTTTGCAGGTTCTTGATGAATATCTAAAAAATTTTGGGGACACCTGGAGGACTGTACAGGTGGATGTCACCGAACCATGGCCCTATTTTAATGAAGCTCTGACCAAATTTCAGGTATGATGGTGCTTCATTTCGTGATTTATTTGCTAATCTGCCAATGTTCAAGTTTTTCTTCTCCAGTCTTCCAATATTACTTGTTATATAATTAAGTAGGCTTGTTTATGATTTAGGTTTTAATTTTTTAATGCACATTTTCTTCACCCTTGTCTACTTCTTACTCAGGACCCAGGAGAGGCTGATAAATTGTTGAAAATTCAGAGGGATTTGGATGAAACAAAAATTATCCTTGTGAGTGTTGAATCAAGAAGTACTTTCATTTAAGTTTCATATAATTTTCTGCAATTTCCTTTAGTGATCTTTGCCTTATGTTTGTGATGGAGTTTATGCTTATATATCTTGCTTCATCTTATTATTATTATTATTATTTTTAACCCTTGTGATCAAATTCTGTTGTTTGAAACTTAAAAACAACCTAATTTTGATGTTTATAGTTTTTACAACCCCAAGTGGGCACTTCGATATTCGTAAATGTGCATGAATTGCTAATTTCGATATGTGATTCTCCTCAAGTTAGATAACTGTTATTTATATTTTCAGAATAATTTCCTTAAAAAAAGGTCTGAGCCTGGATTTGAATTTAATGCAGTATAATCAGGAAACAAAAACATTGTGAAATATGGATGTGGATATTCATATTTTCAGGATTAAAGTAATCAGAGTGAAAGGGAATTTTGCATGGATGGAGAGATGTATAAAGTTCTTAAAAAGTTACTCTAATAGATAATTTGTGTGACTGGTGATGCGATCAATGCATTTCTTGTGACAATAGACCGCCACCAAGGTTGGCAACAACTCCATATGATTTTATCTGGGCTATGGATCAATTGGCAACTTATTTCTAAGAAGTGATTCCTCTAATTAGTATTTAGGAAAATATTTGTTGATATATGGTATTTGTCATTTGTGGTATCATCTGATCAAAGTACGATGTGAATACAATAGTAGAATAGTGAACAAATCCTATTGGTTCTAAGGGTATTCAAAAAACAAGACAAAATAGTGGAATGCAGCTTAATGAAAGCCCGTACAGAGATGTGCCAAAAGTAAGGATGAATGGTTGTCAGATATCCCAAATCCATCATTTTTCGTGTCTTACCTAGATGAATTTTAAGGAAAGAGGGATTGAGGAAGATATTGCTCATACAATGAAGAGTTCTGTGGCATTCATCAAAAAAAAAAAATAAAAAAATGAAGAGCCGTGTGGCTAAAATGGTGATGAATTTTTTAAGTGTTATATAAAGCTAAAATGGAGCGTTGTTTCTGGAGTTTATTTTATTGGTGCATTTTGATCAAATCAGGACCTGTTTGTGGTTTTGTTTTATAGTGGATTTTTCTTTATGCGAGAAGATATTGACCAAGGTTATTGGATAGGATGGTTCTGTTGATATTTCATTTCACTGCTACAAAACTCAAGGTTATTGGCTAATGGGATGGCTGTCATACATAATGCTTGCATGTTCTGCTATTGGTTAAGCCAATGTTTTCTTCAATCAATGGACATGATCTTTTCATGATAGGTTGATAGCAACAACTCCATCCATGTTAATCCTTGTAGTTACAGTAAGGTAGTAGCTATGTTAGCATATTCCTCAAATGGCTATTTTTGAACAGATATGAATGTTTGATCCAAAATCAACTAAATAGAAAGATGAATTGTTGCAACGATGTTTCTGGTTGGAAAGTTCAAAGGAGATTGACTCATTGAGGTTTAAATATGGTTCCATTATCTTTTCCTAATTTTTAGTGATTTTTAAATTTTTATATTTAATTTTTTAATTTAATAATTATTGACTATTCATACCACTTTTACCGATGAAATAGCTTATATAAGTGTCTAATTATTTTAACTATAGTTCCTTATTTTTTCAGAAATATTTTATATTCTTATCAATCTTTTATACATTTTCCCCAAATTTATATAAATAATTTTTTCATCAAAAAATGAAATCAAGAACGGTGATATGTTGATCAAGTATCCTTATGCAGTATATATTATTGTATAAGACACCCACGCCATTAAAACAGGCAGATTTTAACACGGGCGGAATTTCGGCCTGTGCCATTACAACACTAATTGAAATGGGTGGCATTGTGTTTGTGGTTTTTTTTTGGGTTGGAAGGGGAGGGGGGGAATGTACTTTGAAATTTCTCTTATTTTGCTCATGAAATAGCGGCACGTTCTGCTCGTGCCTTAATTTTTTACAGAAACTAGCAGTTCATGGAAACCAAGTGGTTTTGTTGCCGCTTTTCACTGGTTTAGTAAATTGCATTCCTTGATGTCAGCAAAAAACTACGTAAAGGAGTTTCCTCTTCTTTTGAAATTAATCCACTTATTGCATAATTAAGAAGATAGTGTTGATGGCAGTCCTTGATATAAAATTAAACTGATTTTCTGACACTTGGATCCTGATTGTCAACCTTCGTTTGCTAAATCTTTTGTGAGATTTCATGGTTTATATATATATATGCATGCATGTATGTACGTATGTATGTATGTATGTATATGGATACTACGTACTTCTCTTCGATACATTTTGCATTTTCTAGCCCTGATAATTTCATCAAATAATTTTGTCAATTAGAGGACACTGATCTATCTCATGCATTTTCAATCTTCAAGTGAAATACCATATGTTCTTAAAGCTTTTTCTATTTTCATCTTAGTTAGAGCTTCCGTCACTTCAGGAATCCGAGTCCTATGATCATATTAGTCTTCTCTTGGCTCCCTAATAGCCAGATATGCAATTGGACATAATAATTGTATTAAAATGTATAATAACTCAGGATATAAAGGATTATTTAAGGATCATTTTTGGGCTCAACCCAGGGGCTATAGTATTTGAATCACTTGTTCTTTTCAGGAAGAAATTTGTTTTTTGCATTGGAATATTTTGCTGATAGGTTCTGTTTCTTTTTATGGTAACAATACAGCATAAAACCATTGATAGTGTGCTTGAACGAGGAGAAAAGCTGGACAGTTTGGTTGAGAAAAGTTCAGATCTGAGTGCAGCCTCCCAGGTACGAATATGCTGGCAATCAAGTTTAGTGCCATCTTATTTTAAATCCGTTAAGCATGCATTGTACTTCAACGCATGCAATTCTCTGTTGTGTGCCCCCTCTTCATCTCTCCCACTCACACACTTGCAGAGGTGCACACAAACACAAAAATATGTATCCATATTTATTCTGTATCTGTGTTTGTGTGGAGTTCTGGTTGCTTGCATCGTTGTATTTCTTTTCTTCATTATAAATAAGAAAGGTACTAAACCGGTGGAAGCTTCAGTCATTTGGAGTCCATGTATGTTAATATGTAAGTCAATGGTTAAAATATTTCATACAAATGTGTACTAAGTTACAGAAGCAGAGTATGTTTGTACCCTTGTACCAAACACCGTTAACTGGAAACCAAGGTTTTTAATTCCAACTTCAAAGTAAATTGTACACCTTCAGAGTACGGAAGTCTAAGTAAATTTCAGGGAAGTTTTACTGGTTTGCAACATTTCAAGTAAAGCATCACACAAAATGTTTCAACATGGTATTTATGTGAGTTTTACTTAACAAATAAAACTTTGAACGAAATTTTGACAGTTTGGACATCTGGCTTTTTATTGCAAAAGATCAAGATTTAGTATTTGATGATTCCAACCAAACAGATTAAGCATTCTCAAGATCAGCTTGTTCATATGTTGCCTTCATATATTGCCAGAATTTTACATATTTATGGATATTACTGGATATTTGAATAATATAGTGAACGAATAATTAATTATGTGGGATATGTTTTATTATACAATGTTATACCTGATTGAGTTTTTTCGTCATGCCATCTATATGGGCAAGAAAATTTTTTTCTATTTCCTTTTGCTCTGCCTTTCTATTCAATTCTCTGAAAGGCTATTCATGTAGATGGTAATATGTGGCCTTCTCACTTAGCAATACAAGTTGTCTCACAAAGTGTGACTCAAGTGTGTAACATCATCCGATTTCTTAACTTCCTATTTGTTCACTACACTCAGGTGTGTAACATCTCACTTATGTGCAACTAACTTCCTAGGATCTAATGTTTAATAAGCATTAAACATTAGATCCTAGCCCTAAACCTCCTTAAAACCAAATCTGAAACCACAATGAACTCCTGAAGCCTTAAGCTTTAAGCCCCAAATACCCTAAAACCTCAAGGCCTAAATCACCAGAAGCCATAAAACATAAGAGCAGGTTCTAGGTCATGTTGGTAAGTATATGGTGCACTAGCATGAATACCACAGGCTATACCACCAGTTTTATCACATGGTATTTCTATTCCCTCTGCTCTGTCAATTTTATTTTCACTCCAGACATAGAAGTCCTTGGTTCTCAAAAGTAAACGAAAGAGAGGATAAAAGAGAAGCAGACCCATCAGTAGCAGCTGTTGCCACACTGGCTCTGCAACTGTAGTGGAGAGACGAGGCTAGAGTGAAGAATTTCAGCATTAGCAAGTTCCTGTGATTCCTTTTTGTTCACTTTTCAGCATAAAAATATTTTCTGAAATGGTCAATTTGCAGCTTTTATTGATGAGTGAGCTCTTTTAATGTCTTAGAGATTGATTTTTAGGTTGATTGTTTGGTTACGGTTGCTATAGTTTGTTATTGCCTGCTTTGATTCTTGGTTTTCCTGTTGGAAGACATTGATATCTTGAGAATTATTGGATTGTGTATCTGTTGATTGATTCATTAATTTCGTGCTGGAATGCATGTTCTTTGTGCATTTTGGGTCAAAGAGGCTGTAGGGGGAAGGTGTTCATCATCCTAGTGGTAGATGTGTTGGGCTGTTCCTCCTGTGATTGGAACTGTATCTCTATTCAGATTTCGCCTGGCATAGGATTCCCATTTGGCAGGGTTTCCTATGGGTTGGATCCTCCCATGGAGAGGTAGTCCATGGATCAATTACCCAGAATACCAAGCGAAAAAAGGAGAAGAAAAAGATAAAGGGAAAGAAAAGGGAAAAATAAAAATAAAATTGTCAGGAAAAGAAAAGAAGTAGGATTATTGCGAACCATAGGAACTGTGCTATTTTTAGTTCAGAAAACATTTGAAGTTGGAGTTGATTATCAGGTTTTCTTGGGAGTCCTCTATGGTTATGAGCTCAAATGTGGCTTCTATTTATTGAATATCATTGGATGTAGCTGCTGATTGAAGATTGCATGCCCTTGTGTTTGGTTGAATATATGAAACAGATGAATTTAAGTTGAAAAAAAGGGGAACTTTATTGTAAAAGTGGGATCTGAACCTCTTCTTTGTTGGTCCTTCTGCTACTCTGTTTTTGGAATCTCAGGAGGTTACTCCCTTTGCTTCCTCTGCAAGCTCTATTTCTCAATCCACGGACTGGTGTTTTCTGTGGTCACTTGAGTTATTGATATTTACTCTCATAGTAGTGGGAGGGCATGTGCATGATACAAAAAAGTTGGTATATTGAGCAAATCATTTTTTTGGCGTCTTGTTTGAAATTAAGTTGATTACTTGAGCCAGTTGATTTTCTTCATCTGGGTATTTGGAAGTGTCTCTTTTGTTTGATTGAAGGGATGACCTTTCAGTGTCTGCTATATGTCAATCATCTAGAAATTTTCTATAGATCACATGATCTATGGAATTGACTTGAATTTCTAAATTAACCCAATAGGTGTGGTGCGGGTTATCCACTTAACCTCTGCTCTATTGGCATCCCTAGTTGCATCCTGCCTTGTGATCCAGGTGCAGGAATGATAATTTTTGTTTCTTGGTTGATGAATCACAGTATGATTTATTTTATATATGAAACATTTATCATTTATACTGCCATAACAGAATACATGATACATCTTGCTTTGTTCGAATCTCTAGATTTGTAACTTTGCACCAGGATGACTGAATTAGTAATCCGGTGGTTGTTCCTGAAACAGATGTTCTACAAGCAAGCAAAGAAAACAAATCAGTGCTGTACCATATTATAGGCTCCTCTGATGGAAGATCAAGGGCCCTGCAACATGGAGACAGATTATGTCAAGGTTGTTTAATATTTATTGTGTGTAGGATCAGGTGGTACCGAGGGCAACGGTGTTGCTGCTGTAATGACTTTATTTCACAGGAAATGATCTCCACCCCCTCTGGAGAGGAAAAATGAAGTGTTCTACCGTGGTTGAGGAGATCATTACCCTATGTCATTAATTATTATGTTACCCTTGGCCTGGAAAGTATGGGATGAACGACTCAGTGATTGTCGTTTCAGTTATTGAATCTCTTGTATCTGGTGAGTTCATTTGGCTTCTGTTGACTTTTGTACTCGTGATCATTTCTCATTTTTCCTTTTTAAAAATTCTTTTTCTCCTCCTAACTCTTTACGATTCTTTCGTAGCTAATTGTCCATATATCGTACATAAGAAAAAGGTGCAGCCGTGCAGACTCCGATTGGGTTTGTTCTGGCTTCATTGACTAGAATTGGATCTTCAGCTTTGTACCATGGGAGTCTCGAGTATCCTGATTCCGTAACCTGGAAGCGTTTACTCGAGTGAATGTCGCTCTATCAAGAGATACCCTACAGCCTACGTCGTCCACTCGATGATCACTGGAGTGGACGCTATATTATTTTGTGGCATCAAATGCATTCAGGAGGGTGACAAATCTATACTATATTTAACGCGGGCACACCCTTGGAAATTGCACCAAGAAAAAGGGGCAACTCCAAGTTTAATTAATACAGGGATAAAATTGACAAAAAATGCGTCAAATCTTTCAAAACCTAACATTGAGTTTTGCAAGTTGCGGCTGTTCCCTCTCATGATGTGAAGTACTGCACGTGCACCCTTGTCTAAATTGGAACACCAAAAAGGTCTTCCAATTTAATACTTCATACCAAAAATAAAATCAATTTTAATTGGAAGAATTTTTACCATTTGAATGCCATATATTACTTAAGAGCATTTGCCGTTCTCAATAATTTCCCGTTGTCTAAATAACAATAGTAGAACAAAATTGTTAAAATTTGAAATCAGTTGAATTAATTGATATCTAAATCTACATTGTATACAACGCGAGGAGGCTCTTTGGGAATCGTGTCCAAAACAATTTATAACTTTCCCAAAATGCATGTCCCTTGTATGATTTGGTTTCAATAATACAGGGCTATACTCGTCCTAACTCACCATTTTCGTTAAAAAATGGTTAGTTTGTAACCGCCCCACTTCTCCTTTCTCCATTTCCTCTCCCCTCACTTCTTCTCTCCACGTGCAGTCTTGCACGTGGGCCCCTCTGGTCTTTATTTTTATTACTTAATGAAAGGCAAGACTTGTTCGCAAAACATTTTGACATCCTGATCCGGAGTCCTATCTTGAATTCAAATGGTTTCTTCGAGCGCCAGTTCGAGGTTCCGTCCGATAAAATTGTCGGTCTCTTTTTGCGGTTCAACTGGCCGGTCGGACCATTGCCTTTGTTTTATGAGGATGCAGGGGCGAATATGGAAAATCGTCAAATGGAAGGAGGGATGATTCATTTGTTCGGGGGCCAACCGGCCAAGAGAAAGATAAAGCTGAACAGATAGATGGAATATGGTAACGATGAGATCCATTTAGTCAGGAAGCGGAGACTGTAGGAAGAACACTAAAAAAATGTCTACTGCGTCTCTTTCCTTCCTCAACAGTGCCTTCGGTTCTTTCCAGCAGGTCCGTCGTCAACCCAAGTTTATAGCAGCGAAGTCCCACCCATCTCTAAAAATTGAAGCGAAGGCTCGCACCAGACAAGAAGACAGGGTGGCTCGTCATGCTCGCATCAGAAAGAAGGTATATGCATTCTCTTTCCTGTAAACGAATTCTCATCTTTCCTTTCTCGTTTTCTCCGCTGCGTATATATTTATTTATGCATTCGCTGTCTAATTAATTGAACTGCGCCCTTTCCTTTTTTTTCAGATTTCTGAACTTGTTAGAAGTCCGATATTATATTTAATTTAGTTTTTGAATTAAATTTATAATATCGTTGTTGATGCTTTAGCCAAATTTGAGGTGGCTATCTTTTGCTTTTTTATTTCCTTTATAAGTGCAAGTGTTGATTCTATATTTTTTATAAGCTTATCGAGACCCTTTAGGTATTTAATCATGATTTTGATGGTTTAATTTTACTATATTTATGTTTTTAATATTATTGTTGAAAGGTCTTTTCTTTCTGTCAAATTGAAGAACCGGTTTGGGTGAAGAATTTCCTCTTCAGCTGAGCCAACTATACATTTTAGAGTGGCTTAGGTGCTTTAACATTATTGGTATGGTGATTTGAGGGCCATAAAGAGACTTTAGAAAGAATTCCTGCAAGCACCTTTTTTGCTCCATTCCGCCCTTGGCAAGCCTGTCCACAATCTCGGTATATTGAAACATTGGAAAACAAGATTTTTGATTTCATTAGCCAAATGTTGAGGCATACATTATAGATAAGAGAGAGAACGATGTGGAGAATAAGCTTTGTATATTGTGTGATACACAAACTGCATAAGGGACCATCTTTTTTATAGGTAAAGGAAGCAGTCACAAAAGGCAAGACAATAATGCAATTGATGCTAATTACATAAATCCTCAATCAACCTAATATACAGAGATATGCTAACCTAATTTTCAAACCAAGTCATGATGACAACCAGGGAGATGGGCCTTTGTGAAGATATCAGCTAGCCGATCAATGGAGGCAATGTGATGTAACCAAAGAGTATTCTGCCTAATATGATGGCAAATGAAATGACAATTGATCTCAATATACTTTGTATGCTCATGGAAGACATCATTGTGTGCAATTTGAATGTCACTAGTATTCTCACAATAAATAGGAAAGCTGCTTGAAATGGAAACGCCCATATCCTATATACCCATTGAAGCCACAAGAGATTAGAGGATCTACAGATGCATGATACTCAGCCTTTCTACTAGAGCGAGAGACTGTTTGCTTCTTATTTCTCCAACATATGAGAGATGTACCAAGAAAGAAGCAGTATCCGGCGGTACAGCAACAATCTGTATCAAGATGACTAACCAAGGTGATCACATAGGAAATGTCAGGACAAGTCGTAATCAGATAAATGGGACTGCGAATCAACTTTCAATATCTGCTAAAATTTCACCATTGGTAGGAAGCTTGATGTTTGTCTCCAAAGGACTATCAACAATCCTACTCTGTTAGAATGGCACAAGATGAGCTCATAGGCATACTTAGCCTGAGAAAGCTAGTATCCATCGGAGCTGGACAATACCTCGGGGCCCATAAAATAATAGCAAGAGCCCGAATCTTTCATCTCAAATTTCTGACTAAGAAATTTTTGAAGGGCACAAATCCAAGAAATATCATCACCCCTAATAACATAGCATCAACAGATTAAAGGAATGATGATACCAGTTTTAGAGTGATGACTAAGCCAACGCTGAATTGAACTTGGAAAACCAAGCTAGAGGAGACTGCTTGAGATCATAGAGAGCCTTGCGAAGGCGATATATGGATTATCGGTCTTTGGTGCAGCTCAGCTGCTTGCATATAAAGAGCTAAATTCATAGACTTTCTAAAATGACTTTTGGTAAACTAACTCTCTTGTACGTTGCTGATTGCTTTCCTGTAATGCTCATGTCATAGTTTTGTGGCTTTAGTCACCACAGAAATAATCTGTTCTTTTCTGGAATTTCATGTGTTATTTTGGAGTCTGGTACATGTTCATGTTTCATCTGAATTCATAGAACTTTTGTATCATATGGGCATCTTTTATCTTGAGATTTGATGATTCAGATATTGTCTTTTCTTGCATTGTTTCTTGTTTCTCAGGTTGAAGGGACATCAGAGAGGCCAAGGTTGTGCATCTTCCGCTCCAACAAACATCTGTATGTCCAGGTTATTGATGACTCTATGATGCACACCATGGTTTCAGCGTCAACCATGCAGAAACCCATCTCTGAGGAGTACGACTACAGTTGTGGACCAACTATTGTAAGTTCACAAGTAGCACATAAGATTGGCTAAATATAGTTTTTTGGAAACTTCAGCTCTGTTAGCGTAATGATAGATCGATATACATTGTTTAGATGAATTTAAGCTGCCTTTTCAGTTGTAGATATCATGGTGTATAAATGCTTTTGGTCAAGTTTCAATTTGAATCAACCTGCTGAATACCTTAGATTCTCCCTAGTACTTGCAAAATTTTTGTTCTTTTGTTCTGGAGACTTGTGAGAAGTAGGTCGAAGTATGGTGATATCCTTAATTGGTGATTGTATTTTCATCTCTGAATTTAGACACATGTAATAGTGTGCTCATCTATCAAAGCTTTTTGGCACCAGGAAGTGGCGCAGAAGGTGGGTGAGGTTATTGCAAAGTCCTGTTTGGAGAAAGGGATCACTAATGTAGCATTTGATCGAGGTGGTTATCCTTACCATGGACGAGTTCAAGCCCTTGCTGATGCAGCTCGGGAACATGGCCTCCAATTCTGAAAGGAAAAAGGGTGGATTTTTTTTGGTTATTTCTTTAAGTGGAACAACTTTTTATCTCCTCATCGCTTTGTGTTGAAATTGGACCGACGAATGAAGTGGGTTGTGTTCCATTCAGTTGCTTCTGTTGTGGTAAGTATCACTTTTGAATACTGCTTGACCTGGTATTTCCAGTTGACGTGACTACTGTGTGCCCAGAACATTAAGATGCTGACATGGACAAGACTGTCGTCGTGCCTCAGAAAGATCAGAGATTGCAAATATCTAGTCTAGGATTATAAAAGAAGCATGATAAATTATTTTGATGAATTGGACCAGGGATACATAAATTCCCAAAAGCTAGTTTGTGAGTTAAGGGCGTAGATGCCTTGGTTGGAGACCAGCCAAGAGCACTGCGCCTGACATCGGACAAAGTCCCTCCCGAAGGAATAGGCTTCAAAGTGGTAGGAGTCCGGTAATGGTGGCTTGCTCCCCTTCAATGCAATCTCACAGTAGAAGAGTGTGGTGCCCCAGGCGTTGGGGGAGAAGTCCCACCCGAATTCACTTCCGTCGCCCACTTTATGCTCCCCAAGATCATTGTCTTTGGACTGGCAATGCACGTTGATGGTCTTTCCCTCTCCTAATGCGTTCTTGACGCTCGCGTGCACATTGTTTGAGGCTGATGCTGTGGCTGTGGCTGTGGCTGAGGCTGAGGCAACGACAATCGAGTTCCACAAGACCAGTCCCAACAGTGGAAGCACCGCAACATATTTCATCATTGAATTCGTCGTAACTCTAGATTTTGTCGCTCTTCATCCTTATATCTGGTTCCATACAGGAGAATATCCAAAAATTTGGGGCTTTCATTCTCATGCCACTTTGGTTTTATTTCTTAGTTGATTTGCACGATGATAGTGATAAGGTCGGACAAACCTATGCCGCCCTTCCATACTTTATTGTTTTCAAACGAGACGTCAATCTCTCATTTACGTAAATGGACGGTCCAAAATCCCTCTTACAATCATAAGCTGCACACTTTGGTAGAGTTTGCATTACAATTTCTTTGATGGCTCCTACCCAAAACGGGAGCTGAAGGGCCCAAGTTAAGAGTAGCGATCGTTCGTGTGATGGGCTAAGGGAAAACGGGGGCCTAAAAAGAGTTGCGATTAGAACATTTGAGTTGAGAGAGGACGGATTGTTTGTCATTGTCATGAGTCCTGAGTCATGACCCATCATGACTCATGATCACGTGTGAGTCACGAAGGCAACGGGTGATGACCTGAGGCGAGGGCTACTTAACAACTCCGGTGACAGGCACTCTGTTGGTGCCTTGGTGGTAGGAATTAGCCATCAGATCAGACTCAATAACCTTCCTGCATCAACGTAGATGAGCGAGGGAGGGAGAAGTACATACCGTAAATTTTATTTTTAGTGATATTTATCAAACTATTTAAGATTTAGTCGGCAAAGTTTTTAGTTTTAACGTTTAATATATCTTTATCAACATAATTAATTTTTAGTGTCATTTCACTATTACAAATCAACTATTCCAAAAATGCCCTTACCTCACTTATCCAAATGACTTGTACAAGTCGAAGTAAGTTGTATAAGGGTATTTTTGAAAGAATTTATCCATAAAAGTTAAGTAGTATTAAAAATTAATTATTTTGATAAAGGTGTATTAAAAGTTAAAACTCAAAAATGTGTCGACTAAATCTTAAATAGTTTGATAAATTACTACTAAAAATTAAATTTTCCTTTTATAGACAATTAAGTTCCCAAGTCCCAAGGGGATAAAGGCCCGAAGATGAAACAAGGGACAAGTGTCAGATGAAACGGGGCACAGTGGAGGTTGGTACCTACGAAAGTAAAAGAAAACTGTGGTAGATCCAGTCCCAGGCGACTAGAAGAATGCAAGGACTGAAGGACTGTTCCAACGAAGAAAGCAACTGAAATTCTCAGTAAAAGGCCGGTAGCTCCTCTCTTCTGATAGTCCTTCCTTCAATTTCGAGGAAAACATAATCTGGGTTTCATGGAATTATCCCAGGCATGGCATCCATGGCAAATATGAAAACAAGGCTTTTACAATGTTTTAATCAGTCCACATCCTCATGAAATTAAAGTTTTATTGATGTCGACCCTCCCACTGGCATTTCAACTCTGGGCGTTGGTATGGACAAAACATCTATGACTCCTCAGCCTAAGGGAACAAAAACAAGTGCCGTAGTCCCAAATTTATACAGGCACCTCTGAAATAATAAATGTCCATGTTTTTGCAACGACGCCGCATTAGCTTCCCCTTAAAAGTTCAAACTAAACGAAATATGAATTAGTTCTTTCCAAGTTAAAGCCAACATCCAGTATAGAATCTAGACACTGCTTGGCAATCTCAAACCTGAATTCTGAGAATTTAAAGTTCTCCATTTTGTGATGATTCCCTTTCATCTTATGGTCATCGTTTTACACTCCGTTCCCTATCTTCTTCCTTTGAACCCTGGGGTTGCTCATTTCCATTAGCCATTAGCCATTAGCCATTCACAGATGAATAACTCTAGACGATGGTTCCGTCCATGATAACACTGTTTTTTAACACCACTGTGATCCCAGATCGAATATAGAACCCCTCGGATGGTCTATCTGCCTCTTCCACCTTCTGCATTCACCCAAAAGAAACATAGCCATTAATGAACGTATAGTACAATAACCAGAAACTTGAGCTCAAAGTAATTAATAACTACAACAAACCATCCTAAAAAGGACAGCAATCTCCTATCAATAGGTAGCCAGGGAGTAGTGGTATTTCATGATGCTAATCATCAAGAAAAATTCATATCCTGCTGTCATTGGTCGTATAAACATCCAACCATGCTCTCAAATTCCAATCTAAGAGATTTTTTTAAAGGGAGCTGGACCTTATGGATGGGCAAATTGGATATAAAAATTATCAAATCATTGCAAGCTTGTTGGCTTGCTGACAACCAATGAGGTGGATCATAAGTTGGTGATTTTTCAGCTATTGGACATTTTCATCCTAGAGACAAGATGAACCGACGGATAACAGAATTCTAAACTATATACAGTAAAAGGAGATAAGAAAGGTGTCAATTAATCAAAGAATGTAACTTAATGCACTGTCCTTAAGATTCAATGCCTATTTCCAATCTGGTATGCTGAAAGCACACCTTGAGGACTGCAAGTTGATGATGTATCGCTTGACTAATGAGGAAGGAAGAACAAAAACCTTAAATACAAAATAGCATTTTCATTCTCATCCACTTGCATAGAAAAGATTGGTAAGAACTACTTAAAGATAGATCTTTACATGGTAGTGAAGAGACCATATCTGTTAAGATATTTACTGGATAAATAGTGTGTATTAAAGATATAATCTACTGTAGAGCATTACTAAAACCCAAGCTGATAATACATAAAGCTCGATCAAAATATGGATTATGGAAAGGAAAAATCTGGCCAAAGAAAGCACATACTTCAAATAATCACAAACATTTTTGCAAAAATAAAATAAAATTTTTAATTGAAATTTTACAATTTTGAATCAAACTCAAAATTTACAACAATCCTCCACATGATTCAAAAAATTTTAAGAACACTGTAATAGAAAGCATAAATCAAATTAAAAATTGGCTTGTAAAGATACCGACATCTTTGAGGCTTGACTCTATACTTTGGATATATAAGTATGGTGTAGAAAATTTATGTGAAATGTATTCGTTGAACCCAACCATCCTAAAATCCACATATCACTTTACCATTAGCTAGTTCATGAAGCTGGAGATATTACAATCTTGCACTCCACCTGAATATTAACGAGTGCTTTAGAGAAAAAGTCAAATTCTCAACAAGGCAGTCCCAGTTTGCACTCATATAGGTCAATTAAGTGCACAATTGTAATTAAACACATCTTCTATAAGGATCATGGATTTAATTAAAATATTATACCGATCCTTATGAAATTGTATTTAGCATTATCAACATTATATGGAGGGGTATGATAGTGCTCTCCAGCAGTGGCGGAACCAGGACTCCAAATCTGAGGGGGCAAAAAATATTTTCAATTAACACTTATACATGAAATATAGAAATTCCATGGAGATAGAGGGGCAAACCAGAAATTATAGGGGGGGGGGCAAAACATAAATTTCAATTAAAAAATATAGAAAAATATATACTTTTAATTAAAAAATAAAAATTTAGGGGGGGCAATTGCCCCCCCTACACATAGCCTAGTTCCGCCACTGCTCTCCAGACCATAGTCACTTATTTTACTCATTGAACCTTCTTGGAATCTCCATATAGAGAGGTTGAGTTCCACTGCATGGGTTTTTAATCACATCTGTCACGATGTACATGAAATAATTTCCTTAAAAATCGTTTCTTTTGAGGACCGACTAGGTTTTTTTTTTTGATTTTTTGATTTTTTAAATCTAAAGTGAAATATCTATAGCTTGGTAAGTGCTACATGTTATTGTCTTAGTAAAAAGTTTGTTTTTCTCACCATACACTTTATTGGTTGGTCCCAGATCCTGCGCAGTGGTAGGAGCCTTGTGCACTGGCCTAGCCTCTTTTTTTTACACTTTATTGGTGGGCCAAACAATAAGTGCCGGATAAAAAGGTCAAGTTCTTGTTGATAAAAATACATAACTTCCAGGTCATTCAGCTTCTACAACAGTCAAATCAAGAGTGATGAACTCACATCCAATCAAGGACTTGGCATTACATGTCTGCTTGAATCAACCAAGAGAAAGTGATTTTTTTGTTACAAAAAAAAAATCAACCAAGAGAAAGCACCTCTCATAGTGTATGCCTATTAGTATTCAGATACCTGCCTTTTTTAATATATATATATATGTAATTTCATTTGTCATGGGATTTATTTCTCATAAACTAGCATATGTCAGTAGTAGTATTTGCATCACATCTCAACTTCTCAATAATGCTTTGAAACCGGTGTGCTTAATCAATTGAATAAAAATAAAAAGATAATAAATACACATTCATAAATCAGAATGACAACACACATTATACAGCCAGTAATAATCACACGTTTGAAGCATATATATATGTATTGAATGTAGTCAACCCCATCTTGATATCTCCCATCAAAAGAAACTAAATTTGAATTATTTTCAAATTGACTTCTACAAAAGAAATTTCAATTATTTACAAGTTCATGGCTAAAAAAAGAGTAACTTGAAACATTATAAATTTGCCTCCAAAGTAATTTTGTAATAGTTACATATTTTCCATCACAAAAGACAGACTCTTGAAAATTCTGGAAACAGTCTTGGGTATTGAATCAAGTAAAACCCATTCCCACAAACCAGCTTTCTTGCACAGATTACCTTGGTTCTGAATGTTATAAGAACTCAAATTTGTAGCCTGTGCCCTTTCTAAACAACACTAAATTTACAATTAAAGGTCTTGGTCCACAATACATGTCCAATCAAAACTTGATATATAGAGGGCAGTAGTAGCGCCCAAAAATGTCAATAATGCACAAGAAGCAACAAAATATTCATAATTTTAATATCTGTATTTTATCTTAAATCAGTCCCAAAACCAATAAGTTAGACATTTTGTTTGTTTGGGAGAGGGAAAAAAAAAAGACTGGCATGCAAAATCAATAACACAGTAAATTGAGAGATCACAGAAATCTAAATAATAAATAATTAGCAGAGTGCACATGTAGTACTGCACGTATGTAGAGAAAAAGGTTGGGACATAAGGATGATAACTTGTTGAAAGGGTATCTTTTCGGAAGAGAAAAATGAAAAAGACAAAGATACCAATGCAAATATATAAGATAAAATGACATTCAAAGGTTATTTTCGAAAAAAAAAATACTTGTTTGGCACGCTCTCCAAAAGGCCTGGTTGTTTTATATATAGTGTAGATTTTGTATCCAAATTATTTATACTTGCAAGCCATTTAAGCATCCAGGAAAGTTGAATAGTGTGACTCATTGGCATTTAAGGAGGTCTATTCAAATGCTTTGGTCAACAATCCAAGCGCAATTAAGAAGAGTTTAGGAAATTAAAGGCTTAAAATTTGTTAAAGGATCCTTTTCAGAAAGTAAAAAAAAAAAAGACAAATTTTACCCCTATAGAAATATAAGACACAATATGATATTATAAATTTGTTTTGGGGAAAATTTTATTAGTTTTGGCACACTTCCCAAGCCTGTGTTCTCTTTATATATGATATAAATAAATGAGATAAGTAAACTTATCAATCAGCCGAAGCATGAAACTTAATGCACTGTTCTTAATGCTGAATTTTCCCTCTCCATGTACTCCCCAGTACAACATGTTAAAGGACACAGTCCCCAAGATTCAATTGATGTTTTCCACAAGGTATGCTGCATGACGGACCTTTTGGATTATGAGCTGATGATGTACCACTCAACTAAACAGGATGAAAGACTAGATACTTCTAAAATATATAAAACATCTTGATTCGCATGCACTTACATATAGATATGGTGTCTCTTCAAGACACCACTTGGACAAAGGAGTGTCCAAAAGACACAATCTAATAATGAGTTTACTACATAAAACCAGGCCTAATAAAAGTTTATAAAAGAATGCATCCCTTTAAAGATAACACATTAAAATAATCATAAGTGTTTCTAAAAAACAAAACCAATTTTTAACATAATTTTTGAATCAAATACAAAGTTTCAAACATCAGTTGGATTAGAAGCTAACTGTACCAAATATGCTATCAGAGTAACATTAATGGAGAAAATCAGAAGGAATTGGAAATAGAAGTACTACTACAAGAAAGATTTTGCCCAATGAGAAGGCCAAATGTAGCTACATAGTACATATTAAACCTTAATATACTTGTATAAACCAAAAGGCCAACTTCCAATGTCAATAGAAGTAGCAGTAGACCAATAGTCATGGTAGGACTCAGCCTCTCCACCATTGAGTAATGCTGATCCGGAGGATGATAATTTAGGAATAAAAACAAAGCATGAGAGTGCATGCATGCATGAAGCAGGACAAATTGAGAAGCCAAGGATACAGTCACAGCACTTACTTTCTATGATGACAAGAACTTCAGCTTTGATTCCTTAGTAATCTTATTCAGTTAACTAGCAGGATGCACATGCGGTACTGCACGTGTGTAAGAAAGAAGGGAGAGAGGGAGAACATGGGACACGACAGTTTTTAAAACTGATTGTAAGTTTTGACCATTATACCTTTAATTAATAGATCTTCTCAATAGGTGTGTAAGGGCTATTTTGGAAAGCTGCACATTTTGTTTGGCTTGCTTTCCAAGGGGCCTATTCCCATTATATATAGTATAGATGATGCTATGAGCTCAATATTATGCAGATATGCATATATCACGGTTGAAATACTAACAAAATGCATTTTGCGCAAACTTACTCAACTAGTTGATGTTATTATTTCTCTTAGGGTGAAGAAATATAAAAGAACTGGCCAGTCTTAGACACTAAGCTAGCTTTAAAATGAATTATACTGCTAAATTAAATCTTATTCACTTGTAGTAGTGAAGTGACAGTTTGGAATTAACTTACATCCTTATTCACAATGATCACGTTCTTTCCAATCCGCGCATTCTTGTCAATTATACAATTCCTGCCATAGATTGATAATTTATTATTATGCAAATCAAACAAGGATAATAATTTGTTTAAGATACAAAGAATTCAGAACTTTGCATTGGAAATCTTTCAAGTCCTCTTTATAAAGAACTATGAGTCTGACTCAATGGAAAAAGCAACTTGGACAGTGCTTCATGTGTCATTAGATGGCATTGGCTCACCTCGGGCACATACAAGTCTAACAAGGTATTGACTATGTTACTCATTATCTTCCAAGATTCTAATCCCTTATCTTTTACATTTATGAGGCAGCTAACACAGCAATATTACCAAAACATTTTTCATTGATGACTTACACAATTTTGGTATTCCTTCCAACACCAATTGGAACCTTTCCCTCAGCCAGGAAGGATGCTATCTCTGCCTCAGTTTGGTATAAATCAGCACCCATCATCATAGTATCCTGTAGAATATACTTCCAAATTACTTTTTCCAGGGAAAAAGAACCAAGAAAGAGATTAAAAAAAAGAAAAAGAAAAAGAAATAGAAGCAAATACTTGTCACCTAAATGACTCAGAAAAACACAATCTTGCATACAGAAACATTTGGGAATAAAAGATTAGCAGTTTCTATACTGAGATTTTCAAGCAGCCATCCAACAAGCAAACAGCCTCGGTGAAAAGCATGTGCCCACCAGGCAACAGGATTGAAAGTCTGTCTCTCTCCCAGTTTTCTTGGTGGGAAGACGAGAAGTTATACTAGTAACAAAACATGCAGCCAGTTCAAAGAATGAAAAAGATTTTTGAATAAGTGAAAGAACATTGACACCTGGGGTAGTCAAATTGAAATGCACTAAAGAACACCAAAGATGGTCCATTCCTAGTGACAACATATTCATCCTTTCTAATGATATCTATTATGATGCAGTAGTAAATATCTTTTTAAGGAATCTACCAATCATGGAGAAGTCAGGATCAATAAAAATCCTCAACATTTTGTGCACTTAATTGCCAAATAATTTCTCAAGCTCTATCCTGTGTCCATTCTCATCAGCGTCTACTATTTAACAAAAGCGAAACACGTTATCGCTGCGAGCAATATGGGTTTGCATCATTGATCAACTCTCTTCCATATATGAAAGAGTTTCATTTCTGGCATAATATCACAAAACAAAAGAGAAGACAAGACACCTTCAGCTCCACTCCGTATTCCAGTCTTGAGCGAACCCCAACTATGGAACGTTCAACACTGCATTCCCTTAAGAAGCACCCATGCGAAATTATGGAGTTCACTACCTGCAGTTATCAGATGCCATAACACAGAGACAATTTCTGTTAAGCAAAAATTTTAATAAATAAAAGTAAAATTTTCAAGATCATACCTTACAATTCTCTATTTTGGTTGGTGGTAGAAACCGAGGAGATGTAAATATTGGCTTCATTGGATCATAGAATTGAAACTTGGGAGGCTTCACAGAAAGGATGAAAGTATTTTAGCTTACACATACACCTTTTACTAGAAAAGGGTTATGAGCATACGGAAGGGACAATACCTGATCAGTTAGAGCCAAGTTTGCATCATAAAAGGACTTTATTGTTCCAATATCTTCCCAGTAGTCATTAAATAGATATGCCTGAGCCAAAATATGGAATACTCACTCCTAATATATATATATATATATATATATATATATAAAGAAAAATCAAAATCCAGCCTTGATTAGTTTCTTTCTTTGAAAAATGGACCAAACCTCCCCAGAAAATTATCTTGTTTGATTCCATTTTTCTTTATTTATTATTATTATTATTTTTTTTTGGGCAAAGGAAAGCCACAAAAAATGCAGTTTCAATCAAGAAAGCTGCCATCACGTATACTATTTCAAAAGCCAGCTGTATGCTGACTCAGTCTACCTGAACTTTATATTCTTCAGCAGCCATTGGGATGATTTCTGATCCAAAATCATTAGCTGTTGGATAATGCAACCTGGAAAAGAGAAAGGAGAAAACTTCATGCATGATAAATGTAAGAGTCTGTTATTTACATTCAAAGGCTTTGAAGTTTTATTTTTGAGCTCAACAAGTTCATCCTGATTCCTGACTACCTACTGCTCTTAAATGACTCGTAACAAAAGGGTGATGATAATTAAAGATTTTGGGAGGAGAGGGAAGCTTGCAGAAATGCAGGTAATGCAAGTCCATGCAGCAATCAGAGGTTATAGATATTTATCCCATCCGGAATCACTTTGGACCAGCAGCATGACATGAGGATTCATGAAGATGAGGTATTAAAACAGTATATAAACATATGAATATTTTTCCTTTTTTAATTTCTGCATTCTTTGCATTCCATCAAAACACGTACCTTCTATTGGTGGTGTATCAGTTTAGGGAACTTGGACAAAGGTCATCCAACTGAGCTGAACATCAGGCTAACTTTTATTAAGGTTTTTGTTATCTTTTGCTGCTAAATAAACCCAAGGAAGATGCATACTTTCTGGCCTGAGTATTTGAACAACTGAGGTTGTTAAAGTTGGAACTCAATCAATCATGGAATATTCACATATAGCAAAGAAAATTTCAGATTTATAACTGACCACAAATTAGAACTTGATGCTCATACCCAATGTCTAGATGGCCCAAATATTTTGTCCTTGACAAACTCAAGAAGCAGGGAAATTAAATAGTTGTTATGTAAAATGGTGTGTCATCCATCTTAAGGAGTAAGAGATGTACCTAAGAAGTTTTAGCAGAACATCTGTTTTGAACAAATATATTCCCATTGATGCA
Source organism: Buxus sempervirens (assembly GCA_947561395.2). Classification (NCBI taxonomy): domain Eukaryota; kingdom Viridiplantae; phylum Streptophyta; class Magnoliopsida; order Buxales; family Buxaceae; genus Buxus; species Buxus sempervirens. The sequence goes on from OX387195.1 coordinate 32,793,306, forward strand.
ATATATGGAAATTTCATTGCATCCTGTGATGATAATCCAAGAACAGCGGTGTCGACTTGCTGCAGGATGATGTCTTTTCATTAGACATAGGCAAGATATAAAGAAAAATGAAAACTAGCATATCAACTGATGTTGGCTGCCATTTTCTAGTGCATGAAACATGCACATGGAAGACTGGAAGTGCAAAAAATAATCAATCAGGAGACAAACTTTAAAGAAGTATAGATAGTTAGATACCATGGATCTCAGGTTTTCGCCCGTGGGTTTCTCAAGAAATTGAAAGATCTTTCCTGTTTTGTCAATCTTTACCAGTCCAAAATCAGATGCACGGCTGCATGCAGAAAGAAAGTGACAGACAGTTATTTCCAAAATATCAATAAAGCATACTTTTCATGTTCTTTATGGGATACCAGCTTATATTACCGATACTATAAAGTGCAGATTAAGAAGTCAAAAGCTAAATAAATCAAGCATGGAAACTGCCACCTGTCATCCATGGGGAGACACGAAACGGATATATCTGCTCCCAAATCAGTGTGCTTCTACACAACTTATCAGATGTCATGGTCATGCAGGAAAAATTAGGACAAACTCTAAATCCAGCTAAATAGGAAGCAAGACCTGCACAAAGTCCATATAGTCCATTCGATACAGATGATCACCAGACAATATCAGAATGTTCTCTATCTGTCTATGTTTAGCATCCTGCACAAGTTGCCAAAAACAAATAAATAAGCATGCACATAAACTCAAGCATTTATCAATTCAAGTAATAGTGGTGTCTTGATATGGAACTTTATGCCATATTTGTTGGAGCTCTAACACAGGAATCCTGAATTCTGCAATCTAGATTAGTAGAAGAGTGAATTTGTCAAAAGGTTGAAAATCTTGAGTAACTAAACAATCTGTACACACCTCAAATAGCCAAATAAATTGTCTCACAGCATCTGCTGTTCCTTGAAACCACTTCTTTCCGGATTCACCAGGTGTTTGGGTAGCTGCTAAAACCTACTAACCCAAGCAGAAAATATTTAAATACGAGATGTCAAGCAGGGTAGTTGGATATCATTGCAATTGCTTCAGCATACCTCAACAAACCCATCACTAAAGTTCACACCATTCCCCAAATTATATGTTCGAGCAATGTGACGGTTGAGAGATTGAGAATTGAACTGGGTCAGAATGTAAATTTTGTTTATTCCACTGTTGATGCAATTGCTCATTGGGACATCAATAAGCCTATAACACCCTCCAATAGGCACCTGGAAACCAGGAAAAAAAAAAGGTTACCAAGATGCAATACTGAGCTAACTCTAAAAGGAACGAAAACAGTGTTATGAGCGAGCTTACAGCTGGCTTGGCCCTTCTCCGAGTAAGAGGGAAAAGTCGTGTTCCTGCCCCACCACCCAATATAATTGAGGCAACAGCTTTTGGGTCTGCTTCTGGTTTTGAAAATACTGGTGCCTCAAAGGTCTGTCCCAAGTTCACAACAAAAATAACCAGTTTATACAACAGTAAAGTTATATAATTAGAGTTAAATAGCTACAAGTCATAGGAATGCATGTGAAATGTTTACAAAGTTACCACAAGAGAAAGTTCCTTCTTGGTGATAATATTTGTTACAACTTTGATATGAAAATCAGAATATCAAGTCCATGCTAGATCCACTGTGTATATGGGAATAATCTTAATAAGCTTGAAATCAACGCAATTAAACAGAACAGTTTGGTAAATGCAGCTAATAAATACATTTGAACAGCATTTGAAGTATGCTGATACTGTTCCCTCCTAGAGAGTAACGGCATGATTAGTAATAGCAGTGTCCACGAATTTAACAGACTGCATGTATTATTCAGTTTGGGTTGAGAATGACTTTATGGAATTTGAATTATTTGTGTTTCCCAAATAAGCAAGAAGTACTTAATCAAAATGCTTATCATGTGCAGCATTTTCTTATGACATTTCCTAGAACAAATACCTGATTGTTCATTCTACATTAAAAGATATAGAATCACATATTTTTTATTGTTTTGCAAACAGAAAAGGAACATAACAGGTTTTACATGTTGCAGACAATACTTAGGCACTTACAGCACAGGCTAACAAAAAGCAAGAAAGTGAATTACTTGTCCAATAATAACAAAGAAGATAGCACTAGCCTCTCGCATCTTATGTGTGGAAAGAACTTAATCCGATATATAGCATTCAGGTCCAAATTAAGGGGGAAAAATGAAAAAGAAAAAAACACTCCTGAAAGAACAAGAAATGAATTCTACCGTGAAATCCTTTGCAAAATCAGCAAGAACCGAAGTAACCACAGGTGTTTTCATATCTGCACATCTTTCCCTGTCAATGTTGTACTTTCTTAGTTGAGCTCGAGATACCCTGCCTTTTGAGCTTCCCATGGCGAATTTATCTCCGAAAAAAGGTGACTGTTTAATGGAAATCGGAGCCCCTTGATGGAGTGATGGGACCTCCAAAGACAGATCATGAGACCCAAGCATCGAAGAAGGTGCATGTAATGAACCCGTCATGGCTACTTTGATTGTTTTGCGGGTTCCCACAGCAGAAGAAATTTCACTTCGGCAAGCCTCTTACTCCGCAGTTCGTCTTCAGTTCTCTGTGGAAACCAGCGCAGAAGAAGAGCAGAAGTTGTCAAAAGTGAAGTCAACAAACCAGATGTCCAAGAATAGGTTTTCAATTTCAAAGAATTCATGGTCCACTGTGATTTGATTTGTCTCCTAAGGTTCAAGTTCTGATCTATTGTTTATATTATTTTTTGTTTTCAAGGATATTGAAAATGAGAACATCAAATTAATAAGCACAACGAATTCGATCTTTGAAGTTATTTATTCCAAGTAAACAGCCTTGCTTCTCTTCTCTCTCTCTCTCTCTCTCGCCTCCGAACCAACCCATCCTCTTTGTTTTCATCTTTTAGTAGCTGCAAGATCGGGCAAGGAAAGGCTCCCCTTTGGCTTTATCACTCTCGATACAACGAATCATCGAGATCCTAAACAACTTAACTGAAAAGTAATCCCAGATCGAATTGCTCGATGTTTCCGTCTTATTGGGGTTTTCTCTTTTCGATGAAGTAAGTGAATACCTTTTCTGATTCGAAGAAGCTTAAAAGCCACTCGAATCCTCAAAGATCAACTAAAGCCCTAAGGCATAGAACTTTTGACACGGGAGGAAGGAGGAAAAAAAACTGGGTCGATGTTTGAAAACTTTTATGGACAAAAAACCATACTGGAAAAGTAAAAATAGAAGAGAGCAAAGAATAAATTTACATGACACTGTCGAAAATGAGCAGGCGCTGCAGAATTTGTATTAAAATCTAATAGTATGATGGTTGGGATTGTAGATGTAACTTCAAAATACTTAAAGATACCTGAATGTAATGTTCCTGACAGATCGCCAAGAGATCGAGATCAATTGTTACAGATAAAACATGATCAGACGAAAAGCTAAACCACCGGTAATAAACATCTGAAGGCGACAAAAAATGGCGTGTAATGGCCGCCACTACGGTCATAACAAGGGTTACAGAGCAATTATCTGAGGTGAAACAATATGCGACTTTAATTTAAGGAGAAATCACATAAAAAAGCTCAAGAATAGGCATCAATGCTCAATAGCAAGATCAGTTGCTTAAGCAGTTGAGATGGATCCCGATTTGTTGCTAAAGAAAAATCTCAAATCCCACTCCAACGTTCAGCAACTTTCGCTACGGAAAGGAGAAAATCTACTTTGACTTTTCCCGTTCAGCGGGCTGGGCGGAGATCAAAACGACGATCTTAAGACCGATCTTGCATGAGAAACGGCGCAGGTTGAGATGGGATCATGGGAAGCAATTGATAAGGGAAAGACACGACTGTGCAAAGTTCAAAGTTCAAGCGCTTACACTGTAGTTCACATCCTCTGCCCGTTGGAGTGAACTCGCCGCAGTCTGCCGACTATGTCACGTGCCTCTCGGAATAACCGAAATCCGAATCTGACCCGAATCGTGCATCTTGGAATAACTGAAATTCGAATTTCATCAGTCCGTGGTTTGAATACAGATATGGAATTTCAGATCTGATTATGATCCCAATAGGATCCAAACCAAAATAAATATTATTATAAACAAACCCAAACCAGAGACAAGTCAGACCGTTTGTAAACTTTGTATAAACCATCGGTGAACTAACTTTATTAAAACAAAAAATCAAATAGTTTCAGTTTTTGTGAAAAATCGATTTGCCCTAGTCTCTGTAAATTCGGATTGAATTCAAATTTCGGTTATTTCGTTCGGTCAAATATCGAATTCGGATGCTGTATAGGGATTTGATTTTTGATTTTTGAATTTGAATTTAGGTATAAAAGATCCGTCAGATTTCAAATCGAATTTAGATAGCGGTTTCTTTTTTTTTTTTCAATTCGAAATAAATTATTAATTAACAATATTATTAAAATTGTTTATGAAAGTAAAGAAATATTATTAATTAACAAAATAAATTATATTTAAGTTATAGTTTGTTTTTGTTTTAATTCTTTCTTTCTTAACTCCAATAGGGGTACATATGCATATATACTGCTTGTACATAGAAATTTTTTAGGGGACATTCAATAGAAATAGGCGTAAAAAGGTACAAATATAGTGGATATAGTTAGAGGACGTTGAAGTCTTCTAAACTTTGGAGAGACATATTGAGAAACTAAAATGTCAAGCCAAACTATCCCCACTTCCCTTTATATATATAGTATAGGTATATTTTCAATCTATGGACCAGGTATAATTAACAGGCTTTAGGCTTATGCAGGCCTAACATTTGTTAGCCCAAATGAGCTTTGAACACGCTGCCAGCAATCTCATGTGCCAGCATGACATTGTTTCAAATGAATTGATTAGGAACAAGTTTTGCTTACGGAGAGATTAATCTCTCAAACGATTTACACACCATCTTGGTGCGCCACATCCTAAAACTTGGTAAAAAATCTTTTGAGCAGTTTTCCAAACCTCATTAGCAAAGGGTATACGAGTGAGCAATTCATTCTCCTTTGTAGTGATTTGAGCATGAAGACGGCCCAACAGTTCAAAAGAGGTCTTAAGCCGATGTTCATCATAGATGACCAAGAAATGAGAGAGATTTCTAGGTTAGTGGAGTCTTTGAAGGAGTAAATAAGATTCCTCTTCTGTTGGATTAAGGTACTCTGAAAAAATTAAGAGCCTTGTCTTTTAATCCCCTTTCGTCAATCTAGGGTTTTTTATTGGGGCTGGCTGGCATGGCCCAGCACACTTAAAGTGTGCATGTGCCCGGCACGGCCCGTGATAGGCCCGGCATAGCACAGCCCAGCACCTATTAGTGGGCCGTGCTGTGCCTAGGATACTGGGCACTAAGCCCGTCAATGCACAGCCCGCTAGGCACGATCGCCCATGGCTCACGAAGCACGCGAGCAGCACGGAACGCTTTAATCGTGCCATACTGTGCCAATCCACGATCTTGCATTGAAAAGAACGAAGCACACGACTGTTTCAACTCTCGACTGCTTCTTCGCTCAATCGCTCTCCTTCCTCGTCATCTTCAACCATCTTCGAAATCGTTACTGCCAAGACTTCTGATAAGTCAACTAGCCCTCAATCCACGTGACTCATTCTCTACTTTCAACAAAGAGAAGTTGGTTCATCTTGCTCAAATATATGCACAAGATTTTTTTGCGGTAAAAATTTTATCACTTGAGAATCAACTTGAGACGTATATTATTAATGTTCGTACCAACAGAGAGTTTTTAAAAGTGAATGGTAGTGAAGGTCTTGTTGAAAACGATGGTTCAATCAAGAAAGAATATCATATACCCATTAGTTTATAGACTTATCACATTGGCTTTAACTCTAGCGGTTGCAATTGCTACGGTAGAAAGAAATTTTCTGTGATAAAGATAGTCAAGGACCAGTTACATAGTCAAATGGGAGATGAATGGCTTAATGATTGTTTGGTTGCATACATTGAGAAAAAAGTTCTTGATAGAATACACAATGAAGATATCATGCAAAGATTCCAAAATATAAAGTCTCGTCGGAGACATTTATAATACTACACAAATTGGATAGATTCTCATTACATATTCTTGTAATTTATTTAAATTAAATATTAATATTTTTATGCAATCCTAACTCCGCCCCTGCCGACGATGATTGACGAAATTCAATTGCTCCGCCATTAGTCAGCCAGTCCACCTTGTTCTGGACATCACCGGCTTAAATATCATATCTAGTTTTTTTAGCATTTAACCTCGAACATCCTTGTCATAGGAGTTAACCTGGATAACTCAATCGTCTCCTTGGGATTCACTACAAAAAAGCAAGTTTTTACCGGCGGTAAGAACTCCCGCCCCAAACAATGCTGACGGTAAATGTTTTAGCGGTGGTAATTTGCTTACCGCCGCTATTTCTAAGTCATTACCGTCGGAACAATACTGCCGGTAAAAAAAATATTAAAAAAATAAAAAACCATATAATGACTTTTAGCAGTAGTAATGCCCGCCACTAAAAATAACAATTAAAAAAATAAAAAATAAATTAGTGACTTTTACCGGCGGTAAATTCCTGCGCACTAAAAATAACATTTAAAAAATAAAAAAAATAAATTAATGACTTTTACCGGTGCTAATTACAGCCGCTAAAAAGTAAATAAAAAATAAATTAACGACCTTTACTGGCGGGCATTACCGCAGCTAAAAACTATATTAAAAAAATAAAAAAATTTTGCTGCCGTCGTTCGACAACAAAGATATTTAGAGAGAGAGAGAGAGGGAGGGAGGGAGGGAGAGAGAAAAAGAGAGATAGAGAGAGAGAAGGAGATAGGCAAGAGAGAGAGTGAGAAAGAGAGAGAAAGAGAGATAGAGAGAGGGAGAAAGAGAGATAGAGAGAAAGAGAAAGAGAGAGATTGAGACCTTGGAAGAAATCTGTAGAGAGAGAAAGAGCAACATGTTAGTGAGAGAGTAAATTTGCAAAAAAGAAAAGAAGATATAAATGATGGGTAAAAAGAAATGCATACCTGTAGTTGGATTGTAAGAAAAAAGACAAGAAGAAAGAGACAACTTGAAGAAGAAGAGGTTCGGTTCGTATATATAGAAGAGACTTTTAGGGGCTACAAGTCGAATAAAATTTGAAAATTGGCGCTTTAACTTTTAGTTAGCGGCGCTAGATTACCGCCCCTAAAAGTCAAACAAAAATTCATTTCATTTAGAACGCGGGAAAATTCCCGCTTTTGCTTTTACAGGCGGTAGATTCCCGCCCCTAAAAGTCAAACAAAATTCCCGCTTTTGCTTTTACCGGCGGTAGATTCCTGCCCCTAAAAGTTGATTTCTCTCTCCCTTCCAGTAGTAGTTGCGTTTTTAAAAAAAAATGAAAAAGTTCTTCACCGGCGGTTTAACTGCCGGTAAATAATGTGTTATCCGGTTAGTACTGACGGTTTTTAAAACCGCCGGTAAAAATTTCACATGTTTTCCCCTAAACAAATTTTTTTTAGGGCGGTAATGGCCTTATAGCCCCTAAAAGGGACTTTTAGGGGAGGTTAAAATCTTACCGCTGCTACAAGTAATTTTTCATTTTTTAATAAATGGCTTTTAGAGGCGGTAATAGGCTTACGGCCCCTAAAAGGGACTTTTAGGGGTGGTAATGAATGGACCGTCGCTAAAAGTAATTTTTCATTTTTTTAATATATGGTTGTTAGGGGCGGTAACATGTTTACCGCCGCTAAAAGTAATTTTTCGTTTTTTAATAAATGGCTTCTAGTGGCGGTAATAGGGTTACAGCCCCTAAAAGGGACTTTTAGGGGTGGTGATGAATTTACCGCCACTAAAAGTAATTTTTTGTTTTTTAATATATGGTTGTTAGGGCCGGTAATGGGTTTACGGCCCCTAAAAGAGACTTTTAGGGGCGGTAATGAGTTTACTGCCGCTAAAAATAATTTTTTTTGTTTTTTAATATATGCTTTTTAGCGGCGGGAAAGATCTCACCGCCTCTGAAAACCCGCTTTTAGGGGCGGTAATAGGCTTAACGCCGTTAAAAGTGTTATTACCGACGGACTGATACCGCTGGGAATAAGGATTTTTTGGCGGGAGTTTCCCGCCAACTTGTTGCCGGCGGTAGATATGTTACCGTCGGTAAAACTTAATATAGCGGCGGTAGGTACCGCCGCTAAAGGCTATTTCGCGCTCAAAAAATGTGCGTCATAGAATTTTCGCGTGGAAAAAATGGTAGATTAATTTTTAGAGACGGGAAGTGCTTTTACCGCTGGTAATAGTGCTTTTAGCGGCGAGATTTAATTTACCGCCGCTAAAAGGCGCTGCTAATTCTCTTCGTTTTTGTAGTGATTGGTTAGTTTGGAGAGTCATGCGCTTGCAATATTGGAAAAATATATGCGATGGAACCGAAAGTGAGGGAAGCAGCTGGTTCCGGGAATAATAAACAAAGAATTGAAGAGAATTTGGATCCTGTGATCAAGTCGGAAAGCACTTGGGGTTAGAGCAAAACCACTAACGTAGCTGAATTTTTTTCACAATCTAAAGTAGTGCCGTGGATCTCTTGTGCTCGTCGTCTTCCCTAATGCAGCTTTTACCCATTACTACAATGTATTAAATATCATAGATCTTCAAATGCCGCTAATTAAATAAATTGCAACTGCTCATGCGTGGGCCAATATATATATGGATGTCATACCATCGTCAGAAACTAAATATATAGGCAAAAAAAAAAACAGAAAGGAACAATTAATAATGCATCCAATAGTACTTACGAACTCGTCAAACAAAATAATAGTCGAGAATTGTTCCGTACTCATGCTTGACCATCATTATTAAAGTCCCATATATATCCAAAGTTTCAAAGTTATGACTTGTTATAGTTGTTTTAAATTAATTTCTCAGGTTGTTTCGATCTCTAACAAGCTAGACAACAAAAACAAATAATTTATTTATTTATTTTTTTTGCAGTCAAATATATAAGAAAGGGACACCAACCCACGTAGAAGATAAGCTTGCCACCTCTTTTTTTCCAATTCACAGCAGCAGCAGCTACATCTTTTTTCTTTTTTGTATGCTTTTTTTTTTTTAATAATTTCTAGGAATCCATTTTTCTTATACACATATAACAAAGCCAAAAATAAAAATAATAAACAAAAAATTACGACCGCAGATGAGGTATGATAGCAGTTGACATGCTTCAATAATGGATATGAATTATAAAGAAGGGGAAATTTTCAATCATTGTTAGTTTACAATTGGTGTAACAATCTTCAAATAGTTCTTTAAAAGGTTGAACAAGTAGCCTTCGTGCAGCAGACGCCACAGAAAGTGGAAAATGTGTACACGCGCGTATAGGTTGGCACAATGCCACTCTCACAGAGAAAAAGAGGGACAAATGGAATGGTTATATCTAATTGGGTTATGTAGCCAAATTCAATGTACATTTCTGCTAGCTTGTGGCGAAAGGATGGCCCCACAACCACACAAGTCCACGCCAAAAGATGCTGCCGCGTGGAAGTTCTCACCACGTCATTTATAGGCGTTAACGCCACTCCCTGGCCTTAACATGTTGGAACCAAAATTGAGCCAAATGCGTTAAGATCCAAAGTTAATTTGGCTTAGTTGGTCCTCGGGTTAATTTAACCGACCTAAGTTGTACGCCTAACCTACTATTTACTCTCTAGAGTCTAGAGGTACCCCTTCAGTTTTGCAATTGATATCCTGCATGCCTCTATTTGGGCTTCTATTTGGACCCTCAAGCTCTGTGTATTAAATATAACAATAAATTTTTAATTACACTTGGCATAATCTTATTAAAAGCTCCAAATAAGGGTATAGATAGAGGTTCAGTGGATGTGAACTGCAGTTTTGCTACGTTATTTCTAAGAAATAGCACCAGTTCACATCCTGCAAGATTTTTATCTACAATCTTATTTGCAGCTTTTTACAGGATTGTTTAAAATTTACAGATATGCCATTTACAATACACATAATATGATCTCAATGCAGGTTTCACATAAGATTGTAAATAAAGGTCCCACAAGATCTCAATTGAAATAACATCGGAACTAATTCTTTGGAAGGGAAGGGGTGCTCTAGTAAAATGTCTTTCTTTTAAAACGTTTAATTTTGATGGTGTGGAAATGGAGGTTCACATGCATTTAATGCATGGTTTTGTTTTCTATAAATCGAGCATTGTCTGATTGGATAAGGCCATACTGCAGGTACATGTGGTTTGTGAGTGGTAAATCCATATCGTATCTAATCCCACAAATGGCGAGATTAGTAGTTAAATTATAATTTGAATTGAATTTATCATGATTTAATGTATATGAAATAAGCTTAAGATCCTATTTTTATTTGGCTCATTGGGTGAAAAGTATTAATTAAGAACTTTTGTTAAAATATTACTCTTTAAGAAAAAGTGTTAATGGAAAGCTAAGGGTGGTGATCTCTCCAATCGCAATCCTCAGTCAAGATAACTAGAGGTATCCTAGTTACAAGCTAAGGATTGTAAAAAAAATTTACAATTTTAATGAAGAGGTCTCCTACACGTGCCCTCGCCCTTATGAAATGTAGTCCACATCCTCTCCACCGGATGGTCGTTCGAATGGTCATTCAAACGACCCAAGTGCGACACGCGTCCTCCAAATCCTCTCTCCCCTCAGTGAACGGCGACAACGTTAGTTTTCGTGGTCTACAAATGCGGGTAGAATGCATAGAGTTCGTTATTATATAAAATTCTAAGTGCAAAGAGGAGCGTTTATTGAGAGAAAAAGATGATATTCTTGGCTAGGTTATTATTGAAGGTCTTTGCAGACATGGTCACCCTATTGTTCGATGCTTTGAAAATATGTATAATAATGATTGGTATATGCATGAGAAGTAAAGAATAAGGCACGTCGTGTTAAACTTGTTATTTCCCGAGGAGGATTGGTACTTGCAGATGCATGAATGATGAATCTCTCCTTCGAAAGCCCATCGCAATTGTCAACTCGACTGATTCCAAACGCGTGCGGGGTAACCTTTGCAAACGGACCGATATTGCAGAGGTAGAGTGAAGCTGCTACAAATCTTCCACTCTCATCTCTACGACTCTACTCCCACTTCCCCAGGATAACGTCTCGTTGCTCTGTCAAACTTTAATTGGATTATAGTCGACCCCTTCACTTCAGGTTTGTTAATAATGCTAAAGTTTGAGTTACCTACTGATTGTTATAGACTTGGGGTTCCTTCCCTTAAAAAATAGCAACTTTCCTGACTTTTTAAACAGCTTGCGTGATTTTACTTATTCAAAGAGTTTGCGTCTCAAATCTGACTTCTAGATTTCTTTCTTTAAAGGATAGCTGACATGAAACCCGACTTGGACGTGAGATCATCACCTTCTCTTCTTCTCAATCTACTTGTGTACTTTTTATTTTTATTTTTTTGGGGTAAAAATTTGCCTACTTATTTCTTGAAACTTAATTTCACGGTTCAACTTTTACCTTTCTGAATCTAAAATAAAATTAGGCTATCTTTCCTTGCTCAATCAAGAAGGCTCCAAAAAAGTGCAGAGGATGTGATCCCGTTCGCGACCTGTGTCCACATATATCTCACGTGAAAACCCATATATCTCATGGAGAGATTGCAGGGTCACATCAAGAGGATGCCAACTCCCATGAAAACCCCTTTTCGACTAAACTTTGACAGTCGGCAACGCTCTTTATTCTTCATCCCCTCCGTGCAAGCATGCTAAAACTCGAGCTCTTGAAGGAAAACGGGGGCCAGTTGGGGCACCAACTCACCCGTGCACTACTATTATTTTTCTTATACGTGCCACGGCGGAGAGGAATCCAAGTGTTCCTTTTATTGCTACGTGGAAAGAAACGGGTGGGACTGGGAAGCTGTACTGGGTCAATTCTCCCATGTCATAAGTTCGTCATGAATGGTGGGGCCCCCACGTATTGTGAGGGGGGTTATATATAGCGTTTGCTGTAAGAGATGCTAATCGCATGAACGCATTTCCTCCCGGAGCTCGGTGGCACAGTGATACAACTAGCCGGGATGTTTGTTGGGGTGCGGGCCCTCAATTGAAAGAGGGGAGGGAGACTGTTTCATCTGGTGCCACGCACTGCTACAAGCGTGAAATGTGCGGATGGATGCCCAGTTTCATCTCTTACGTTTCATGGTACAATACATGAAACGCACGGATGAGATTATGTTTTGGGGTGTGGGCCCCCTATTGATATGGGCATGCTGTCCGTGCGTTTCATGGATGGTACCATGAAACGTAGGAGAGGAAACCATCTCGTTTCAATAAGAAGGCCTACATCCCATCCAACGGTTTTATGGTACCACCGGATTCTAGCACTAGAGGAAATGCATTCTAAAATAGGGCTTCCGTATGGTTGGTATCATCGATTGGTACCAGAGAAAACGGTCTTGATCTCGTTTGTCATCGCTCGTACCATAAGGATCTAGGTGGCTGATAAGATTTAAAATGTTCTTTATAAACTGCTACCAATTTGATTAAGACCTTTTTTGGCATTCATTTTGGGTTAAAGATATCAAAATGAGTTTGCAGAAGTTAAAGAAAGGTTAGATTTGATATTTGATATTTGATGAAAGAGGATTGATGTTGTAAAAGTTATAAATATTACAAGTGCGCCATTGTTTCAACTTAGATGAAGTTTACATAAATGACAAGTTTGTCCTTGTCATATAAAGAGTCTTTAAAAAAACTTTCAAGTAAGCAATTGTACGTTGCAAAATTCATTCTAAAGATCTAAAAACAGGTCTTTGGTGATTCTGGATTATAGTGTATTTTTCAAAACTCTTATACCCCGTGGAACCAAACACCCTTTTAACCATCAAATTCATTTTAACCCCTGGAAGCAGTTTGGGCTTTGGAATGAGTTCCTAAAATGAAACACCAAACGACACCTAACCCTCCCTTCAACAATCTATAAAGTCTCTGGTCCAGAGTGCTGCGTATGAAGATGCTTAGACAATTGTCACCGTCCAAAACAATTGAATAAAAGAGACACCAATAATGTCCGCATATTTATATATAGAAGTCGTATAAACAAATCATCAGCTGGTTTTAATCCGTGTCTATGAGCATGTGGTGAAGGTATAGTCAACGTCCGAGGCAGGTCCATGGTGTAAAACTGCTGGAAGTCGTCATAATTAGGAATTTTTAGAGTTGTGGACATTTCCTAAAACTGGAAAAGGAAAGAAGTGGCGACCACCGTAATTTAGGTAAGAAAGGGAGCACAACAACGTAAATTCAGGCTGTTATTTTTTCAAAAGAGTTGTGAACCGGCCAGTGATGGGCTCTGACTCTATAAATAGGGTGCCGTTGGTTTCCTAGTCTCCATGTATTTCGAGCTCAAAACGGGAAGAGAAGTGAACCCCTTTGTCGAGCGAAATTGTGCGGGACCGCTTAACTAAATTTAGCAGATGTAAGTAGAGCCTCATTTTTTTTTTGTTTTTCGGTTCTCTAAATAGAGAGGTTGTTTTATTCCGTCTAGTTGTACATTCAAACGACAAAAGGAGCCCCCAGAACCAGAAGTGCCTCGTCTTTTCTTTCTCGCCCTTTATGTGATTCTGTCAAGAGATTCATCTGTCCAATCGAAGAGGGGACCATGAGAAAAAGGGTTGTCTGATTTTTAAGGTCATTTCTATATAATTTTATTTCTTCGATTTTTTTTAATTTTATTTTTCTTCTTCTTCCTCATTTGATTTCTGATTCCTTGATAGTTGAGAGCGGTGGGTGACAGTTCTCTTCTTTCTGTGTGTAGGGTATTTTGTTCCATTGATTTATAGCTTCCCAGTGCAAAAGAAGTTTTCATAAACAATGGCAACAAACGGAACAACGGTGTGCCCGGCACCGATGAAGGCCACGTCGAATGGTTCGTGGCAAGGGGATAATCCTCTAGATTACGCCCTCCCTTTGGCAATATTGCAGATTTGTTTAGTGGTGGTCTTCACAAGGTTGCTGGCATTTATTCTTAAACCTCTCAGACAACCCAGAGTCATTGCAGAGATTATTGTAAGGTTTTCCTCCAGAAGTGTTTGTTTTTCCTTTCGGTTTTTCTTTTTAATCGTTTCCGTGTGTGTGTGTGGTACTTGTGTCGCTGTTATTCTCTGATCCTTGAAGAAATTTTGGTACTTGATAAAAATCCGTAATAAATTTTCAATTTTGGTCCTGATTTAAAAGTCTCATTCACACATAAATTCGAACGAGTATGGTGGAAGAAGGAAGCTGATGAACTTTTGAAGCGCACAAAAGCTAGGGTTAATTTTACTGATTTGTAATTTTGGAATTTCTTTTAAATTTCTTCTGGATGCATTAATGCCCTCGATTTGTTTTCTGGGACTAGGATTGCACGTGTGGGCCTACTTTGATAAAGGGCTGTTTTGTTAGGGGAGAATAATGTTTGGAAAAAAAAAAAAAGGGGCTACAATCTAAGAAGGAATATTCTTCATCTTCTCTTTATTAATAACATACATAGATTAAAAAACGATTATCATTATTCTTTAAGAAAATGAAAAAAAAAAATGATTAGCATCTCCTATGCGGATATGCCTATGGGAAATAAAAAAAACAAGGAAGGATTAAAGATTAGTTATTTGCTAAAAACGTAGAATAGAGATTATACCTCCTGCAAGTGCTAAAACGTGCGATGGAAGTGGACTTTAAAGTTCAGATTCGCTGGCCACATGGGCCACCGTGTGTTGACTTGCCTTATTTTGGTTAAAAAATAATAATAAACTAGGGTCTCAAATCAAGGTCAACTTTCCATCGAACCGAGTCGATGGGTCAACTCAGTGAATATTCTCCCTATTTGTTTTTGGTTTCGGGAGGGATGCTTATCTTTTTAGTTCCCGCTCACAAATTAACGCTTTGGATAATTGGATTCACATTCACTGATGTGATGATGGCAGGGTGGAATACTGCTAGGACCGTCTGCAATCGGACGCAGCGAGAAATTCCTGCACACTGTGTTCCCGGCTCGGAGCATGACGGTGCTGGACACCCTGGCAAACATAGGTCTCCTCTTCTTTCTGTTCCTGGTGGGCCTGGAGCTTGACATCCGAGCTATCAAACGCACCGGTAAGAAGGCCCTGGCAATAGCCTTGGCTGGCATCACCCTCCCCTTCGTTCTGGGCATAGGCACTTCAGTCGTCCTACGCAACACCGTCTCCAAGGGTGTCAGTGCTGCCCCTTTCCTCGTCTTCATGGGTGTCGCCCTTTCCATCACCGCCTTCCCCGTCCTCGCCCGTATTCTTGCAGAATTGAGACTCCTCACCACCGATGTTGGTCGCATGGCCATGTCCGCCGCTGCCGTCAACGACGTCGCCGCCTGGATTCTCCTCGCACTTGCCATTGCTCTCTCCGGTACCGACACCTCTCCGCTTGTCTCCTTGTGGGTCCTACTCTCCGGTGCTGCCTTCGTCATCGTCGCCATTCTTGCTATAAGACCCCTACTTGCACTAATGGCTAAGCGCTCCCCCGAGGGTGAGCCCGTTAAGGAATTGTACATCTGCGCCACGCTCTCTCTTGTATTGGCTGCGGGGTTCGTTACTGACACCATCGGCATCCACGCGCTCTTTGGTGCTTTCATCGTCGGTATCATTGTACCCAAGGACGGTCCTTTCGCTGGTGTTCTCATCGAGAAGATTGAGGATCTAGTCTCGGGCCTTTTCCTTCCCCTTTATTTTGTATCAAGTGGCCTCAAGACCAACGTTGCCACCATTAGTGGAGCACAGTCGTGGGCCTTGCTTCTTCTTGTTATATTCACAGCCTGTTTTGGGAAGATCGTTGGAACTCTTGTTGTTTCCCTACTCTTCAAGGTGCGTTTTCGCGAGGCTTTAGCGCTGGGATTTCTCATGAACACCAAGGGATTGGTCGAACTGATTGTCCTCAACATTGGCAAAGACCGAAAGGTATATAATATAATTAATTATATCCGCCATTTTCTTCACTTTTCTTTTCCTCTTTTATTATTATATTATAGCTACTCCACAATTCAGAGGAAAATTGATCAAATAAACGATATCCCGACCTTTCTGCTAAATATTAGCTAACCAACATATTACACATCACTGAATTGATTTTGCAGGTTTTGAACGATCAGGCCTTTGCTATCTTAGTCCTAATGGCGCTCTTCACCACATTCATTACCACTCCCATTGTGATGGCTGTGTACAAACCCGCTAGGAGGGCTGCACCATACAAACACCGCACCATCCAGCGTAAAGACTTGGACACAGAGTTTCGCGTTCTTGCCTGCTTCCACAGCACTCGAAACATACCCAGCATGATCAACCTCATAGAGTCGTCCCGTGGGATCCGAAGCCGTCGCCTTTGCATCTATGCCGTGCACCTCATGGAGCTCTCGGAGCGATCCTCTGCCATATCCATGGTCCACAAGGCACGCAGGAATGGACTCCCCTTTTGGAACAAGAATCGTGATGATAATGATCACATGGTTATTGCTTTCGAAGCCTATCAGCAGCTCAGTAGCGTTTCCATCCGTCCCATGACTGCCATCTCCCCTCTCCACAGCATTCACGAGGACATCTGCACCAGTGCACAACAAAAGCGAGCTGCCATCATTCTCCTCCCTTTCCACAAACATCAGCGGTTAGACGGAGCCATGGAGTCTCTCGGCCATTCCATCCACGTTGTCAACCAACGTGTCCTCCGTCACCCACCCTGTTCCGTCGGAATCCTGGTAGACCGCGGCCTTGGAGGCACAACCCAAGTTTCGGCCAGCGACGTGTCCTTTGCAATCGTTGTGCCTTTTTTTGGTGGCAGGGATGATCGTGAAGCGCTTGCTTACGGGGTCCGAATGGCGGAGCACCCGGGGATTATGCTCAGCGTTATAAGGTTTATGGCTGAACCAGGCACGTCGGTCTTGGAAGATGGTAAGAGGGCTGCGGTTGTGCCGGGAATTCTACCAATTCGAGAAGATGAAGAGGAAGCCGAGAAGAAAGCCGATAGTGACTTTTTGGCCGAGTTTGGAGCTACAAGTATGAAGGCGGAGTCGACATCGTACGAGGAGAAAATGGTACAAGGCAAGGATGACATCATTGCAGCACTAAGGATGATGAGCAAATGCAATTTGTTTTTAGTGGGAAGAGTGCCGGCAACCATGCGACTGGTAGATAGAACCGACTGTCCGGAATTGGGTCCGGTGGGGAGCTTCTTAGCTTCGTCCGAGTTCTCGAGTACGGCCTCGGTGCTAGTGATTCAGCAGTATAATCCCACTGCAAACCTTCACCCTTTGGTTGAGGAAGTTGCAGAAATGCATGATGTGCCGGATACACCCATGGGGGTGTGATGGAAAGAGAAGATAAAAGGAGAGAGGCCTAGTAACTGTTGGAGCGGTACATTTAAGGAATGAAGTTTGATTAGATCAGTAGCATGAAGATTTCACTGGTATATAAAACCGATCAATACATATGAATTGGCTGGTCCTTGGTGGTGATAGGCTTCTTAGAAGACGACTCGACTCTGTTGTTTTGTCGTTGTATTGTATATCAGACCAAAGATCTGGTGACAACTCAAGATGTCTGTTTTCTCACTTTAAAACCCCTTTTAGCAATTATACACACAAAATTATTTTTACGTCAATATGACTTCCATATTTAAAATTGTTCTTTATTAGTTTGTTGAGGATTGTGCCTTCACTGCCGTAATTTCTCTCTCTTCTCTCTTACCGGCACCGCCGACGCTGAGAGAAAGGAGTCCGATCTTCTCCTAGAGCTTCCGCCTTTCATCCACGGCCGTCTAACCTCCTTCCTAAGTGCCTCCTTACTGTCATTAATATTCATTCGAGAGCTTTATGCATGCTATCAAAAAAATTTTAGTAGATCTCTGTTTTTTATTAAATTAAAGATAAAGAAGCCATGAAATATGACATGAAGATGTCAATCCGTTTTGCTTCAGGTAGGCAAGCAATCTCTTCCGTGGTGAATTGGTCCAATCCTGTAGAAAGATGGACGATGATGTATCTCGGTCAAAGAAAAAGCAGTGATTTTTCCTGCAATTGATCAACCCTAACTAAGGATCTTAATAACAAAAAGGAACAGATTTTGTGGTGAAAGCTCCATCCAGTGGCTGGCTTCCTAGGGTGGATGGCATTAAAGGAAATGATCAAGGTTTTTTTTTTTTTAAGGTTTTATAACATCAATCATTTAATCTAACGTTCAACTGGTGCTATGCAACCTCGTTACCAAGTTCTTGCCTTTTTTCCCCTGTTTTATTCAACAATCCCTGTAGCTTGTAACTAAATAATTTGTGCCTGTATCTGGGACTTTCTATTGCTTACATGTTCATGTCAGCAACTTTGCTAAGATAGAGAGCATCCTTGTAGGCCGCGGTTCCTTTCTCTAACCGGAAAGACTATAGATGATTCAAATCCAATAGAAAAACCATTGGTCACCACGACCCAAAATCATCCTTTATAAAGTATTAGAGAAGAACAAAAATGAGATTTATTACTGAGAAAGAAAATTTCAGTTTTTCCACTATGGCTGCGTTTGGATAACGGGAGAATGTGGGAAGTTACAAGTTGCATCGTTTAGATTGCGAGAAATAATGTAGACCCACTCTTTTCGAAGTAGCAAACAAAACAAAACAAAAAAAAAAACTTAAAAGTTGTTGCTCTTTCGTGGTTGCAAAACAACCGATTTCCTCTACAGCCGAATTCTTTACGGCATTTTTACGGCGCCTATCTCTACACGCCTCGTGGATAAGAAGGTCTTCGTGCATCTCACGAGACCTTCGTTCGTTTTTGACCTGGTCGACCAAGACAAACCGGTTACCACTCGACCCAAGACCAATCGACCACCAAACCGGTTTGTCTGTTTCTCTATTCATCCGACCAATCCCCAAATTTTCTGTTCCAACGAGCGCGAGAGCGAGGATTTTCAAAAAACCTTCAACGTTTGCAACCTCCAAAGTTTACCTTCTTGTGCTTGGACGAACGAAGGGCACGAAACAACGTTTGCAACCTTCAATGTTTACCTCCTTCCTTTCCAACGAACAAATGGCACGAAAGTGAGAGGTTTTCGGAGGAATACGACTTAATTGGTACGTTTGCAACCGATTTTTTATTTTCAAATCGTTTTTTTGCTTTTGATTGCTTTGAGTAATGAACATTGGTGATAAACGTTGGTTTTAGCTCCATGTTGTTTGGGAGAGTTTGTGATGGTAGATTTGTGTCCATTTCATCAACACATGATTTCAGCGCCCTCATTTTCAGTCTATATGTGCAGATTATTAAGTCTTAAACCCATGAATACCTGTTAATTTCTACCGAACACATTCAATTCTAGAGCATTTCTATGGATAACAGAAATATGAATACTCTTCTACAACAATTAATTTCCTTAGACGAGGAGGAGAAGATTCCAAAGTAGGCGCACTCATGAAGAAAATATTCATATTTTTATTATTTATTTTTTAAATGTACAATAGCAGTAGGTAGGCTAATCATCTTTACACACAAAAATTCACCCTTGTAAAATTTAGCCACTCCCTGCTTCAAAAGTAATCACAAAAATTCAATCACCATCCCTATAAGCAATCTAAGTTGTAGAACTTCATTATCGGCATACTTTGCAAGTCAATCCTCAAAATTGAAACTTGAGACATGATTAATTGTGCCTCACTATCTTTATGCGGTAGTTCTTCCAAATTATTGTGCAACTAAAGACTTAAGATCCCGTGGAATTTGGCACATTTCGTTGGTTTCAATTGAAAGAATAGATTATTTTTATTACATTTAATTAGCGGAGTTTTATATAACAAAATGGTCCACTAGTTTGGACTTTCTCCTTCTCAATTTGGTGAAGTGGATTGATTGATATGACCCCATGTAAACCCTATCCTAAAGGGTTGTAAATATAAAGGCTTTTAATGAGAGTTTTGTCTTTATTTAAAAATGCCTTTGTTACATGATGTTGTTGGCTTTAATGAGAATTTTTTGCTTGAAGCTGGAAATTGGAATTGTGAAATTGCCTCTATTAATGTGCAGGAAAAGTTTGACTATTACAATGGAAACTGTTGGATCATCATCAACAGAAATAAAACAGCCGCGCAACAGTTGGCTACACTTCAGAAATAAAACAGCCGCGCAACAGTTGACTATTTATTTGTTTTGTTCTACAAGTAAGCATGGAAGCAATCCAATATTTTGGTTTAACTCTTTGTATAAGTTTGGGTATGGTTGTCAATATGACGGTTATTTTAATTCCTTTTGCATCCTTGTAATTCTTAATATATTATTGGCCATGATTTTCCTTTTGTTCTTTCAGGGAGTATTATGTAAATGAAAGAATAAAGAATCGTATTGAAGGTGAACAAATCCCCACGAAGCAGCAGGTAGGCATTATCAATGGTAACGTTTAAGGAACATCCTTTATTTTATTTATTTTGCACTTTGTTGATCCTATTCAAATGAATTTATCTATTTAGTTATTCGCGAATGTTATTGGAGCATGGAGGTCAATGAATCAGGCTGAGAAAGAAGAATTTAAGAGAGTGTCACGGCTTGAGTGAGACGAATACAAGAGGGCTGTCCCACGACAAGGGCCGCGAAAAAAACAACAGGTTCGTGAAATTTCTTATCTATAATTAGAATTATTGTGGATAATTAGTTGAGACTGATATATTCTTTCGTTTTACCTTTGTTTTTTGTAGGCTGAGATACAGACACGTTGTTCACCTGGATGTTTCATTGCGTTTATGCACGCTATTTCATTCACCGCTTCTCAGGAGCAATGCCTTAGAGATAGTGGCTTTCAGTGCTTACTGAATTTACACGCGACAAAGCTTAATCGACCACTCTGTCATTGGATTCTTCCAAATGTAGATGCTAAGAAGAGATGTATCAGAGTTGGGGCACAGAATATTTTCTTTGACACACACGACGTGGAGATGATAACTGAGTTACCCATACAGGGGATAGATGTTGATACATCTAAATCAGAAATCCCTGATATGACAGAGTTGTATAGCTTTTAAGGGGTACGAAGTGGAAGCATCCCTATTGAGAATGTTGAGAAAAGCTTGAAGACCCCAGAGAACGATCATGAGTGGATCCGTTCTTTTGTATTATATTCGTTGACGACTTGAGTAAATCCATCTTCAAAGAGTGATGTGATTGCATCCTATCTTCCCTTGCTGGTTGATGTAGAGAGGATAGGAGGTTACAACTTGGGAAAGTATCTTTTAGACACATTGATGCATCACGTAGCCGAGTTTTAAATGGGCAAACGGAAATGCGTCAATGGCTTCTTATTATTTTTACAGGTATATATAGTATTTAATCCATGCATTGGCTTGTTTACTCTATCTTATGATAATGATAGTGCGTCTAATGATAATTCGATCGTTGCCTAGTTTTTGTATTACAATCGGATGATTGTTGGTCAAGCAACACCTCCCACTACTCCACGTATGGTAGCGTGGACGGATGTATTGCTTATCCAAAGGGAGAAAGATGAAATGGCGCTCGGTGGTTATGGAAACGGGAAGGTATACATATATATTTGAGCTGAACTGATTATCGTAAGTTTTGTTGTCAAATTTTCAAATAACGCAACATTTTTATGTACTCACTAATATACACATTAAATATTGTAGGTGGTTGAGCACCATGCCGAGAGTCGTGTGGAAGATGAGGCATCAGGCGAAGCACATGAACTAAATTTCATTAATCTTCGGCAATTTCGTGGAGATCCAGATCCTGTAAGATTGGTTTCTTTTTCTTTTTTTTTTTTGTATTATACACTGAAAGTGTACAATTCTCACCACATTTGCAGGGGACACAATTCATGACATTGTATGCCTCTTTCTTAACCTTCTCAAAAATTGCCATTGTGTATACCATCTTGACACCATCTAACATCATACTTGGCGCCTCAATAACTGGAACACTAGTAAGCATTTTGCAATCTACTTTCAATTCCTCATACCGCCTATCCTCTAGTAGTTTGTCAAAATGCCACAGGAACCGCAGAAACTCTTTCTGACTTTGCAGCTGCTTCTTCAAGTTTGCATTCATACTTTCAGACCTTTGCATGGTGCTCATCTCAGCAGAAAACGTATTCCTACCGTATGCCAATGACCATTTTTTCTCTTTCATTAAATCTTGTCTGCAACCAACGATTGTCAGATAGATTATATTTAGTAATCATCTCATTCCACGCATCCACGAACTCATCTTCATTCTCATACTCGTACACACATCGTGAAAAATCATTTGCAAAGGATTTCTCACGATTAAACACATCACTTAGATGTTTTGCCGCGTTTTGAAACATGTGCTACACACAAAAACGATGATATGTTCTTGGTAATACACGAGCAATTGCACCTGTCATTACTTGATCGTGGTCAGTGAGAATTGTTCTTGGTTCTTTTCTAGACATAGCCGTAACAAATGTTTTGAAGAGCCAGCAAAACGTCGGTATTGTTTCATCATAAAGTAAGGCAGCTCCAAAGATAATACTTTGTCTATGATGATTTACCCCCACAAATAATCCAAAAATACGGCTCTCCTTATTCGTTTTATACGTTGTATCGAAACATACAATGTCACCGAAAGAATTGTAATCCTCTGTCGTTCCTCCATCCGCCCAAAAAAAACTTGTTATCAGATCTTCGTCATCGAGCTGAATCAAATAGAAAAATGATCAATCCTCTACCTGCCTCTTAACAAAATATTGAATTAAGGCCCCTGCCTGCCCAGCTTCTATTGCAGTCGTGCGCTTCGAACGCAAATAGTTGTGACAATCCCTACGCATAAATCCAAGAGTATCAACACCGCCAGCTTCTCTCTGCATAAGTTCTACAATTGCTTTCAGAGAAATTTGTGTTTGATCGGCTAAATCTATTTCTGTAGCCTAGATCTCACTTACCTGCCTATGAGATCTTAACATATGAGCCATCTTAGGCTTTAGTAACTGATGATTATGATTTGGCTCAAATTGCTACACCACAAATTTTCCCTCGCCGTTCATCAAAATCCTCAATCATGCCATACAACCAATCCTGGTCTTAGCACGGTGCTTTTGGACTTCCGTATCTCTTTTATCATGTCGACGACGACCTTCTCTTGAACAGCAAAAAATTCTATTAAAATGACCCATGTATCCTTCCTTCTGTGAACCGTATCTCTTCTAATACTAAACCCAGTGCTTCTGGCATATTTGTTATAAAATCTAAAAGCGTCCTCTTCAGTGACAAAAACCATGCCAATCATTGGGCTCTTGACACTTTCACTGCTTTCTTCTACAACGTCATAATGAGCGTTGATGTCTGCAATGCCATTTATTGGCTCAAACACCATTTGACTCCCATTTTCCATATTTGAACAAAATTGGTTTTGATGTGAAATGTGGGTTCAAGAATAAAATAAAACAAAATGAAAAAGGGAAAACAAGTAGGATAGGACGAACTTACCACGATTTGCAAAACACGCAAAGGTAGAAGAAGGCTCAGAAATCTGCATCCCGATTGAAATTAGTTGTGCAACAATAGACGCCTCTTCAAATCTCCTACCAATCCACAATGAAGTGGCACCGAAAGAGTAGAGGAAATGGGTTGCTCCACTATTTCGTTGCTCCAAGAAAATGTGCCAACGAAATGGTTGGCGGGAATTCGTTTTTTGGAAAACTTGGCGCTTCAACAAGACGAAGTGTAGCGCCCCGGATCCGGGTTACGGGAACTAACCCGTAACTCATCACCGAAAGGTTACATTTCCACCCAGAATCACAAAGCCAGAGTAAAGGAAACATGACTAAACAATTAAATATATATATACAGAGTCCACTAAAACCAACTCAAACTAAAATATTAATCTCTAATCTAATCTCACCTGATCACCGCTTTTACCCTTCGATATCGGCTTTCCAAGGTCTGAAAACAAAACAAAACAAACGGTCTGAGATACGAATATCCCAGTAAGTAGCCCATGTATGCTCATAAACATTTTAACATTTCTAAAATATGATTCGGATTAAAATATGCATCAATCGACAATAAATGAATAAACAGAATAATTCCACGATAATATATCAATAAACACAAAGTAACCAGAATAAATCAACAAATCATAGCAGGACTCATGACGTAAGACTGTCTTTAACCAGGGTAATCACAATGTCCACTATGCCACCTCCCGGCTTAGGTGCGAAGCCGAGTACACGATCATCGTCTTATTGCGAGAGAACCCACCCAGTACAGTGATGGGTTGGCAAGAACTACCCAAACATGGTCCGAGTACACGATAAAATGAGTGAATAGCCGCAGCCAGCCGAGTACACGATCAGGCCTCACTGAGTACACAGTGGAACACGCGTACGTGGACAGGGAATTACAACTAGCAAAGAACAATCCCTTCCACTACCTAGCTCCTACATGGATCCATATAGCGCTATGCCTACTAAGTTCTAAAATCGAAACCAACCTTGAAAATATAATTAACACAACTCGTTCTAATCTCAACTAAAACATCCCGAGTACACAGTAATAAAGCATCTACCCAAGTACATGGGCATCTCAAATTGATTCTCCAGGTACATGGAGAAAATATATCACAACCAAACTACCAACTTTTTTTTTATTTCAACAATTATTTTCCTAAAATTTTGTTCATGAAACATGCCAGATTGCATCTCAACTATTAGTTTTCTCTTTACTTTTATTAAATTGTCATTATTTTATTTTTAAATTAAGTTACAAATCCAAAAATCCATTTTTAAACACTTTTTCCTTAAATTTTGATTTTTCTTTCAAAATGTAACTAAAATGTAATTATTTATTTGGGGTTTGAACTTATTTGTTGAATCTAACTAAAATCTAAACTAAAACGTAATTATTTAGGTTCGATGTACTAATTTATTAATACAGTAGAAGTTTTACGCTAAAATGTAATTATTTTTTAAAATAATACATCAATTTGTATTTACTATTGATGTTTTGCACCAAAATTTAAATAATTTGCAAAACTTTCATCTCCTCCACCGCGAACAGCGAAACAGTCGGGTTGCGTGAATTTCAAAGGTTTTGCTTGATCAATCCAACAATCCATTTCACTTAAAACCAACTGAAATCTTCTATCATTACATTAAACTGAATATTAAGCTTGATAGTTGAACTTATACATGAGATTCAGCATCTAGAAAATCAACTCACCTTCTGAAATCGTGAGAAAACAAGAACAGAATAAATAAAAAACTACTTACCTTAATCCGACCTCTTCTCTTCTTCCTCTCTCCTTATTCTCCTCCTCTTCTCGGCGCTCCTCGCTCACCTCAAACCCCTTTCTCCCTGCGGCTTCTCCAACAAGAGACGAACAGAAAGTTCTTCCAACGATTATATTTATTTAATCTACTTAAACAATTTTAAACAGAGCAAAAAAATAACAAAACAAAAAAAAAACCGGTTAAACCAATAACCAAAAAACCGGACCTCCTAAATTAAACTGACCGAACGAAACCCAATTAAACCCCTTCAAAAGAACCGAACCAAACCACTAAACCATCTAACCCAACCCATTAAATCAAATACTCAAATGAACCTTCCAATCCTTAAATCAATTTAATTAATCTAATTAACCCTTAATTAAAATATTCATTATTAATTAAAATTTCCTAAAACTTCAGGGTTTTACACGAAGCATCTCAGTCGAGCCATTCGTTCTCTCCTGATTTTTGTTTGAGACCAACCGGATGGTCGATTGGTCTTGGGTCGAGCTTGGATCGAGTGGTTTACAGTTCATCTTGATCGACAACCGTAAAAAACAAACGAAGGTCTCGTGAGATGCACGAGACCTTCTTATCCACGCGGCATGTTGTGATTGACGCCGTAAGAATGCCGTAGAGAACGTTGTTGTCGAGGAAATCGGTTGGTTTGCAAATATGCAAAACTGTCATGAGAAGCACACTATTCGTATGATGTAATTTTTCGTTATCCAAATGAAGCAAAAGATCATATTTGTTAACTAGAATTATAAGAGAGAAAATGAATACTTATTGTTTGAAAAAATCTAATGGAAAAGGTGAATCAATTGAAAAATTATTTTCCCGAAAAGGCTCCCTTTTTTCTTTTAAAGCCGGCCCTTCAAATTTTTCCTCTCCAAAAACAGAGCAAATAATTAATAGACGAGAATGGATCAAGCACTTTTTCATATATATTTTTTCTTTCGTTTATGCTATGTCCCTGTAAATAAAAAACGCAACTTTGTTTCTGTAAATGAATGCACCAAACACAATCAAATGCCTTATTCTATGAAAAAGGAGAAAAACAGATATGGGGTTCTATTCTAGGGATCCACCTGTTCCCCTTTCCCCTAGCTCTCTCTTCACGTTTTACGGTTAGAAAGACTCTTGAGGTACTTAGAGACAAGTTTAGGAATACAGGTATAAGAAGGCCTTATTCTACAGCAATGGAGAAGATCCTATTATCTCTAGAATTGAAGACAGAAAATAAAAGGGACTTACCTGGATTGAGCAAGCAGAGCAGTAGGGATTCCTCTCTTCTCTTGGAGCTCCTTGGACTTCAAATTTTCGTGGCATTTTCTGCTTAAGGAGAGCTCCTTTATTTATAGGCAAACCCAGGGGGTAAGGCTGGTCCAAAGGGATATACCATGATCCACCAGATTGGATTGAAAATAAGGATAATGCCCATCCATGACCAAATAGGATAAATAAGAGATTTCGAAGGGATAAATGAGAGAATTCGAATCTCTCAGAGAGATATTTGGGTGTAGATAAGACTCCAAAATCGAAAAAGGTAAAATTTGCAGAAAAACCCCCGTGCCCGTATATACATTGTGGGCAAGTGCTGCCCGCAGTGTTAATACGGGCACAACATGCCTGTATATTATTTGCGGGCGCGACCAGCCCGTCAGTAAAATACGGGCAATGCATGATTGATGAAATTTTATGCATTTTTGACCTGTTTCAAATCCTAATTACATATTTTTCATTATTTTCTCATTTTGTAGTGCAATTTGGGGTGTCTACACCTATAAATTAATTTATTAAAAAACATATTTTCTTTATTTTTTTAACATAATATTAACAGATGTTTCATATGTTTATTAATTAATATAAGTTTCCTTTGTCTCATAATATATGTTTATCTATTAAACAAATTGTTTTATATGTTTAGAGGTTTTGTTTTGTTTTTTACTGTTTTCCTTTTAAATATATCTTGTTCCTATATCTATATCTTGATTTATATTTATACCTTTTTCCTATATCTTTATCTTGCTAAGCATGGGAATATATATTGCTTATATGTAATATTTTATCAAATAATTTAAAATGTGCATTATTTTGTTTAAATAAGTAAATAGGACATTTTGAAATTATATATGTTAAAAAAATTATTGAGAGAAAATGTATTTTTTAATTTAAAATATTGTTGGCTCAAAATATTGATTAGGAACAAATTGTTTGCAAGACTTTTGAGGGTGTTTTTGGAAGAAATACTTTTCAACTGTAAAATAATACTTAAATTGAATTATTTTAGAAAAATGTAATTACTTTACAATTATCAAGGAGTAGTGACTAAATTCAGTTTATGTTTAAAGAATATCTCGATTTGGGCAAACCCGTAATCTGACTTTGGTTTTGCCTTTGGTTGTCTACAAATGACGCCTTCGCTCATTATCTCTAATTGCTGCCTTCCCGCATAAATTATCTCGCCTGTAAGAAAGGAAAAGAAGAGGAGGCGTTAATACGTAGGCTATCTTCTCTTAACTCTCCCATGTAACGCCCCGGATCCGAGTTACGCAGCATAACCATAACTCATCTCTAAGGGTTATCTTTTTCAACCAAGATCGATATATCAGAATGAAAGAGAACATGAAATTAACAACACTTGACCGTACCAAAAACAACTACATCACTAAACTAAATACAAAATACATTACATTAACACAACTCTCCAATCAAGACAAATGTAAACCAAGATTAATATAATCCTAGAATTTTCGGAAAATCGGCTATATAACGCCTGTATTTATAAGAATGGGCTAAGCCCTCAAACCAAGACCTGATAAACCATAACATATAGACAATATACATCATTAAAAAAAACTAAATCATTCCACATCTACAGATTTAAAGTAAAGTTCACTAAGGTTTTCACTTTCTTTCTCTCTTTTTCATTTACAATTTATACAAGATCAAAAATTATAAACGACTACAAAAAATGCTGCCTAACCCTATACAGGATAATAATAATCTTCAGGGTTGTAGTCGTCAGCCAGTTCGTTAGTTCTGCCTACCCCAGTTTGTGCTCGCTTTGCAGATTTATCTGAAAACAAAACCGATAAAACAAAACACGCTTGAGACTAACGTCTCAGTAAGCAGCATTATGCATGATAAGAACATTTTATGCAGTTTCAAACATTAAAGGGACATGCTAAATCAATCTCTGGCAAAAACCGACTAAGAGCGGTTCATTTTCAGGTAAACAATACTTGAACTTTATAGAGTCATAATTCATAAACAGATAAACTCAAATTAATCCAAATTTACAATACCAGTCAAATCTCAATAACAACCAATAACCGCAGTTTAACACACATGTCCAATCGCCACCTCACGACTTACAATGGAAAGATCTAGCAAGGATCGCTCTTCCAAAGCAGAGCACTCAAGCATGAGACATGCAGGAGTTGGCAAGTACAACCCAGTACAACCATAGCAAGTTAGTGATCCTCTTTCAGACCATCGAGTTAGTGATTCTCTTTCAAACCATCGAGTTAGTGGTCCTCTTTCAGACCATCGAGTTAGTGGTCCTCTTTCAGACCATTGAGTTAGTGATCTCACTGAGACCATCTAGTTGACTTTATGGGTTGCTGTGGCACATTCTGAGGAGGATGCAAGTTCACAATCCCCAGCCCCTCATGAGCTAGGGTGAACGGCCGTCCTCAACCCCCAGAACCGTGTATCACATGTTGGACAAGATGGTAAATTACGCACGCAGTACCCGATGAGGGAGCCACACTGGGCCTGTGTTACCTCATCCTAACACAATACCTGATGAGGGAGCCACACTGGCCCATGTTACCTCATCCCAACACAATACCTGATGAGGGAGCCACACTAGCCTATGTTACCTCATCCCAATATAATACCCATAAGAAATCAACTACCAAGGTACAACTAAAACCATTTCTTGAACACAAGTTGGAAGTAGATCAATTTCATGTTTAGAGAAGACCAATACAAAATATCCACGGTTGGTTTGCAGTTGCTGTTCATTCTACAGAACTGATCTTAACTAATTAATTGAATGCTAAACTTGATTTAATCTATGAGGAATTAGTATACGTACCATATATCGTTGGAAAGTTCTACGGGTCTAGTTTCCAATGCAACAAACGGCTCGTAATTCGGAGTTTCCTACAGGAAGTTATGGCTGTTTTACTACAGGTGGTTCAAAACAGCTGCGAAAGCCCAACTCGCTGATGGCTTCACTTTGGTGATTTTTAATTCCCTAATTTGAAGTCCAAGTCACCTACCACCACTCATTTTCAACTAAAAACATCCGAAACTAAATTTTTGACTACAAAAATGAATTTTTACGCGAAGATTACTAGCCTTCGCAAACCGCCGAAACTTTACACAGATTTAAACCAAATAAAAGAATGAGTTTACTTTTAAACTTCAAATTATCAATTGATCTTTCTTCCAGCCATTCCATGTCATTCTTGCCACCAATAACCTCTTTGTAAACCCTCTTATCAAGCTAAAAATTTCACGAAAGTGTTACGACGAATTGCTCATAACATCCATTCAAACCTTCAACCCCCAAATCAAGATAGAAACACTATAAAATGCCAAATTTCATAACTGAAATATTTTTCTGATTTAGATAACCACCAAGACACTTCGTGACAGTAGCATATGAACATTAAGACAAAACTCCCAAACCATCCTAACCATGCTTTAATCATCCAAAATCTCAAATAAGAGTAAGATTATTCTTTACTTCTGAAACACCTGAATACTTCTCAGCAATAAAAACCATAATCTGACAAACAACCATCTAAACCTAAATTACAACCCTCATCACAACTGAGAAACCACACAAAAACCTGAACCTAAATTATAATTCTAAAAATAACAATATGATCCCTAGTATACTTCAATGTCAATTAACTAAAATCTAAACTAAAACTTAATCCTTTAAGTTCTATATACTAATTTATCAATACAGTATAAGTTTTACACTTAACTTAATTACTTCCTAAACTAATACCTCAATTTTTAATTACTATCAATGTCTTGCACCAGAATTTAAATATTTTGGAAAACTTCATCTTCTCCACACGAACAACGAACCAGTCGGTGATTTGTAAATTTCGAAACTTGTCTATGCTCAATACATATCACCAAATGGTTTTAAATCACTTGCAATCATCTAATATCATATTAAACTAGATTTTAAACATACCAATGCAAATTAAACATGAGAAATTTAACATTTAAGAAATCTCTACAAATTTTCACCAACATGAAAACGGCAACTCAAGAAAAAGAAAATCGCTACTGACAGAAATCCATCGAACGAAACCCAACAGTAATTGACTGCATAAACATAAATCAGAAAAACAAACGAGAATCGATAAAACTATGCTACTTACTTGCGATTGAGCAAATCTACGCCCAAACCCTCATTTTCTCCCTTATTCTGCCAGCCCTCGATGAACGACCAACCCGTCTCTTCCTCCTCCTCTTCTTCTTCTTTTCTCTTCTCCCTCCTTCCTTCTTCCTCCACGATTCCCTTTTCCTTGCTGCGTTTTTGTTCTTCTCCTCAAACCCTTGACGACCTAAACACACCAATAAAAACCCCCAATGCACAAATCGTCAATTGCTTTCTTTTTTTTTTTTTTTTAAACCATTGAACCAATTCAATTAAACTAAACCAAACCCCCATTGAACCCCTAAACCAATCAAACCCTTTAAACCACCAACTTAAATAAACCACTTCAATTTATATAATACTTTTAAATGAACCGCTCCAATTGAGCCAACCCAACCTAATTAAGTCTTTTAAATTTTTATTTAATTACCCTCATTAAATCCTTTAATCTCCATTTAATCTTAATTAAAATTCCTAAAAAAAAAAATCCAAGATCTTACATCCCATGTCTCTCATTTTTCTCCCATTTAGGGGTTATAGGAATGAACAGAGATATGCTTTCCAATAGCTCTACTCCTTGCAAACTATTGGGCTTACAGGAGTGAACATCTTGCATCGATTTTCACTTGAAAACATGGTTATGCATTTGCTTCTTTTGTAACTTTGATATTTTCAAATTTAATGAATGAAAACATCGATTTTCACTTGAACCCACTTTATTTAACAAATAAATGAATCTCATTTCCTATTCCATCTTAAATTTAAACAAAAAAAGAGAGAGTATGCACTAAAATATTTAGAAGACGAATAAAAAAATGTGTAAGAAAAAAATTCTGTATATATATTTTATTATATCTATAAATAGAAATTAATTTTTGAATAACTTTGGTTAATATGCAAGATACGGAAATTGAAATTCCGGATATTTCAATTTTGTTTGAGGGATGTTGGCTCAGAGCATCATTCTCATGATAAAAGCTGTATTTGCAATTCAAGTCACAAAAATAAAACAAACAAGACTGAACAATGCCCGGCGTGCAAGATCTCCGTGTTCCCAGGTCCATCGCATCGGTGTGGGGCGAGGCTGAACTCATATATGAAGCTTGGAACCTCATTAGACCATTTTTGGCCTTGTGATGAATGCATTTGACATGCAAAGTTGGGTGGACTGGAAGACTTGGATGTTACCCTGAAAAATGTGATGACATCTATTGCAGTGATACTTCAATGGTGACTGATGTTATCATGTGAAGCATTTCATGGCTTGTGTTTTTCCATTATTGTAAATGTTTTGCATAGAACCCAATTGAAAATAAATACATGGCAACATTACCACAATAGTAAGAAACTATACAAGATTCACGGGGCGGAGCTACATTATGACCAGGGGGGCAATTAACCTGCATGAACTTTTATTATTATATGTTTTTAATTAAAAAATATTTGTTGCCCCTTTTGAAATCTCCATTTTGCCCCTTTTGACTCAAATGGCCAACAGACTACAAACCTCACATGACTTCATCTCAAGAGAGGGAAAAAAATTTGCCTAGCACAACACAAGACGTCATCTTAAGGGAAAAATTCAAAACTTCCTTCTTATCTCTTAGACTCATCCGACGACTTGATCTGAAGCACTCAATTCATGTGAGTGCTTCATTTTCTTCTTCTTCTTATCATGTTATCAAGCAAACATGATTAGGGTGTTTAGATTTTCTAATTTTATTAGCTTTTCTCATTCTTTTGGGGTTTATAGATAGGATTCAAAATGTTGTTTTTTTATTTTATTTTTTTGTGTATGGATTATGATTAATGATGATAAACGATGATTTCGTATGTTGGTTTTATCTATTGGGATTAAGGAATGACTTTTTTGTTAGGGTTTTTTCGATTAAAATGAGTATGAATTTCTTATTTAGGGTTTTGTTATTATAATTTTGACAATCTTTATGGGAGATTTTTATAATTGAAGTTTTCTTTTTGTTTTTGTTTTTGGGTGATATTATTGTTAATGTAAGGGAAAATTTGATGCATTTTAATTCTTGTGGCTAGAGAAGGCAATCAAGTGAATTAATTGGTTAAACTATCTTGATCCACCCATAATTCTTATGGTTTTGAAATTCATAAATTAGGTTAGTTTGAAATTAGGATTCATTCCAACCCCAATCAGTTTAGCTTAAAAAAGAAGTTTTCATAAATGATAAGTCTCTCATTTTCATATAAAGGAGTCTTTAAAACAAGTTTGAAGTATATCTTTCGGAATTTATATATTAACTCATTCTAAAAATCTAGGACCAGGTATTTGGAGTGATTTTGAATTGTAGTGTATTTTTTAAAAGGGGTTTTTACAACAACGCCCTCTGAGGTTTGACTAATGGGCACGCGCTACCTCTATGGTTTAAAAATGATCACTTATAACCCTTAAGCTTCTCAAAACGATCACTTATAATCCCTACCGTCAATTGGAGAGCAACGGTGTTAACTATCTAATTTTTAAAGACCAAACTACCCTCTTCTCTCTTTAACACTCACCCAACCCCTTCTCTCAAAGAACCTCCATTCCTCCCCCTTTCAACGAACCCTTCTTCCTCCTCCCCTTTTGAGTCAAACCCAAAATTACACTCGTGATGATCTCCATGCCCACAAACATACCTAGTCTCCCAAATCCCGCACCAAGACTCCATTGCTTCTCTTCGTCCCTACCAAGGAGCTTATCTTTGACACCTACAGGCTAGCCACCATTTCCAGAGACATCGGCATGGACCTCCACCCAACCCATCTCTTTCGCACATCATCTTCTCATGGCCCTGTTTACACCCTATACAGACCGACGAATAAAGAAGGCTACGTGATATCTACATGGCCTACTGAGGCCATGTCATAAGCACACGTAGGCTTTGTTCAATTAGTTAGGCCACGTCAGCAGACACATAGACCGAGAGTTTAGTTGAGGCCACGCAAGCCTGTACGACGAACCATACTCATGTTGATCAAAAGATTGTGTCATCGGTCGTTTGAGGATAACTACTTTGAGATCGTGGCGGGACGGTTATCTTTCATGAGCAGAAGACTGCGGATGACCAACCTCCATGAAGATCGTGCAAGAGTGGGACATTGAGCAACCGTCAAAGATTGGTTATAAAAGGCACAAACTCGCAGAGCTCGAGGACACAATCCATCCAACCGCAACCGGTTATAATATTATTTTGATCATCCGTGATCTTTATCCCGTTTCTTACACTGTAGCCAGAAGGATAAACTAGGACTTCTCTCACTGCTTCCAGTCGCAGTGACACCTTAGACCCCTGTTTACTCCGATCAATGCCAGAACCCTGCCACCCCTGACTCGCAGTTCTGTACCCCTATCACGGCTACAGAATCCCGAGCAGCCGGTCCCGAGACTCACTTTGATCAAGCCAGGTGACTTGCGTATTTTCGGTTAAATAGCAATCCTAGGTGAACCCCCGAATTGGCTTTATTAGCAACCGCCCCCTTCCTCCTGCTCTTATACTCCGATTAAGGCTATAAGCCCAGGACAGGCCGGTCTTGCAAGCTTTGTCAGTTTTCTTCTTGCTTTTTGTTTCCTTTTGGGGATTATTTGTTGTAGCTTTCGGCCATCGGCAAATTTTATAATAAAAGAGTTTCGTGCCATTAGTTGCTTTCTCTTTCAAACACCTACAAGAACCCAATCGAAGACCGAACCCCTAGTCTTCATATTATCGCCTGACCGGTTTTATTACAGGTGACTTGCAGTACGACTGAACCGACCCCCGGTTTAGATTTGAAACGGGTGCCTGGGGTCAGGACCTGACCCGAAATCATTGTATCAAACGATACTGGCACGCCCGCGCAGAGCCACATCATCAACATCGCCACGTGTCTACACCAGCCCAATTTCTGAGGAATAGGTCCTCTTCATCTCCATCACCCGCGTCGTTACCATCACTATGGTCATCTTCATCCTCCTCGTTGCCATTATCTGGGGATGCCATTCCTCTCCCTTTCCCCTTCCTCTCCCATGCCTCCGTTTCCCATCTTCACTGCTTTGTCTGCCTCTCCAAAAGCCTATTCATACTCGTTTTCTACAAATCTGTCGATAAGAACAGCAGCGGAGAGAGAATCAGTAATTGGGATTGTGGTTCAATTTCTTTTCGTTCACGACTCACGGGTGACCGCATCGATAGCATGGATAGCTTCTGCTGAGTTCTTTTCTGCATGGGTTGGAACCTTTTCAAGACCAAGAACAACCATTCTTTGGTTTCGGCGTTAATGGTTCCAATTCGGTGTATCTCTTCAGGAAGGTCGACTCCAATAGGGTTCGAATTCGTCTGACAAATGGGGATGTCCCCACTGCAGGGGAGTTTAGAATTAGGGAGCTAAGATTGCTCCATTTGGATTTCAGGAATTTCCATATCAAAGGGTAAGGATTAATTCCTTTTTCTTATTAGTTTTTCTGTTGTGGATAGAATTTCCAAGCAAATGTAACTTGTCGGGAAAGCATTAAGGAATGAGGAATTGAAACAAGTATATACCCATTCTAGTCTGCATCTGTGCTTTGTTTCAATTTGGTTTGTTTGGTATCTGTTTTTGTTTCTGAGTATCTGAAAGCATCAAGCAATGAGGAAGCTGAAACCTACATTATGATTGTAGTACAATGAATCTCAATGGAAGAGATGATTGTTGAGTCCCCATCTAACTGCAAGGTTCGTATTATTCAGTTCATCCGGAGAGCAGTCCAATTTAGAGGAGGAAGAGGGTTCGTTGAAAGGGGGAGGAATGGGGGTTCTATGAGAGAAGGGGGCGGGTGAGTGTTAAGAGAGAAGAGGGTAGTTTGGTCTTTAAAAATTAGACAGTTAACAGCGTTGCTCTCCAACTGACGGTAGGGGTTATAAGTGATCGTTTTGAGAAGCCTAAGGGATATAAGTGACCATTTTTAAACTACAGGGATAGCACGTGCCCATTAGCAAAACCTCAGGGGGGTGTTGCTATAAAAAAAACCTTTTTAAAACTCATTCCTTAAATGGAACCAAACACCTATTTAATCCTTCAAACTCATTCTAACCTTTGGAACTCATTTCAAGCCTTGGAATGATTTCACAAAATGAATGGTAAACCATGCCTTCTTCAAAGCCTTAGAATGGATTCCCAAAATGAATGGCAAACAGAACTTAAGTGAATAAATAAAGAGCTTTCATAGCAAAAGAAGCAATCTCTAAGGCTCCATTTGGAAGTTGAGAAAATGAGAGAAAGGACAATGAGAAAAGAAAAGAGAAGAAAGTGAAAAGAAAAGAAACAGAAAAATAACTTTCTCGATGCTGTTTGGTTGCTACAAGAAAATCATATAGTTTATAGTTATTACTAAAAATCTTGCATTTTGTGTTTGTTAACAAGAAAATCATAGGAATTCTAACAATATTTTCAATCCTGCCCTTACATAGATATAACCCAAAAAATTAATTATTAATGAATAATTATATAATAAAAAATGTAACAATCATCAAGCCCGAATATGTCGTATGCCAGGCTCTGCCTAACCTTTCTCACAAAGAACAAGGAATTATGAGGGGAGGCCTCGAGTTCATGCTCAACCTCTATACCACTTTTTGTGTTATAAGAGTAGGTGGGAGACGAAAAGACTTGGAAGGACGATTCTCAAGCTTTGCCTAACGATTTAATGGTACACTCTAATCACATAATTTAAAACAAGTTTCATCCCTTTTTGTGGGAATGAATCTTAAATCATTTCCATGGGTATTATATACAAAGATATACACAGTATACATGGATTTAGAGGTAAAATGAATTTGAACCGTAAGTCAACGTCTTCTGTTTGTTAACTTAAAATCAATTAAAACATGTTAAAGCCATTGAAATTGCACGTCTTTGTCAAGCTAGTGAATTTGATTTTAAATTTGATCATGTCAATAGCAAAAAATTAATCGGCCAGAAATAAAATTTAAATAGATGAGAAAACATCTTAACGTGAGAAGATTTAGATCTTTTTTTTTTCTTCGGTGATGAGAATTTATAAATTCAGGTCTAGCTAATATTATTTTACCTTATTAAAGGTTCAATGAAACATTCCTTTTAAGTCACTGGGTGGTTATTGATATTGCTATCTTGTTGTAGTCTCGAGGGTATATTCCAAACTGCCACCTATAATCATACTTTGACAAGTGTGTGGTTTTGGTGTAATGATCCCAATCATGTATTTCTTGTTGGAAGGGTTTTGATAAAGATCTGGCAAAAAAATGATTTGTTTTTAATGATGAATGTATAATAGAAATGAAATGGTAGCAAGATACTTGTTGACTTCTCAAGCCTCTATAATAAATTAAAACGAAAAAAAAAAAGGCCTTGTAGAAGACATTTTGGTCCATCTATAAGTTATTAAATGATATAAACATTTTTTGGGAAAGCGGGTAAAGGGGGCGGCGGGACCGGCGGGTGGTGATACGGGGAAAGAGGGGGAATAGGTGGTGCTGGTAGTTGGATAACTTAGATTTAAGAAAGTTTCTTTTCGCACGCGAGACGCGTTCGAGATGAGAATGGTCTGACTTGAACAACACGTGGGTTTCCGCACCAAAAATATAATCGTAAAGCTGACGCGTTTGACCAGAAAAAGGAACTCCGACCAAAAGAAAACAAAAGAAACGGAAAGAAAAGAAAAGAGACATCGAGAAGGATCAGGGAAAAATGAGAAGAGTGAAAATTTCTAAGCCCCTGGAATCGGTCTTGGCAATGCGTTCCCACTAATACCAATGCGATCCTTCCCTCACCTACCCCCGCCCGGCCCCTTGCTGCAACTACTGACCCCTTCGTATATATTAGCTTCTCTCTCGTCGAGTTTCAGCCAGGGATCTCAAAACGATCTCTGCGCATATCACTTTTTTGGAGGCCAACAACCTATGTTATGGTTAAAGACCCTTGTGTCCAACTAGTGGAATCAAGTCCCTATACTGCTTCTTCTCTTTCCCCAATCGGTTAATCGACTTACATAACTAGGTCTCAATGGCGCTAAGGGTTCCCATTCCTACGGGTCTTAAAATCAAAAGTGATATCTGTTCGGGTTTCAGACCATCTTCCTCTGGCATAGGAGGAAGGAGAGATTCTGATATTAAAGCCGTTTTGAAGGAGCAAAAACGGAAAGGGATTGTGAAATTACCCAATTCATGTCCGTTGCAGCGGACGGAGAAGCTTGCTTCTGCTCTCGGCCTTGAAATCGCGGTCCTTGAGCTCGAACGTTTATTCAGAGAGGCCGGAGATTCTCTTCATCCACAGATCTCCGGGCCATACACTCCATCTCTCCCCGCCGGATTTTCTCGCCGTCCTGTACGCGTTGCCTATCAGGGCGTGCGAGGGTCTTACTGCCAAGAGGCCGCCATGAAAGCTTTCTCCTCCTCCTGCAATGCGTTTCCCTGTATTCAGATGGAGGATGCCTTCGAAGCGCTCAAGGAAAACGCCGCAGATCGTGCGGTTGTCCCCATCGAAAACTCTGTGGACGGAACGATTGGTCGAAACTTGGATCTGCTGATCCGTCACGAGGATGTAGAGATAGTTGGGGAACTGGTCCTTCCCGTCAACCACTGCCTCTTGACGATTCCGGGGATTTCGAGATCCGATCTAAAACGGATCGTGAGCCATCCGCAGGCATTGAGCCATTGTCGGAAAAACCTCGAATCGTTAAATGTTGCGGAGGTGGAACATGTTTCGAACGCTGCCGAAGCGGCGCGTTACTTGTCGGAGAATAGGATACGGGATACGGCCGTAATCGGTAGCATAATCGCGGCCAAGGAATTCGGGTTACAAGTAATGGAGCAGAATTTCCAAGACGAATTAGGGAACTACAACCGATTTTTCCACCTAGGATTGAAGCCGGAAAAGAAGATATATTCTCCTCCGTTATACGCCGACAGGAAAACGACCGTAGCGTTTTCTTTGGAGAACGGGGTGTCGGATCTCCATCGGGCTCTCTGGCAATTCGAGAGCCGAAATATCGCAGTAACGAGGATCGAGCACCGGCCGAATAGATTGAACCCGGTCAAGGTGGTGGAGAAAGAAACAGCTCAACAACGGTATTTCGATTACGTTTTCATCCTAGACTTGGAGGGATGTGTGACGGATTCGGCTGTGAAAACTGCTCTACTCGGGTTGGAGGAGATGGCGGGGCTTCTTCGCGTGCTGGGGAGTTACACGAGCGCGGCGTGATTTATTTTTGCGTGGGAGGATTCAGAATTGATGGTTTTCTCGGATAAAATTTTTCCACGAAGTTGTACATACATTTATGTTATGTTTAATTATATTTATGGTTAAGAAAAAAAAAATTATACATGAAATTTTTTAATCAAATTTGTGTGTTTCACCCATGGAAAGAGATATTGTTTAGCCCGACGGTAGTGTTTTACGGTCACGTATATCTTTTGACCGATTTGTGTCATACCACATACGTGTCAAGTGAAACCCATGTTTACACTCGCCGTAACCCGGTGAAATCGGAATAAACGGGGGACTAAGTATAATATATATATGTTTATTGGGTAAACGATGGTGAATAATTTTGCCATTAAAGCCATTAAAGGAGTTATCATGGCATGTGCTACTTTATTGGGTTTGAGGAAAATTGTTGGACGCTTGATTAACCCTATGATACTTTTATTTGATAAAAGGTATGTTCAGTTGTTTTTTATTTATGAAAAGGTGCATTTGACCAATTATGCCTTTTGGCCGATTACGGCTCATTAAAGATACTATGTAATTCTCTAAAGACGTAGAGAGTGGGGTCCCCCACTCTCTAAAAACGTGGAGTGGTTATATAAGGTGGGTTCAGCTTCTTAAAAGTGGGTCGTTGGAAGACTTTGTAGTAAAGCAAAACGGACCTGCAGACATGGGAAAGGGATCCCTCGAAAATCGTGCAAGAGTGGGACGTTGAGCAAATCGTCAAAGATTGACTATAAAAGGCACCAATTCGAAGAGCTCGATGACACAATCCATCCAACCGCAACCGGTTATAATATTATTTTGATCATCCATGATCTTTATCCCCTCTCCTACACTGTAGTCAGAAGGATAAATTAGGACCTCTCTCACTACTCCCAGTCGCAGTGACATCTTAGACCCCTCTTTACTCCGATTAACACTAGAATCCTGCCACCGGAGAGTAAGTTGAGGCCGCTCCTGACTCGCAGTTCTGTGTTTACAGAATCCCGAGCAGCCGGTCCCGAGACTCGTTCTGATCACGCCAGGTGACTTGTGTATTTTCGGGTAAGCAGCAATCCAAGGTGAACCCCCTGAATTGGCTTTGCTAGCTGCCGCCCCCTTCCTTCTGTGCTTATACCCGATTACGGCTATAAGACCAGGACAGGCCGGTCCTGCAAGCCCTGTTAGTTTTCTTTTTACTTTTTGTTCCCTTTTGAAGATTATCTGTTGTCGCTTTCGGCCCGTCCGCCGATTTTATAATAAAGGATTTGTGTGCCATTAGTTGCTTTCGCTTTCAAACACTTACAAGAACCCAAACGAAGACTGAACCCCTAGTCTTCATAACATCGCCTAACCGATTTTATTACAGGTGACTTGCAGTACGACTGAACCGATCCCGGTTTAGATTCGGAATAGGTGCCCGGGGTTAGGGCTCGACCCGAAATCATTTGTATCAAACGATACTGGCACGCCTGCGTAGAGACACATCATCAACATCGACACGTGTCCACACCGAGCCAATTTCAGAGCAACAGATATGCTTATTAAAAGACAATTTTCAAAATTATCTCACTTTTACATTATCCCCCCAAGCTTTCCTCTTAGGTTGTGTTTGTTTCACCGAAAAATGAGGAAAAGAAAATATTTTCCTAAATTTTAAAATTTTCTAGCTGTTTGTTTAATGGAAAAAATAAAAATAAGGGAAAATATTTTCCTACATACTAGAAAAGCGAAGGAAAATGACTTCTGCCGTTTTTGGGCGGAAGTTATTTTCCGTTTCCTCCAAAAAAAGGGAATAAGAGTCTCAATGACATAGAGGGGGAAGGAGATTGGACCTCTATCACCTTCCCATCTAGATCTCTCAATCTCAATAACAGTGAAAACGAAACCATTTGGATTTCAGTCTGAAACCATTTGAATTTTAGTCTCTCATGGATGATGTGAGATAATTTGCTATATTGCGGAATATATTGCTGAAGCAATTGGGGCATGCATTGTCGAGCGGTGCCGGAAAAGAACAAAAGGAGTTGCAGAAGGATTCACCCCGTTAGATCTAGAATCGAGCAAGATCTAAGGCGTCTTCGTTGAGTCACGTTGCTCTCGGTACCAATTCAGAACTCGTACAAACCTACACAGACTCGAGACAATGGAAAATCCAACCATTAGAGCTACTTTGAACAAATTCGGTTGCTTCGTAATACATCAAGAAGCCTTTTCACAGGTAGTAATTTCACATGGAAGAAAAACACAGTTGTTAACACATTTCAATCGACACGCTGATTGAGCTAGACTAATAGCTCCCATTTCCAACTATTGAAGCCGTGATTGCCTCGGAGAAACCACGATGGATTCCGGAAGAGTCTCGATAGAATTTGGGCGTGAAATAGATGCTCCTTTCTTGGTGAATGGATTCGAAAAGGGTTTCGTAGGAATTCCAAGCGTGAGAAGAGCCGTTTCAAGTTCTGATTCTTCTTTAGCGGAGAAAGAAGGGTAATAAGATAAAGTCTTCATAGAAATTCTTCAATGAACAACTTTATAAAGACATAAAGTGATGCTTTGTTAATAGGAATAAATTTTTTTAATGTGGGGCCCAAAAGGGCTATTGGAGAAAAAATGATGTCCACGTAGAGGAGAGAGAATGTGGTTTTAGTTAAAGATAGTTATGAGTTTTTAGGACTCTGAAAATATAAGGATTAATCATATAATTTTAACGTAGTTAAAGATAACATTGGAGAAAGGGTCATGTCCATATGGAGGTAATATATATATTTTAAGGAATTTTTTATTTTAAATAAATTATTTTGACTTGGGGCCCAAAAGGACTATTAGAAAAAGAAGAGGATGTCCACGTGGAGGAGAGAGAGTATGGGGTTTGAAGACTTTGATTTTATATATATATATATATATATATGATTAATTTAACGTGGGGCCCAAAAGGGCTTATGGGGTTTTAGGACTCTCCCGTAAGATATATATTAATTAAGATAAAGACAAGGGAAAAAAAACAAATATTATCTACTTTAGAAAAATATTGATTTAAATAATTTATTACTTCAGAAAAATATTGATTTAAATAAATTATTTTGATGTGATATGAGAGAGAGAGAGAGAGAGAGAGAGAGAGAGAGAGAGAGTAAACGTGACGTGGATGAGAAACGTGAATTGGGACATTGGAGAAAGATGTGATAAGAGTGTACACATGGATTAGAGAGAGTAAAAAGATAATTTTACTAAGGTATAATCACTATTCTCTGGTCCTCGATTAGGGTTTTTTATATTTATAGTTTTAGTCTTCGTTTTTTTATGAGAGAGTAAAAAGATAATTTTTTTTAAATAACTCTAAGGTTTTACACGTGTTGAGTAAACTTTATTTGCTTGCGTGAAACAATTAGAAATTTATATATTAATTAATTTTATGTGGGGCCCAAAAGGGCTTATGGGGTTTAGGACTCTCCCATAAGATATATATTAATTAAGATAAAGACAAGGGAAAAAAAAACAAATATTATCTACTTTAGAAAAATATTGATTTAAATAATTTATTACTTCAGAAAAATATTGATTTAAATAAATTATTTTGATGTGATAAGAGAGAGAGAGAGAGAGTAAA
Organism: Buxus sempervirens; assembly: GCA_947561395.2. Classification (NCBI taxonomy): domain Eukaryota; kingdom Viridiplantae; phylum Streptophyta; class Magnoliopsida; order Buxales; family Buxaceae; genus Buxus; species Buxus sempervirens. The sequence continues at coordinate 32,835,782 of OX387195.1, forward strand.
CGTGACATGGATGAGAAACGTGAATTGGGACATTGGAGAAAGATGTGATAAGAGTGTACACATGGATTAGAGAGAGTAAAAAGATAATTTTACTAAGGTATAATCACTATTCTCTGGTCCTCGATTAGGGTTTTTTATATTTATAGTTTTAGTCTTCGTTTTTTTATGAGAGAGTAAAAAGATAATTTTTTTTAAATAACTCTAAGGTTTTACACGTGTTGAGTAAACTTTATTTGCTTGCGTGAAACAATTAGAAATTTATATATTAATTAATTTTATGTGGGGCCCAAAAGGGCTTATGGGGTTTAGGACTCTCCCATAAGATATATATTAATTAAGATAAAAACAAAGGAAAAAAAACAAATATTATCTACTTTAGAAAAATATTGATTTAAATAATTTATTACTTCAGAAAAATATTGATTTAAATAAATTATTTTGATGTGATAAGAGAGAGAGAGAGAGAGAGAGTAAACGTGACATGGATGAGAAACTTGAATTGGGACATTGGAGAAAGATGTGATAAGAGTGTACACATGGATTAGAGAGAGTAAAAAGATAATTTTACTAAGGTATAATCACTATTCTCTGGTCCTCGATTAGGGTTTTTTATATTTATAGTTTTAGTCTTCGTTTTTTTTATGAGAGAGTAAAAAGATAATTTTTTTTAAATAACTCTAAGGTTTTACACGTGTTGAGTAAACTTTATTTGCTTGCGTGAAACAATTAGAAATTTATATATTAATTAATTTAATGTGGGGCCCAAAAGGGCTTATGGGGTTTAGGACTCTCCCATAAGATATATATTAATTAAGTTAAAGATAAGAGAAAAAAACAAATATCATCTACTTCAGAAAAATATTGATTTAAATAAATTATTTTGATGTGGGGCCCAAAAGGACCATTGAAGAAAGAAGGGGATGTCCACGTGGATGAGAGAAGATGGGTTTGAGGACTTTGCTTTTATATATACTAGCAAGGGTGCACGTGCAATATTGCACGTCATAGCGGGAAGGGTTGCAATTTGCAAAACTGATTGGTAGGTTTTCAAAATCAAATATTTGAGGGAGTTTTGACCATTTTATCCTTTTATGAATGAACTTGGGTATTGTTGCGTAAGGATTCTTGTGGAAAGCTGCACATTTTCTTTGGCACATGTGGGCCAACTTGTGAGACATAGAAAATCAATTCAATGACTTTTTATCATCACACGGGATTCATTAAAACAAGGAGTCGCCACCATTCTTTTTAGGTGCAAATGGACACCAAAATATCAAATCAAATAAAAAAGACAGAAATTAGAGTAAAAATAACTCTATTTTAAAATACAAAACAAAAAAAAACCAGAGATGGGTAAAGGGATTAGGTGGTTACCAGGTATTGTTCATATTAAAAATAAAGAAAGCTTGCTTAATAAAGAAAAAATCATAAAAGTGACAAAAGTGTATGGTTTTTTATATAAATAGCCCGATTAATTCAGAACCTTCAATATGATCACACCATTCTAAGGGTTTCATGATTGAAATAAAATTGAGATAAAAAATCAAAGAAAACCATCCTAAAGTGAAACCTGAAAAACTAGCTTTAGGCTAAACCATTAAAAGGTTGGAAAACCAGATTGAAATCTTTTGATTAAAACATTGAAGAGTAAAGTTCTTTAGGGTACAGATTTGATCCAGATCTCTCATAAGCGGAGAGATAGAACCCCAATCAACCCATATTGATGAAAAAATCAAAAGGGGGAGTTTAGATCATAGGATCCTCTCTCCAAGATTAAAATAACTTCAAAATCACATCATGAAACCCTGTAGGTTACTTTTAGGCTTTTGGTTTTAGATCTACCATATAGATCATGGTTGATCCAGAATCCTAACCAAATATCATCAAAATCAAGAAAACAGTGATGTAGGTGCAATGGTGTGAAAAATCCAAACTATAGGAGGAAGTGGGGATCTCATGCTATGAGCAACATGGATCTATAGGATTCCTCCAAATTCAGAATAAAACTTTTAAAACATGAACAGAATAGTAAAAGAAATTACATATCACAGATTACAGTACATTGGGGCCTATCCTACAGATCCACTTGTTCTCTTTTCCCCTAGCTCTCTCTTCACGTTTTACGGCCAGAGAGGAGTCTTGAGGTACTTGGAGATAGGTTTGGGGATACAAATACAATCAAATGGGCTTATTCTACAAAAAAGAGAAAAGAACAGACTATAGGGTTCTATTCTAAGGATCTACCTGTTCTCTTTTCCCCTAGCTCTCTCGTCACGTTTTATGGCTAGAGAGAAGTCTTGAGGTACTTGGAGGCAGGTTTGGAAATACAAACATACAAAGACCTTATTCTACAGAAATGGAGAAGAACAGATTATAGGTTCTATTCGAAGGATCCACCTGTTCTCTTTTCCTCTGGCTCTCTCTTCACGTTTTACGGCTAGAGAGGAGTCTTGAGGTACTTGTAGGCAGGTTTGTGGATACAAGTATAAACTAGGCCTTATTCTCTAGAAAGGAGAAGGTTAGACTATTTTTAGAATTAAAAATAGAAAATAAAAGAGAAAAGGGACTTACCTAGATTGAGAAAGCAGAGAAGCAGGGGTTCCCTTCTTCACTTGGAGCTCTTCAAGCTTCTGATTCTCAGCCATTTGCTTGAGGAGAGGCCCTCTATTTATAGGCAAACCCAGGGGCATGGTTGGTCCCAGGGGTATGTGTAGACTCCCCAAAATTGCGCTGAGAAAATAATGCATAATTGGTCAAAACATTAAAAAATAGTTTGTTTTCTTGTAGCCAATGCAAAATTTCGGATTGGAACATTTTCCCTTGTATCCGACACAAGTCATTGGATACAAACAAGGGTGTTTATATCTGACAGAAGTCGTCGGATACAAGCAGACATAAGTGTATCCGACAAAATGTGTCAGATATAAAAATGTTCACTTGTATCCAACCTGAGTTGTCGGATACAAGGTTTTTGCTTAAAATTAGGGTTTTCCGAAAGTTTTCACTTTTTACCATCATATCCTTTGTTTAAGGATTGGAAATCTTGGAAATAACCCTACGGTTAAGTGGGAGAATGCTAGATACTTCCTTGTGTCTACCATTAGGGTTCTCCCTAACCCTAACCTTTGCTTATAAATAGGAGGCCCCTTCTCAAGCAAATGGCCAAGAATTTTTAGAACCAGAAGTTGGAGATTAAAGAGCTCTAAGTGAAGAAGGGAATCGTTGCCACATTGCTCCCAGAAACCCAGGTAAGCCTGAAACTTCTTTATTTTTCTGTTTTATATTCTAGGGCTAGATCTTTCTTATACCTTTCTGTAGAATAATGACCTACTCTTTGTGCTTGAAACCCCTTTCCCTACTCAAAGTACCTCGAGACTCCCTCTAGCCGTAAAACGTGGAGAGGGATCTAGGGGAAACGAGATTGGGAATTGATCCTTAGCATAGAACCCTCTTGAATGACCTATGGTTGTGTGAAACCCCATTCCTTATTCAAAGTACCCCAAGACTATCTCGAAACCGTAAAACATGGAGAGAGAACTAAGGGAAACGAAAAGGGGAATGAAACCCTAGTTCTAGAACCCTCATTTTATTGATATGCTTTGAATGCTATATGTCATGATGTGTTGAGGCAATTTTTACACTTGCACACATAGCACTCGTTTTGTCAGAATCAGCTTGTATTTTGGATCTATCGTATTCATTGTGATAGATCTGAAATAAATGGCTCTAAGCAGTTCTGGGACATATCTCAATGATTTTCAAAATGATTTCAAGCAAGTTATCTTTGAGTATTGAAGACCTCATGGTCTAACCTCTCGGTTTTAGGCATTTTTGCTCAATGTTAGGGTTTTTGGCATATTCTCTCCAATCTAAGAGAATGGTGAGCCAAATTCATGCCCTACTTCCTTTTGGAGGTTTTTCAATACTTTTTCAAATGATTTTGATTTGGATTGCACGGATTACACACACTTGATCACTGTTTTAGATTGATTTTACTTAAAAATGGCAAAACTGGACAGCATCTGTACCATAACTTCGGACACTCATAACTTCATCATCCGGATGAATTTAGGAGTGATTCCAAAGACAGGTGAAAGGTGAGGCTGTATAGTTCTTGTCTGTAAAATTTCATCAATTTTTATGAAGTAGATTTTTGACACCATTCAATCGAAGTTGACAGGTCAGTTCAGGCCAGATTGCTGAACCGGTCACTTTGAATGAGCACCATCTGCTCGATTTAAGTCCGATTTGAGTGATTTTGATTTCGGTGCTTTCCTTTATGAGTCTAATTTCACATTCAATTGGTTTCAAAATTTTTTGATTTCATTTGTGTCTTGTGTGATTGATTTACTCAGAGCTGCCCTATTACACAATTCTGTGCTGATCTGTGATCCTTTGGGCAAGTTCATGAGGTCACACAAGTCACATCCGAATGGAGTTTGGGGTGAGGCCTATTTTATTTGAAAGATGTTACTACATACTTCATTCATGCAAAATTTCACGGATTTATATGGAGCCAATTCTCCCAAATGAATTTCCAAAGTTGCCCACTTGTTACTTTTACTGATTTCCAACAGCAGATTTCAAATGAGCATAACTCTTAGAATTTTAACCAGATTGAAGTGAAAATTTTCATTAGTCTTCTATTTATCATAATCTTTCAAATGGATTTGGTTTGGTTCAATTTAAATGATTTATGGTCAAATGGCTCCATCTTTTACCGAATTTTCTGGATTTGTCTTAACTTGTTTATGTTCAAATTTTGCTTTGATTTCCATTTAAATGGTGATGTCCCAGAAGTGATACTTACATAAAAGAGGATCTGGAATTCATTGGAGTTCTCATGTGAAGGTATCATACATGTGTTTAGTTCTTTTCAAATTTTTTGATTATTTTAAATTAGCAAGCCTTCTTTATTTCGAACATGAACAACACTTGGCAACCACCTTGTGTGGGTGAATGGGGGTGCCTAACACCTTCCCCCATCTCTGGATTTTATTTTTTAGTGGAGTTATTTTTACTCTAGATTTGCCTTCTGAGCTTATTTTGATGATTTTGGTGTCCATTCACACCTAAAAGGAATGGTAGCGACTCTTCCATTTTTAAGAATCCCGTGTGATGACCGGAAAGTCACTTGATTGATTTTTCCTCCATGTCTCACAGTATGCCAAAATAAGGTTCCAGAATGTTCCAACTAAGTTTTAAAACATGAGTTGGAGTAAATCTAATAAACCACGAAGGGTAAAAAAGGGGATACGAATTTCCCAGAGGGAGATTTGAGTGTAAATAAGATTCAGAAATCGAAAAATGACGAATTCGCACAAAAAAGCCCGCAATCACATATATAATGCGGTCGTGCCTTAAATGTGGTCACCACCAGTTCACATTAAAAATGCGAGCATGACAGGTTTTACCAATTTTTAATAGTTTTTTGATCTGTTTCTGCACAGACAATACTTATTTACATGTAATATCATTTAAGTAAATGTCTTCATATTTTTTAATCTCCATTTACTTAAGATATTACATGTAAATAAGCAAACACCCCCCCCCCCCCCCCCCAAATTTGAATCCATTAAAAATAGTTCTAGACCCAAATTTCAAGTAAATAAAAAGTCAACTTTTCAGTTCAAGGCTAAATTCCAGTTTTTCAGGTCTGATAAAAAGATTCAACATGTTCATACCAAGATATTTGTCGAGATTTAAAGGCTCAAAAAATTCATTTATGCAATAACATTGCTAAAAACCTGATTACTGGGAAAAATTATCTTGAAATCTTGCCTTAAAAAATATTTCATTTTTTGGGGTTAAAAGTCAACAAAATTCAACAGGAAAAAGTTTGACTTTGTGCAAAAAATTGAATTTGGGCCTTTTCCTTTGTGGTTTTGGATTCAAATGGGTTAAGGATCTTAAAGCTAATGCTAAGAATTGAAAATTCCAATAAGATATTTCTCTCCTTCATGATTTATCAAAAATCGTACAATTTTGGGGTGTCTACACAACCTCTAATGGATGAGCACATGTAGCAGTGCCCACTCACATAGATCCACTAAGTGAGAAGCTAGAAGGTGTTGCAACCACAGCCACCTATGGATGGAAGTGGCCGAGTGGGAAGTTATTGGTTGTAACTCCCATCATGTTAGTGGTTGAATAGGGAGTTACACTAATTGACTAACTTGTCCATGCTCAATTATAAATTCGGCCAAGACGAAGAGCTCCAGGTCTCGAACTCAACCCGATCGAATCGCCAGCGATCTCCCTATCCTTCAAGTCCTCCCATGGTGGCGAAAAAATAGCCTATCTTCTTTCCACTGCTCCATGCCACAGTGGAAAGGGCTTCTCTTTGTTGTTTCCCATCGCAGCGGCACGTTGAGCTATTGCTTACTCCATTCAAAGTGAAGTCAAGGTCACCCCTAGTGTCTCCTCTCTATACTCTGACCAAGTCTATAGAGCAAGACCAACTGGTACCAATGCTATACTTAGTCAAGCTAGGTGAGTAATTGAGTGACGGCTAGGTAGTACTTCCAGTGTGAACCACTGAACTGACTTTGTTACCAAACGCCCCCTGTATCTCTACTCTATACTTCGTTATCACAGCTATAGAGAAAGGGAAGGCTGGTATTGTTAGCTTAGTTAGTTTTCTTTTATTTCTTTTCTTTTCTATTTATCACCTAAAGTGGTTGATACCCTCACACGACCATCTGCTATAGTGGTCGATACTGCAGCCATTACTCTAGTGACCCGCATTATCCCACGGTTGTCACTTTTGGCCCATTACATATAGTGGCCGATACATGTCACATGGCCGTCATCTACAGTGACTTGCATGCCCATGACCATTACTTATTGTGCCCAACTCATGCCCATGCCCATCATCTATGGTGATGGGTACACCCATGGCCATCTCCTATAGTGGCTGGCCATGCCCCAAAGTCATCTCACATAGTGACCGGCATGCCCCACGGTTGTCATTTTCATAGCCGGCCCAGATTTCAACCCATGGCTACGACCATTTGTCATACCTAGTAACCAAGAACCTCAACCGCCTAATCCTTTACTCACAGTATGACGAAGGCGATCCCGGCACAAAATGAAACTGATACCTGAAGTCAAGACTTGACCCCACACAAATTGTACCCACAAGGTACTGGCACGCCCGTGCATAAATTCACCAAGACTTAATGTTCATCAAGTGCTGAATTTGGTCGGATTCGGTAAGAAAAATAATACATAAGACTCTTTAAATAAGAAAAATATATAATATCTTAATCAATATGATCCATAATAAGAAGAGTATTATGTTTTTTCATTTATATTAATCGTCTTATTTTTTAAATTTTTTTAAGTTTCTATGCAACAAGCATTAAGTTTAAATGCACTCTTTATACCACATGAAAATTATAAAGTTAGATCGAAGATTCTTGCCCAACATTTCACTTTACTCATTTTTAAGAACTCTAATATTCCCCAAAAATCAAAAGGTTTTTCAGGAAATTGGGTCATAAGAAACAAGGATTTCTCACAATGTAGTTTCTCATTATCCAAATACGTGGAGGTGAACACATTTAGGCTCCGTTTGGATATCGAGAGAATGCAAGAAAGAGAATTGAGAAAAGAAAGTAAAAGAAAAGTGAAATAAAAGAAACAAAAATGGAATTTTCCCGGTTTTGTTTAGATGTTGCAAGAAAATTTTATAGTTTTAAGTGAAAATTTAGAATTTTGTGTTTGGATAACAAGAATGTTATTAGAATCCTGAATGTAATTTCTAATGATACCCTCACATGTATGCATGGCTTTGAGTATATCATATACAAAGCTAAATAAAAGAAAAAAGTTTCCAATGAGTATATCATATACAAAGCTAAAAACATGTATAAAATATGATGATTAAGAAGTTCCAAGGAGAATGGGTTTGCCTACTTTAAATAGTGAAAACCCGAAAAAGAAAATTATAATTGCATGAACCCAAATAAAATTTATTATCCAATCTTTCACTTGTAGATTCCATCTTGACAGTGTTAAAACGGATCCCATAGTATCTAGTGACTAAATTCCTAAATGACTAGTATATACATATTTACATATTTTCATGGTTGGAGAAAAAGAAAAAAGGCAAATAAATTCATGCCTATGGGTACCCTGTGCAACAGAAGAGCTTCGATGAAAGCCCAGAAATCTAATACCAACTCCTCCACCGAGGGCCAAGACGATTCTACTGATGAAATAATTGATGGGTGTTGTTGCTTCTATTGCGAGTCCTCTCTTCTATCTCCTGCAACCTGTTTGACAAACAATCCCAGCAATCAATCTCTTTTCGATGCCCATTAAATCTAATAGGAGTTGCAGGCAAGACAGCATGGTCCAAGATTTAGAATATTGTGCTTGGGGATCTTCGTTTAATTTGCTTGTTGGGTTCCAACGAACTTGCAAAAATCCTATAGAAAATGGTTGTTGGTGAGAAGACATTACCATCAATTGGAATTTAGTTGATGGGTATTCACAGAAGTGGGGCCTTAGAGAATGGAATTTGCTGCAACTACTCCGGCGGTTTCATTGTGAGCTTTGACAAGATGCTCATAGACTTTGTGCTGACGGTATCTAGGGTCTCTCTGTCGGAAGCATCGGGACCTGAAGGCTCCGGATGGGGCTCTAGCGAACGTCGCCATAGCTGTATCATGGCTTGGCGGCCAGTCTGCCTTCATTGGAAAGCTTAGGGATGATGAGTTCAAAATCCGACCCATTGGCACACGAATGAAACGAGGTTGAAAGTTGCGTGCGTTGGTAAGTTGGACTGAATGAGACGAGATTGAAAGGGCATCGTTGATAAGTTGTATGCGTTGCATTTCTCACAACTCAGAATCCGACCCATTGGCACACGAAATAAAATTAGGCAATTATCATCATTCTTTCTCTCGAGAAACGGTGGGCCCCACAATTTCTTGGTCATCCAAACACTACAAGAGAGAAAAGCCTATTTTCTTTCACTCACTTTTATTCTCTTGCTATCCAAACGGGGCCATAAAGAAAAATTTACAATATTTTTTGACTCTTTTATCCTGCAATTTCTCACTATCTTGTTTTCCAAACATGGCCTAGAGTTTGAAGACGTTTAAAAAATTAATTTACAGCATTTTTTTACTCTTTTATTTATTTATGCTTTTATTCAAAATTGCTACCACATAAATATATGCTTGTGAGAGATGGGCATCATCTATCACGCATACAGTAGACAACCCGTCACAAATGAATAGTAGGGCCCTCAAATGTATGGTGGACCCCCCCCCCCCCCCCCCCCAACTAAATGTAAGGGAGTGTATACAACATTTGCTACAGGGGATGTGAATCCGCTTGTGAGGCTTACGTCTATTGTTTTCTGCGTCAGTCCTTGATCATATAAATTTACTCGCAATATTGTTAGCATAAAAGCGACCCCATATCAGCTGGAGCGGGACGCTGGAATATCGGCTGGAGCGTCTGCCGATTGCCTCCACGCGTCCCACTCCAGCACTTAACCAAGACGTTGAGTCTCCGTTAACAAACACCCCCAAATTAACAGAGACTCTCCGTTACGCCATCTTCCCCAAAAATACATGTTTCCCGCTCGTGCCAAATCGCAAATCCAGCGAAAATCAACATTCTTCGTTACTCAAGCCGGGTGTCTCCTCCTGCTCTTGATTGTTGCGTGGGTGCATGCCATTCTTCCTTGCTCATAGTATCCGACGGTTGTTCGTGTTCGTGTTCGTGTTCGTGTGTCGGCTGTTCGTGCTTGGATGAACCATTCCATCACAGATCCTCATCATCAGAAACTTTCACTCCATCCATCTTCTATTTCATTCTGTAGGTTCCAAATTCCAACACGAATACAAGAGGAGGAGAATCACAACCATCGTTTGCTTCCTCTAGTTCTCACCATTGAGTGAGCTAAATCCGAAATCTATTCTCCACCAGGTATGCTCTCTGATTCCATTTGATAAATCTATGCTCTGCTTCCTCTATTTCTCATCATTGAGTGAGCTAAAGTCGGGTGTGGTTTCTTGTTATCATGTCCCTCTGTTTTTTTTTTTTATAAATATTATCGGTTTGTCTAACAACAGTTTTTATCTTTTCATACATCTACAATATACCGAATTCTATTTGATTTTTTTAGAGAAGAATTAAATAAATGATGCCTACTGGTAGGAATGTTCGTATTTCTTCATTGAGGTTCCATTGACTTCCTCTTTCATTTGATTTGTTGGTTTTTGTTTAATATGGTGTTTTTCCCCCTTGCTCCAGACTAGTCCATTTATTACTTGCTCAAAAATGGTGCACAGCAGCTTGGTTTGGATGATGTCTAATGTTATTGCTATTGCTGCTGCTGCCGTGTGGTTGCTTGTATGTTTCTTATATGCCTATAATAAGATCATGGCATTGTTGTGATGGTCTATGAACAGATTTTTTTTGTTTTTAGTATTTTTGTGATCTCAGAACATTCTAGCAATAATTCTCTGTGCCACACATTATAGTCAAGGTTGTATCATTTTAGCTTATCTGGTTGTATATTGTATCCTTCCCTTTTAGGTAGTGGCAGACTAGAAGTGGTAGGATGTGTTGGGGACAGCAGTTAGATGTGGGAACTAAATCCACTATTGCAATTTTTTTAGAATCATTTTGTAAGGAAGTTTTTGGGCTCAAGCTGTGTATATAGATATTGATGTGGCCTTTGAAATGCTCATTCAGTTGGAGATAGATGTAAGAAAAAGGCTTGTGAATCACGTCGTGGAAATGCTCATCCATTTGGCAAATCTATGCTCTGCTTCCTCTATTTCTCACCATAGAGTGAGCTAAAGCTGAGTGTGCTTTCTTGTTATCATTTCCCTCTTTTTTCTTTATATAATGGCATATGCACATTGTAGACATTGTTCTTTTACTATCTTTTTCTTTTTTTAGCCTTTGGTGATTGGTGGGTTCTTGTTTTTGAATCTTAAAAGCTTGAGCACTTAATCTTAAAGGATAAGAGAACTGTCTTGGGTGGGGTTTTATGAGGGGGTCAGTGGGGTTGTAACTAAAAGTGGTTTTGAAGTTGAAACTATGGGGTAGTGAGTCCTCTTTGATTGTGAACTTTCAGAAGTTATTACTACTCACAAGAACCAATGAAAACATTTCCTACAGTGCTTTTAAGCTCCAAGGTGTTTCAGCCTGCCTACCAGTAACTATATCCTTACAGGATGGTAGCTGCAGAGCAAGGACTGTGTCATTTAGGGTTACTATATTTATGAGTAAGCAAATTTAAGATTAATGTCAGTTTTTAGCTGCAAGGGACAACAGGTGGATCAGTTTTCCAGTCCTTATGAACATATTGCCACATTTGGTTTGATGAATCTCCTTTACTTCTTACTAAAAGTAAGTGATTTGGACACTACCATATCCTGAGATGTTAAACACAATTAGTCTAGTCACAGGCACTATCTTTGAAAAGGGCCACTGATTTTCCTCATTTGTTTGTTTTGGTAAGTGATTTGGACACCCTAGACAAGATAATAGGAAACATACCTATAAAACCCTTATTTTCGATCCAAATCACTTTCAACACCCCTCCAATTTTAAGGGCACTAGCTAGGACAAGTACTAGATGGAACCCATAAATTTATGCAATAGGGATGCTCTTTTAAATAACCAACTACCCTCTAAAAGGGTATGAATATGCACATGTCAAAAGCAACATGTATCTTGGATAAGGTATCCTTCCAATTTGAAAAAAAAAAGGGTCTCTGTGTGGAGTAAGAAAAGCAGTTTAAAGGAGACAAAGAAAAAGTTATGCGTGCCAAGCATGCAATTGTCTTTAACCACCTAAACACTTATTGTTATACAAAAGGAACTGGATTATTCTATATGGTACTGCTTTAATTTCTTCCCTTTCTGTTCACCTTTTGTTATCATCACTTTTTATTCCTTTAGATCAGATGGCAGTGCATGCTTTGGATATGAGCACCAGAAGATGGATCCTCCTTGAGTACTCTAACATGTTAAAAACTACTAATTTATAATTGAAAAGTTTGCATTAGTGTTTGTTCTTGATACATGCATGTAAGAGGGGGGAAAACCGACGGCCATTCTCACTTGTCTAAAGGCTCCATGTAACACCTACCACACAACATACACCAACATGATAGCCCAAACTTCAAAAACCAGAAGTAAATGATAAATGATACTTCTAGAACTGCTTTGAACCTGATTAAGCAAAGGCTATTTTGACAAAAAAAATCTGCCTCAGAACCTCATGACTCATATCTAATTAGAAAGTTCAAAACCGTGGCATGCTATCATTGAAGCACATAATTCAATAGGATCAAACAGAAAGGTAAATGTACCTCACGTTGAAGCTTTGTAATTGGTTGTCAGATTGTATCTCTGTATCTTTCATTGTTCTGTAGCATTCTATTTCTTTCAGTATTCCTAGGTGGCCGTTTATCTTTTCTAGACCCATATCTCATGGGCTTTTTGTACCTTTCTACCTTTTGATACTTAATGACCTCTTATTAATCATTAAAAAAAAATGTACCTCACGAACAATAGAGTATAATCAGATGTAACTCTCATGATAAGGCCCAAAAGAGCTATATTTCTGCCCATTCAAGCAAAAAAATTTCTTGGTTCAAATGTAGGGAAAGAGCAAGGTCCTACTTATTCCAGATAACTGAAAATCAGAACTAATTGAGAATATAACTTTTAATGGAAAAAGAAGGTCAAGTCAGAAACAGTTCCTAGCCCCCCTGCATAACTAGATCATGATCTTAGGCATAGCTTCTAGACTACTAGTTAAAGAAATAACAACAAAAAAATGACTTATCCCAATTAGTCAAGGTCAGTAATACAAATCATGTTTTGCCATTCCAATCCATAGATTATAGTTCAGTTAGTAAATGTATTCATTTTAATTTTTTACCATTCAACTCCATTGAGGCCTTTCTTATTTGGAACCTTTTTAGATCCTTCAATATGCAGCATTTCTCAGACTTAAAAGGATACTTTTTCAAGTCCAAATCATCTTCACTACAAGTTATGTAAATATCCAACTGTGGATGCCTCCTAGAGACTCCCAATTACGTTCTTTCCTTATGTTATGATACATCAACACCTATCCAATATGAAGATGACTCCAAAATATCTTTAGATATGTAAAATTACAATTCCAAAATTATTCAGAAAAGATTAAAAAAGAAGCATGACTGCAAAATATTCTGGAATTGTAACAAAATTCAAACATGGCTGGTGCCTGAACAACATGACGATCTTGGATACTCCACTTGAAATTCATCTATGTTGTCAAAGAACATTCCAAGTAGCCGTATAAATACGTGGCAAATCAAGAAAGATGGTTGATGCCCATAAATAAATGGGGCCTCTATGAATAACATTTCAAAATATGCAACACTGATCATAATCTAAATTTCTTTTCTAACCAGAAGGTCTTAGATAAATTGTGAAAGCTCATCAATAGGACCCCCACATTAGGGCTGATGTGAAAGGCTGAATAGGTGTAGCTTTGATATGCAGGATAAGTGCGACATAAGGCTACAAGTGGTAAATTACAGGCAGCTAGCAAAATTGTGATTCTTAGAAACAACATATGTGTCCAAGGAACATCAATGGCAGGCCCATAAAAATAAATTAGGCATTCAATGACTTAAGGGAAGAAAATGAACCTTCAACAGACCAAGGACACAAGCAATATGAAGAAAGTAAATTAAAGGCTAAACTATATAAATTTTTTCCATAAATACACACACACACACATCTTATATTATTATATATTATGTGGCCACCCTTCTTTTATAGACTGAGGGCATAAGGCTTTGCGCCCGCTCCCCGCCTTAAATCACACAAAAGAATAAAGATAGCAACACCAACTAGCTATGAACCACCCCCTTCCCCTCTCTTCTCGGTCCCCGTTCTCCCCACCCACACCCCCCCCCCCCCCCCCCGCCCCCAACACCAAAAACCATCTCTTCTTTCCCATTTATTTGTTTTTTTCCTTTTTTCTACAGGGCCAAAAGGAGGCCGACGGTTTGCCGCTCCTCGTCCTCCTCTAGCTCTCTCCCCCTTCCTTATGCCTTTTATAGATTCCTTATGCTTTTTATAGATTCAAATGGCGCACCATGTACCATGCGGAATCTAACAATTTTGACAAGCATAAGACAATACTTCACCTATACCGATTGAAAGAGTAGAGTCTTTAGAGGTACACCAAAACCAAGTAGTTTCAGTACCGCTTCTGACTAGCTTGGTGAGCCATGATCTGTAAATAACTTAAGAGGGTGTATCGTATATATGATAAACTTAGATGGTGTGTTCCTCTACTATTTTCTAGAATATTCTTGCAAAGTGGGAAGATATGGTTGAAAAATTTTGTTAAAATAACCTGGCACTGAAAAAACACATTAGGAGCATAGGACCCATTTCCCAAGAAAATTTCTGTTTAACGGTTCATATTCTTGCTGCAAAATTGCAAATGAGACGTAACATCACTGTTCATAATGGTCAGCAACAGTGTGCATGTAGATATATGAATTTACTTTTTCAATCTTTAAAAAATGTCATATCTAGATTGACAAAAAGTCAAGAAAGGACAAATCCAAAGGCTTGGGGGTAAAAAAGGTGCGGCAATGTTTGGAGCCCAAGTTGAAGTGAACTCACGACAAATATTAGCCACATAGAGAATACTAAATCCCACCTGTGTGGAGATCAATTGCATAGCAAACAAATAAATTGAGCCAAGGAGTTGAGGAAGTTAAAAAAATAACTTACATGAGGACCAACAATGACCAGGAAGGTTGTGTAACATTGTATTATTATGGGGAGGACATAGAAACGAAATCCAAAAACAAATGATGAATGAAGAATAACTACATTATCCAAAAACAGCAGATACAACAGACGAGATCGCAAAGCAGAAACAAAAAAGTGAAGTGGGTGCCTCTCAGTTTCACTCTAAGCAACATATTATCAAACAAATGGTGAATGAAGAATAACCTAGAGCATAACAATGCAAAACAAGAAGAAAAAGAAACATATGATAGAAGAAGGCCAAAAAAATGGCACTGAAGTGATAGAAGAAAAAAGATTAATGAAAAAGCAGAGAAATTGAAGAGATTTACCAAATGGAATCAAAGAGCATACATGGTGGAGAATAGATTTCGGATTTACCTCCCTCAACGGCGAGAAATAGAGGAAGCAAATGTGGTCATTGCAGTAGCAGCGGGACACCAAGAGGTTTGTCGTTGCAGAAATGGCACTGGACGAAACACAGAAATGGCACTGTTGTTGTAGAAATGGCACTGAAGAGTTCTGATTTTCGTTGGATTTGAGATTTGGTTGGGCGGGAGCGGGAAACAGGCGATTTTTGGAGAAGATGGGTTAACGGAGATGTCTCCGTTAATTGGGGGGGGGGGGTGTTCGTTTTCCGTTTTGGTTAAGTAATGGAACGGGACGCGTGGTAGAAATCGGCAGCCGCTCCAGCCGATATTCCAGCGTCCTGCTCCAGCTGATATGGGGTCCATAAAAGCTATAGTTTCTTACCTAACTGGTGGCGTACTATAGAAGATACGTACTTTCTAGGAAAATTTAATTTTTAGTGGTACTTTATCAAACTATTTAAGATTTAGTCGGCAAAGTTTTGAGTTTTAACTTTTAGTACACCTTTATCAAAATAATTAATTTTTAGTGCAATTTCACTATTACAAATCAACTATTCCAAAAATGCCCTTACGTCACTTATCCAAATGACTTGTACAAGTCACTTTATTGACTTATATAAGTTAATTTTTGACTTGTACAAGTCAATTTATTGTTTGTATAAGTCTTGGAAGTAAATTGTATAAGGGTATTTTTGAAAAAATTTATCTATAATTGTGAAATAACATTAAAAATTAATTATTTTGATAAAAGTGTATTAAAAGTTCAAACTTAAAACTTTGCCGACTAAATCTTAAATAATTTGATAAAGTATCACTAAAAATTAAATTTCCCATGGAAGGACTGGTTGTCCAACGGTCCGTGGATCTATGTCCACCCGGAGTTGGTTTTAAATTCTAGGTGTAGCAAACGAGACTGTTTAATCTGGAACCACTGAGTGGTTCCCTCCTGAAACGTGAGGATTTGGTGACCCTTTCAATAGGGGCCCACACCCCAAAATGCATCCCATCTAAGTGGTTTTACTGAACCACCGTATTTTGGTTCGAGAAGAAATGCTCACGTAGCAAACCTGTATGGTTAAGCAAAAGGTATGGTACAGGCATGTGCCATTTTGCTTACCGTACTAGCAACAACGGTGGCTACGGGCAAAGGTGCTGGAGGAGACAAAGCTCTTTCCTCTGTTTTTTACTTTCATTTGTGGGTCATCTGAAGGAGGAAGAGATGGGGTTGCTGTCGAACAAGGTGGGGAAAGATGAATTGAAGCCCGGGGATCACATCTATTCTTGGAGGACGGCCTACATATACGCTCATCACGGTTTGTTTCTCCAATCCCATTTCTCATTCTTATCAACTTTACAGATTTTTTCTCCCTTTGTCAATATTCTTGCCTTGTTTTTGTATTTGTCTTAAAATTAATCTGCCGAGTCTTATTGTCAAAAATTGGGGTTATATCAGGCATCGAAGCCTTTAATCTCTATCTGCACCCTTTATTCTTTATGATCTGCCCTTACGATCACCTTTATCATAGGGATTACGGGGCCGAGGATGATCATTATTCTCATATAGATTGTCGCAGTTGATATACAGAAACGAGTTGATTTATTTTCCCTCACAATTTTTTTAAGAATACTCATGATTCAGTGCTGTAGACTGGCTGTCTTTTTCCGTTCAACTTTTAATTGTTTTGATCGACTGCAAACGGTTTTCTTCCCAAAATCATTTAAGTCATTAACTTATAAAGCGCTTATTTTTTCCTTTGGATGATATGCTAATGATACGAACCAGTCACATGCATGGAAGGGATGTAGTGGATGCCAATAATTATCAATTAGTTATGATTATCTATGTTTTATGTAAGTGTAGTTATCTTGTTTTAAGTAGGTTGAATTGAATTAGTTTAAGGGATAAGTTTGTGGGAAGGGATAAGGGATAAGTTTGTGGGAAGGGATAGGGGATAAGTTTGTGGGAAGGGATAGAGCTAGATAGAGTTAGTATTATTAGCACTTATCATTTGAGAGTTGTAATCTATTTAAACCAAATTATTTATGAATAAGGCATCAGAGATTTTGGGGATTCAACTCACGTTGTTTCAAGGAGGCTCTGGGGTACCTCGAATCACCCTAGCTATATTTTTATTATTATTCAAAATAGGTAGGAAACGCAAAGACGATCCCTGTTCTTTACCTGTTCAGAAGCCTGTTACACGCTCTCAATCTGGGGTTTGTATCAATTTGGTATCAGAGCCAGGCATGTCTGACAACCGTTTGGAGAATGAGATCGGCTCCCTATGTGCTAGTCAACAAGCCTTACGTCTAGAGTTACAAAGGGAGATCCAACGGGAAGTTCGATCGAGTAATGATCAGGTGTTAAAACAAATGGCAGAAATGTTCCAATCTCTCTTAGCAAAGATTGACCATTCGGCCAGTAATGGAGGTGGTGGGCATGATGAGGCATCATCAGCAAGAAACAAAGGAAAGGGAATCAGGAGTCACGTGGAAAGCATTGGCACTATTGGCTTACCACGGCTTGATTTTCCTCGATATGATGGTGGTGAGGACCCAATAGCATGGATTTGCAAGGCCGAGCAATATTTCAAATTCCAACAGACTGCGGAAGAGGAGAAAGCCACTTATGCGGCCTATCACTTAGATGGGGATGCCCATATCTGGTACCAGATTTGCAAGGATGAAGGTGCTGCCATTAATTGGGATAGACTTAAGAGAGAACTTCATCTCCAATATGGTCCCACGAAATTTCAAAATTTTTTCGGGGACTTAACCAAGTTGGTACTGTACGAGATTATCATACGGAGTTTACCCATTTGCTTAATCGAATGGGTAATATGGATACTGAGCAACAAGTGGGATGCTTCATTAGTGGGCTGAAGGGTGAATTGCGTGTGGATGTTCAAGCTGCTAGACCAAGCACTCTTTCTGAAGCTATTGGGTTGGCTCGACTTTATGAGTCTCGAACTGGGGAATTAATAGAGCCCATCTTCACCGAGTATAGGAAGCCACTAGCACCATCGGGGGTACCGCCATTACCTTCTCTAGCACTCTCACGAACTAAGGCCCCTGAAATTAAACGACTCAGTCTCGAAGAATTAAAGAAACAGCGTGACAAGGGCTTATGCTTTAATTGTGACGACAAATTTTCACCGGGCCATCATTGCAAGTGACTTTTCTATATTGAGGGTATTTTCCCAATGAAAGATGAGGAGGTAGGAGAAGGAACGTGACTTTTCTATATTGAGGGTATTTTCCTTATTTCAACCTTGGGGACAAGGTCGTTGTTAAGGGTGGGGAAGTTGATATGAACCAGTCACATGCATGGAAGGGATGTAGTGGATGCCAATAGTTATCAATTAGTTATGATTATCTATGTTTTACGTATGTGTAGTTATCTTGTTTTAAGTAGGTTGAATTGAATAAGTTTAAGGGATAAGTTTGTGGGAAGGGATAGAGCTAGATAGAGTTAGTATTATTAGCACTTATCATTTGAGAGTTGTAATCTATTTAAACCAAATTATTTATGAATAAGGCATCAGAGATTTTGGGGATTCAACTCACGTTGTTTCAAGGAGGCTCTGGGGTACCTCGAATCACCCTAGCAATATTGTTATTATTATTCAAAATAGGTAGGAAACGCAAAGACGATCCCTATTCTTTACCTGTTCAGAAGCTTGTTACACGCTCTCAATCTGGGGTTCGTATCAGCTAACATTTAACTTCAAGAATTTGGAGCTGTTTGTATCGGGAACACCGGAAAAAGAAGTTTGAATGAGAAGTAGGAAAGCAAATTACAAATATTTCAAAAATTAGTGTTTCACTATTGATGGTGGACTGCTAATAGCGATGGTACTTAACACGATATAACGTGATGCGCATATAAGTGTGAAAATATGATCAACCCATGTTTTTTTTTCATTTTTCAATGCTGCATATTTTACTTACACTTGTTTGAATATGTTATCCTGCTACGACCTTTGGATTGGGTAGAGATTCGACATTTTGTGGAAAATAGAGCTTGGCCTCTTAAAATCAAGCTTTGTTTGCCATATGACTGTATTTTCATTACTGGATTCTGTAGAAGTCGTGGCTGCAACTCCACCTAATATTGTACTCCCAACCGGCTTGTAGATATTGCTTGCAACCTTCTGTCTCTTCATCAAGACCATGGCTCCCTTCATTACCTTCAAGACTCCACCTTCAGATTTTTATCTGCATCTGTTAGAGTCTAAAGTTCCCAGTGAAATCAGATTCTTCTTCAGAAAGAGAGAAAATTATAAGATGGTAACGTAACTAAAAGCTTAGGGGGCAGTGGCATGGCTTGTATCTCCACTATCAGTGATATGTTCTCCTTTATTTAAGGCTTTTAATTACTCTTGGGCATTGTGGGACTACAATTGAAGGATCGAATGACAATAATACCTCAATCTAGAATCAATGAAGAGGAGTCATCAGCCGTGGAACTGTAATTGCCAGATCATGGGACAAGAATCATTTGATCTAAGATCCATTAAATGGAGTCACCCACTCATAGAACTAAGGTGCAAATGGTCACTCATAAATGTGAAAATGACAAAATCATTAAATCAAAATTAACTCTTTATGGTTTAATCCAAAGATTTAGGACAATAAGGCTCCTTTAAGAAAGAGGGAAGGCATTTAAAACATGCAACCCCCGCAACACCACCCCCCCCCCCCCCCCCCCCCCCCCCCCCCCCCCCCCCCCCCCCCTTTCATATTAGACTAATCTGATCCTTTTCTAAAATCCCAAAACAATCACAAAAAAAAAAATTAGATAATTTGAGCATAACCTACAATATCAGGAAGTGTAGATAAGTGTCTTACATCACAAAAGAAGCTACCATATCCAATAAATCCGTTTCAATATAATGGCTTGTTGGAGTGTGACTCATACTAACATCTGATCCATAAATATTAGACATAATGTTTTGTCGATTCTCAAATAAGCAAAGTTGAATTAATGCTTTATTTGAAGCTTCTCAAATATGCTTAAACGCGAATAACAAGAGCACTAAAAGGTTTAAGAATCATGTAATGAAGGAGCCCAAAAATATAATATTCCAGATCAAGCCATGTCTATGCCAACTTTGTTCTTTTATAGAAGTAATTTTGTACAAGTAACTCAATGGGAGCACTTATCCATGAAGACAAGAAGTTGCTTATTCTAAACAAATTGGCGATCTGTAAGTGCTTGTAATTACAATACTTTATAATGAAAATATTATGATAATTTTCTCCAAACTTTAGGGTTAGAATTTCATTTTTCATAGTTTTACTAATATACTGAAAATCTAATGTTTATCTAATTCCTGAAATTTCATTATGGGTCCCAAGTTCATATGCCAAACTATTTTCAGTTGATGATTGTGTTAACCATCTAGAAAATCATTCTCTGGATAGTGTGAGTTTGTTAATATATTAAAGAATGTAATATATTGGATGGTTACCATCACCAAGCAAGGTTGAATTCTCTCCATGATATGTCTCTACAGCTATGTATGTGGTGGCATTCCTACAATTTGATGGGACCCAATTTTACATGCCAAACTATTTTCAGTTAGTGATTGTGTTAACCATCTAGAAAATTATTTTCTGGATAGTTTGAATTTGTTAATATATTAAAGAATGTAATATATTGGATGATTACCATCAACCAAGTAAGGTTGAATTCTGTCCATGATATGTCTCTACAGCTATGTATGTGGTGGCATTCCCATGTAATTGATGTACGTAGTTTGATGTTTAGTGATAGACTATGCTTATGATATTTGTTACAGCAATGTTTTAAAAATCATGTGGTTCATGACTTGAATCATACACCACAAATTGATTAACTTATAAAGAGATTGGAGTTGTCATTATGAATTCCAGTAATGGATCATTGAATCCAGATTTGAATCATTTAATTTGATTCATGAATTACATGATTCAATCAATATATGGAGCTCATGGTTTCTGTTGGAACCATGTGTCATATTTTGAAAATTTTTAGGGGACTTCAAAACTTAGTAGGGCTTCTTCTATAGAGAAAAAAGAGTTTGACGGCCAATGTATTAACCTCATTTTAAAGTTTGACCTAGGGGTGGCAATCGGTCGAATACGGATTGAATCTACCTTGATCCATATTCGAACCGATAAGCAAGCAGTTGAATTCGAATTCGGACGGATATCCGACGGATCATCAGCCGATTGAATCCGTATTCGAATTCGGAAATTCAATAAGGATTAAAAGAAAAACACAAACTCTTAACTATTCAACAACGAAGATCCGCAAGATCAGATTTGATATGCATCAAACCTTTATAGAACCTGACAAAAAAAAAAGAATATAACCAACATTCGCAGCCCATACAATCAGATATTAAACCATAATCCCTATCCGATCAAAATCACCAAAGCAAAACGCAACCAAATCAAAAATTTGCTCTAACAAGAGAGCATCTCGTCTCTAATAAGTTCCAAATTCCTCCTACCTTACATTCTGATCCCGAAGAAACTATCTGGCAATCGCAATGCAAACTGGCAGAAGACTTTTGTGAGGCAAAAAACACAGTTGCAGAAAACGAAGGTTGTTGTTGACGAACGGAGAAGACCAACAAGGCAGTCACCGGATGGAGGCAGCGGCAAAGAGGAGAGAGAGTTTAGATTTAGGGCAAATCGTTCTCTAAAGGTTTTTGGTTTTAGTTATGATGGTTCAACTGTGGTTTATAAATGGTCTACGGTCTAACCAATGTTTGCTCTAGGTTTATGTATAGGACATATATGATTTCGGTCGGATCCTATTTGGATCGGATATATGTATATTCGTATTTGAATCCGAATTTTTTTTGATCTTAGATTTCAGATCCGTATTCGAATCACGGATCTAAATCCTATATCCGAATTCGCCAATTTCGGATTGGATTCAGGTTGAATTCAGATATATATCCGACCCATTGCCAGCCCTAGTTTGACCTACTTTTCTTGATGCTTTAACCTCATTTTTCTATTAAAGACGGAAATGAATAAAGTTTCTTTTTCCCTTCTGCAACCAATGCATCGGAACACTTGGGATTTGTTTTTAAAAATCATTCAATAGATACGATATAGCACATTGATCTACTTTTTCATGTTTACAGGTAGCATATTGCTTTTCTCATCATGTAGATCACTTTTACCTGTTCCACTTTCATACTTTTGATTCTTTTGTTTATATCACAAAGCAAGTGTATTGATTTGGTTTTACAAGTTGAAAAAAAAAAAAAAAATGAAAAAATGCCCTGGCAAGGAAATGCAGGAGAATAAGATGTTGTTCCTATGAACTAATATTATCAGCTGTTAAGAACTATCAATAATGTTAAGCCATGTTCATGAGTTAGCAAAGAATTGAATAGAAGATATGTTTTTATTTTAAAATCTGTTGTTGTTGACAAATAGGAAAATGATATGATGCTGGGCATTGAACCATTATTATTGTGAAGTTCAAATTATTTAGGATGATGAGGACATGAGAAAGGCTGATGACAAGAAGAATGGAGGACTATGTTTCTAAAAATAATAGAAAGCAATAAAGAAATTGATTTGAATGGAGATTGGAAGAATGAGGATAGAGATAATGTTTGCTTGAATATTGCCTCCTGCTTGCATGTGGATGGCCTTACTTTGAATTTACCTAATATTCTCATATTTGAACCCATTTATGAGGCCATATTATATGGATCAAGTTTAAGATGTCCATCATATCATAGGTAAAGAAATATGAAGATGGAAGTGGAAAGTGAGGAGCAAATAATTCAAGAATACAAGAGTGATTGGGTAATGGAGGTTATACATTTTAGAAAGTTGGACTGATGGGTGTGAATTGGTTATTGACAAAATAGGCCTAAAGGAATACATTTTTAAGTTTATTGACTCTATTTTGTTCAATAATGTGCAATGCTTGTTTTAACTCGTCGATAGTGTTTCTGAGGAGGCTAGAGATTATTTCATGCAAGTTATCAGTGATAATGCTCTGGCATATGTTTTACTGTAGAAATTGTTTATGGAAAAAAGAAAAACTGTTTTGGGCTTCACTGTTTGCACCCCATTTTAAAGATTTGATTCTTATGAATTTGTAGAAAAGAAGGGTGGAAGCAGACGCAATTACAAAATAGAGGGTAGTTTCGAGGTACATTTATTCATACTCATGTGTCCTTAACTTAATGAGTGAATGTACTAAAGCAGATCTCTTCTGGGATGTGATATCTAGATCTGACGCTTGCTTCCTTACTAGTGAATCAGCAAGGGTTGAAGTCTATGTTTGCTTTGGTTTAATGGATATGAGTTCCTTTTTACATCAGAGGTGGGTAGAATGAAAGTACAAGATACATTTGATAAAAACTTTTGGCAATCTGTTATCTATTATATTAAAGTTGCAGATCCTCTTGTCAAATTTCTTTGCTTGGTTGATGGAGATGCAAAGCCGGCAAGACTGGACAAAAGGGGAAAGGGCTAGAAACTTGGGTAACATCTAGACATGTTATGCAAGTATGTGGAAGCTTATTAATGAATGTTTGAATTGTTAACTATATCATTGTTTGCATGCTGCTGGGTACTATTTTAGTTCCTGTTTTCGTTAAAACCTTGGAAAGTAATAAGAATCAAGAAAACTTAAAAAAAATGTCTTAGAAAATTAAGAAGGTAATAAGTGAGGTTAAAAAACAAGCATATGATATCTTATATAATAACCTAGGAAGGCTAGAACGTGAGAAATTCATCTATAGCTTTGTAGGATTGTGAAAGAAGAGGAAATTTTTTTTTAGGTCAAGTTAGATGTATTAAGAGTAAGGATTTATGGGTCTTACTAAGGCTTAGCAAAGTGGATAGAATATTTTCAAAAATTGTTTAAAATATTGAAGCTACAAAGATCATTTTAGCAACGAAGATGACAATGAGAAAGGATATCACTGTATGGTATTCCAATTGAAGTGTGGAAGTTAGTACGAGAGGTTGATATACTGTGGTTTGACCAAATTATTTGATGAAATTTGGAGGACAAGCAAAATGCGAAATTCTTGGAATAAGGGCATGGTAGCAAGGTTTGAAATCTCTGCCAGTTCCGCTATGCACTGGTTGACATTGGTAGTTTGGTACCATTAAATACTGGTAAATTCTGGTATTTAATGTAAATATCGGCCAGTACTTGTCTTTATAGACCGGTATGTACTGGTAAAAGATTTCAAACCTTGCATGGTAGTATTATATATTGAAGAAGATTTGAAAAATAACCTTAGAAAATTTGTTTTATTTTTGTGCTAAGGGGATCTTCTTTGCAGTGATCCAAACTTGACTGTGGACCATTGACCTGGGTCAACATCTTGACCGGTCAAAGGTCAGTGCATTGGTCATTAGTGTTCATCGATTACTTTTAGTGTATGGTTTTACATGTTTGCACATACATAGAACTAAAAGCCTACATCTCCCATGCAGGATAAGATTTAGTCTCCTTAAAAAACCCCTAATCAGTAATCACCTAGAGAGTCCTATTGTCCAAGCAAGATAGAGAAATAATTTAGTGGGATGATTGGAGAGTTTTAGTGGAGGAAAAAACCCAAGTTAATGTTTTCTCTCACGTCATTCTATCTCTTTTTTACCCGTTTCTTTCTCACCATATTCCCTCATTCTCTTGACAAAGCAGCAGTCCTACACATCTCCCTCTCAATCTCTACCACAAACACTAAACTCCATTATCTCCCTCACCCATTGACCAACCTGCAAAATGGACAAAAGAAAAACAGAGCATCTGTGCTTTATTTTATTGTTGTGATTGCCATTTCAACTTAACTCAATCTGGCACTTTGCTGCCGGTTACATTCGTCCATGCTTTCTGAATTTCTGTTGGGATCATGTCCAACTGTTAATATCCTATAGGTTTGCTTCGAAGACGAGGAAGAAGAAATTCTAGGAAATTGGGATCTAAAATAGGTGATTGGTTTTACTATTTTTTCGTATGCCTATTGATGGGTTTGTAGTTTAGGAATTATTCTAGTTTGTTCTGGTTACAAAAATGATGAAATATGGTTTCATTCTCTGATGATCAAAAAGTATCTCAGTTTGGTTCAGATTTTTGTTTCTTTTAATTTTTTTTTTTAAATTTGTTTAAGCTATGGTTGTGTTATGTGAGTGTTCTTAGTATCCTATTTTGATTCTTTTTAATTTTCCATTTAATTGTTTGAAAGATTATATCATTTGATTATTTTAGTGATAATCTAATGTTTTATATTTCTCAAATTCATGCATCATATTAGTTTATGAAATTGGAATGAAACTGGAATGAAACCTGAGGAAGATTTGTTGAGAGTTTCATGTGTTAGATTTTTTAGTGTAAATGATTTTGATGATTTAAACTGTGAGCGTTGTACTGCTTTAAATTCTGCTTGGGAATTTTATTTTAATTGGAATTGTTTTAACACATTTTTTACATAATTGTAGTAGGATGTTTCCAAGAATTTTTACTTGGAATATTCAGGATTCATTATGAAAATTTATAATGAGGTTATGGGTCACTTATACCAATAGAGTGGTTGATATGTCAGGTCATGTGTCAGTGTTTCGCAAGCATACTAAGTTATGTGATCGAAAATCAGGGTGTGACAATCATCAAGGAGAACAAGTGGTAAAGTTCAGAGAGAATAGCAGGGACCTTGAAACAGTTTTTATTGCTATAGAAGAAAGCATATGACATAGTCCCAATAAAGTTAATTTGCTAGGTTTTGAGTAGGAAAAGAGTACTACTAAGATATATTGAGGTTATAAATACATGTATGGAGGAGATTAACTAGGGTGAAATCGATAGTTAATAAGACATATGGGTTCCTAGTATAGAGAGTTTTTCATCAATGGTTAGCTGTGAATCTCTATTTTTATCTTTAAAAGCTCATACTTTCAAAGAGGTACCTTTGTATATATTATTTGCTGATAATGTGGTTTTGATGGACTAAACTAGAGAGAGAGTAAATGTAAAATTGGAGTTATGGGTCCTTGTAACTGTAAGATCTTAAAATAAGTCAAATTAATGTTGTATATATATGAAGTATAACTTCAATACAAATAATACTAAAGATAAAGCAGCAGCGGGAAGAATCGGTAATCAGGATGTTCCAAAAAGCAATCACTTTAACTATCTTAGACCAATTATTCATGAATAGGGAGATATTGATGAAGATTTTGCATATAAAATTAAAACTGGATGGCATAAGAGCAAATGTGCTTTTGGAGTGTCAGTTGATTGACATATTCTACTCCTAATAAATTACAATTTTACAGTATAGTAATTAATCTTCTTATGACATATGGATCAAAATGTCGGATAATGACCAAAAAATATTATTTCCAAAGAATGAATGTTGCTGAGATGCAGATGTTGAGATTTATGGGTGGAATAACTAGAAATGATAAGATGACGAATGAACACTTCAAAAAGTGGCTATGTGCTACCAAAAGTGATGATAAGACGAAGCAAAGTAGGTTATGAAATATGAAGACCTATGGAGGTAGATGGGAAATGTGTGAGAGGCTAGTTGTTTAAAGATCGAAGAGGTTGAGAGGATGGATAGAGCCGGTCAGAAAAGATTTTGCTGCTTATAATCTAATTGGAGATATTGATTTTAACAGATTGGGATGGAGGAGTATGATTTGCATTGCTAACCCACTTTAGCTGGAATAAGGTATTTTGTTACTGTATTGTTTTTGCATAAATTTTGTAGGAGATTTTTTTTTTCTTATCATATGATTCAATAATTTGAATTGAATACCATGCCTTAAACTATTTTGCTGTTTTATTTGATTTTCACAGCAATGCTTTATATTATATGGCAGTTCCTTGGGCAGTCACTTCTATGATAATATGATTGTCTCATGTGAAAAATTATCATCTATTGCTCACACATTTCCTTATATTTTTCCCCCTTTTAATATTTTATTTTTGACTCGAGAATCTCAGCTAGTTGAATGTGGCTTAATTAAGATTGCAATTTCAACTGTCGTAAGGTATATATGCTGGTGAGGAAAAGGTTATCCATTTCACCCGCGGAGGAGGCCACGATGTTGGTATTGGACCTGTCTTCGACCGCATAATCTTTAGCTCAGCCCCCTCTCCTTCAGCCACTCCTTGCCCAAAATGTGGTGATCAATCAAGGCTTGATGGTGTTATCTGTTCCTGCATCGATTGCTTTCTGTCTGGTGGTGATCTCTACCTCTTTAATTATTCCGTGTCACCGGTTATTTTTCTCACCAAAGCCCGAGGGGGGACCTGCACGCTGGCAGCTTCTGACCAACCAGCTGATGTCTTTCACCGTGCTTCTTACCTCCTACAGAATGGCTTTGGTGTCTATCACATTTTCAAGAACAATTGTGAGGACTTTGCTATCTACTGTAAGACAGGTTTGCTGGTGACCTCTAGCATCAGTGTAGGCAGGAGTGGGCAAGCTGCCTCTTTCTTGGCTGCTGCCAGTGCAGTAATTTCTTCACCACTTCGATTCCTTACTACCAGTTTTGTGGGTCTGACTGCAGTAAGTTGTGGTATGTACTGCATTAACAGGTTTGTTTCTGATATTGGGGTACGCCGTGATGTGGGTAAAATCCCTGTTGAGAGGCTTATTGAGCAATCGAGCTTAACTTAACTGGAGATTCCCCACCAAAAAAAAAAAAAAGAAAATTTGATGCACTTAGTTTGTGTAGGCAAACTAGGTTGTGGACTTAGTTTCGCAGCAACAGCTACTTTCTTTGAATGTTACGCGGATGCGGGTGCTTCGTTTTTGCTTTTTGGAATTTCAATCTGTGTCTTGGACAAAAACTGGCGACGCTGGCCTATTGTAAAATTTAATCTGTTGTGCTGCTTTGAAGAAATGATTTACGCGGCCTTCACAAATTAAGGGGCTGCTAACTTGCAGATCTATGCTACTTTACGGAAAGATGACTTTGTTGAAAATTGTGTTATGCGTTCCTAGTTTTCTTGTAGACTATATCTAGGCATATATCATTGAATTGAAACCTCAAAACGTAGAATAAAGACCACAAATAACATGCTCATCAGGCAGTCGCGTGTTGTCATTATCCTCCTAATATAATTTTTTAGCTGACTAAAATTTTGCGTTCCAAAATTGATATTAATCCTAACAAGTATAGCGGTTCAACTGCAACAAGCGATCCTCAGTTGATTGAGCATCCGTCGTGGGTGTCCCCGACGTTACACAATTAATGGCTTCATTGGAGAACTTGTGCTAGATTGTACATGGGCCGTAATGAAGGTGTTCCAACATATGTGGTCATATTGTTTGTTGCTTATCTTTTATCTGCATTAACTTTTATTGCGTCGCTCATGAGACCACTCTTGGCATACATGTGGATTAAACTGCTCCGCACAAATAGGTCGGACACAACCCCAATTTTGATCGCACTGGCATGGATCTGGCTACCACACCGTCCGCTGTCATTCATCCTCCCACATGCCCCAAGAACAGTCGAAATTGTAAAGCTGTTCTTCCTTGTTCCTGCTTTCGCCATCTCCATGAAGACACCAAGAGCCTCGTCAACATTATCTTCTCTACAATAACTAACGATTATGATCGTCCAAACTACAGTGTCCCGATGAGGCATTTGATCGAAAACAGAACGTGCGTCCCCAAGGCGTCTAAAATTTACGTACAACTCAATAAGAGAGGTGCCTAGAAACAAGTCCACCGCAAATCCGACCTTCAGTAACCAACCGTGAACTTGGGTACCTAGTTCAAAGCCCCATTTTGTGAGGACGCATCCCTTGAGAATGATGAGGATTATAAGACGCGAGAGTTCAAATTCTAGAGAAGAGATGTGATGTTGTCGCATTTTCACGAACAGTCTAATTGCCTCATCATTGTCATAGTTGTCCACATATGCAGCCATCATAATCGCCCATGAGATGGAATCTTTAACAGCCATTCCATTGAAGAATTTGCGGGCACCGTCAAGATGACCGCAGGCAGCATACATAAGCAGAAGGCGGTTCGACAAAAGTAAACCAGGGCGCAGGCCATTCTTGATGATATGGTCGTGCACTTTCGCGGCTCTGGTGGCGTCTCTTGAGTCGGTGCATTCTTCCAAGATCGAAGTGTACATATCCGCCGGCACGGGGAGTTGCAGCCTATCCATCAGGCATAAGATGTCCCAAGTAGCAGTCTTTTTCCTCGGCTTCGGCTGGATCGGTTTTACCTCGCTTCCCAGAGCTTTAGAGTCTTTCCATTGAGGGCGTTGTAGCTTCGGTATTTGCATCTGCAAGTCTGTTGGGGTACTTGTTTTGTGGGGTAGGCGTCTGGAACTGCGGCTCTTGCTCTTCGTGTGAATGTGCCTGCCACAGCTGCATATGGTATTCGAAACACAATAAACGGCTGCCATGGAAGATGACACCATATCAGTTTTAAATAAATAAATAAATAAAAGAAATTTGTGATCTTATCAGCGGCCCGGTTTTTTTAAATTTCGATAAAGCAGAGCCGTTCACATCCTAACCGTGACTACGCAGTGGTTTGGGAGAACTCTGCAATCTAAGTACTCTGGGGACACCCCTTCCTACTAGTCTACGCCCCGCCCCATAAAAACGATGGGTCTCCATCACATTGCTTTTATAGCATTCATGGTATCCTGCAACGAAAGACTATATTGTCAGTCAACAAAAGACAGGTACTTCACGTAAACAAGGACGCAAATGAATTTGTAGGAGAGGTATATGATACTAAATGGGAGACGAGAAAATTCCAGAAGGAAAGAAAATATTCCATACAGATTAGCAAAGAGGAAAGACAACATAGTATCTATTCTAAATTCTCATAGGAAAAAGCTGCTACTACTAAGCCACGCTCCTGTTACCTGGTTACCAAACAACATGGATATGAGTGGCATCTGTCAGGTCCTACACAACTGAGTCCCTTTTTGTCCTGAACAAATGTTTTCATTACAGCATTGACACCTGTGACAATCTCAACAAGAGATGGAAATGCTTACCTATATCTCTTTGTGCATAGCTTGTGGGAAATCAATTGATCACTTGTTCCTCCACCATCCAGTTTCCTGAAAGATCTGAACCATATTTCTTATTTCAATTGATGGTTACATGGCTATGTAGATTAAAGGAATGTTTATTGATTCCCTTGTCATATATATACAAATAAAACCTACGGTAACAATCCCAGAATTTTTCATCTGCTCTAAAGTAAACAAAGGTATTATATTTCACAAATGGCAGTGGTCTAAGACACCTTTTTTGGAGGAATATGGGTTTTCCAGGGCAGGTAAGAGGGCAAAAGAACAATAATATTCCTATCTCTAAAGGTTGAGGAGAAAAAGGAATTACTCAAAGTCCATCATTGGGGTCAAGGTACCACACCAGAATCCGTGAAAGATAAAATGCATTAAAAATCCTTCTAATCCCAACTAAGAATAGATCATCTAGATAAGCTGATTTGAGATTACACAGACTATAGATTCTAATACCATTTGGTATAAGGACCAAGATAATACATTCCCAGTAAATAGACATTGTAAACAATCAAGGAGTATCAAACTACAAATTCTGAATCACCCCACCAAAGGTCAAACCAAAAGAAAATACAGATACCCAAGCCCGAATGATAATTCATTAGGGGATAGAAGAGATACAAACGAGAAAATACTGCCTTAAGGGCTATCAGTTTATAGCTTTGCACTATAACCAACATTCCATCCCCTCCAAATATTTTCTCCATACAAATGATCCATTCAAGAGAAAATATCTCTCAATCTCCTCAATGCTATGCACAGCCCTTTTGGCACTCCTTATAACCAGAGGAGACAGATTATAAGTTGGACAAAGCAGTCTGGATGAGAGAGATGCTACCACTAAAAGAGAACAATCCCTCTTCTAAGTAACAAAAATTTATTTCCATCACTGGTGATAGAAAGTGATGCTTCTTGGGACTATCTTATCATGGTTTGGCCTAAATAACGAACAGCCATTTTGTTATCCCACACCTTAGAACCCTTCCAGAAGAGGAAAGAATCCCCCGATTAACATAATCTTGTGATTCAAAATCCCTCCATTAGCATTTAATTCTGTGACTCTACTTGTCTCTAAATTTACTTTGAGTCTTGAGATTGAGTGCGTTCTTCGCTTAAGCTTGCAGCATGGGCTTCCATAAGTAGCTTGCCTACCTTCAGTGATCTAAACAGCTACCACTCTCAGTTTGCATGGGAACCTTCCATATATCAAGGGCAGTACTACTTGAATATGTTGATGACATTTCCATCTCTGTAATGATCATTTTTCATCTCTGGTAATGATAAGCATCCAGCAGGTTAAAGAAAGCACAAAAGCAATACCTATTTCTTAACATCTTAAAAGATGTAAGATCCAATAAACCTGCTCAAAAAATTTATAAGAAAAAGTATTTGAGTCCCTTGAAGATTTGAAATAGGAATCTAATGACTGTCCACCCTGAGTCCTTGAAACAAAGCAAAAGCCTTAACTGGCCTAAAAACTAGCACAGGACATCCTACAGTATAGCAAAGAGTTGGAAAGATAATGGATCTACCTGCCAAAGTCCCCTAGACAAAAGACATTCAAAACCCTTACTCCATCCAAGCCATATGACTTACAGACATTTCAAAACCAGCAGCACGTCGAAGAAACTAATTCCACCCCATCGGAGGCTTTCTCCATGATTGAGTTTCAACCTACTTTGTGTGCCATACCTCTTTATTTTATAGTTTAATATTTCTACGGTAACATGATGGATATAGCCATATGACTTGGTTTCAATTATAAAAACTTTTCTCAAACCCTCTGCCAAGCTCTAGTTTGCACATATTTCCTTGAAGGTGGACAAGAAATGCCTACACCTGATGCCAAGAGCCATTCTGTGGAATTTTATTTAATAGGAACTGAGAGTTATGTATATAAATATATGAAAAAGAATGTACATGAGCAGCTGAGCTATCTAGAACACGCAAGAAGGGGGATGAAGATAGAAATATAGAACAGACAACTAGAACCCAGAAACTAACAAAGTGCAACAGCAGGAGTAAAAACTAGCAACTACCCATCTCCACTCCCCAACCATCAAAGAGTCTCTGCAAGCCACAGGTCTAGTTAACTGATTTGCATGATTGTTCGCAGATCTAGGGACATGTTGGAACTGAATATTCCAACCAAAAGAAGAAACATGCGTCGAATAATGTGAACCAATCTCCAGGAGCTGGCTGATTCGGACAACATCCATTTTTGCCAACTTGACTCCCGTAGGGCTGAAGTTTCTGCAAATAAAGAGTCCTACTGTTAAGCCACAAGTGCGTTTCACCTATTCTAGGCGCAAGGGTAATTCCGGGAATTTAGATCATGGCTGACATGTAAGAATTGTATAGAGAGAAGGGGGAGTTGTTATACAATTCGGTTATGCAGTTCTGTCAGGGAATAGGTGTTGGCATTTTGATTAATGATTTCTGTTACGATTAAGGGGTGAGGAGAATATAAGGGGGAGTGGGTGGTTAGAGCAGGGGGTATGTGAAAATTTTGTTTTGTAATTGGAAGTGAGCTCACTCACTTTGGAGAGTTCCCAAGCCTCTCGAATGCTTGGTTAATCGGAAAATATTCAGATATCAAATAACATTTTCCTTCCTCATCATTTTCTTTTCTCTGCAACTACCTGAGTTGTTCAAGTCCATTATTCCCTTAGTTCAGTGCGTAACAAATTGGTATCGGAGCAGAAGTACCTGGGAGATGGCAGCCAAAAACGTCGCTCAGCGGATGGATTCCATGGAGGAAGCGGTTGGTGCTGTGCAAGAAGAATTTCAACGGGAAGTGGGAACGTTGAAGGAGGAAATACAGAATATAAACAAACGATTCGAACAGTTTCTCAAGTTGCAGGAAGATATAGCTCGAGACGGTTCGTATCCGGATAAAGGGGAAAAGCTCGTCAGTCCATTCATGGGGGGCTCGCATAATCTAGACGGCGGTTCGAACTCGAACGGATTTCGCCATGAATTCCGATCCTGGAGATTGGAGATGCCGCTGTTCGATGGCTTGAATCCGGATGGATGGATTTTGAAGGCAGAACGATATTTCGCCCTCAATCGGTTGACCAATGAAGAGATGCTCGAGGCGGCGATTATGGCGTTTGAAGGAGACGCCCTGCTTTGGTATCAATGGGAGAATAGGAAGAGATCCATTGTTCTGTGGGAAGAGATGAAGTTGCTACTCTTGAAGCAGTTCTGAACAACACAAGCTGGCTCACTCCACAAACAGTGGTTAGCTCTGACTCAAGATGGCAGTGTACAGGAGTATCGCCGGAAGTTCATCGAGATGTCGACGCCATTGGAGAATGTCTCCGATGAATTAGCTTTGGGAAATTTCATTAATGGACTGAAACCAGAGATCAAAGTGGAGGTCCGGATCTTGGAGCCCAGCAACTTGGGTCGAGCCATGGAATTAGCACAAAGAATCGAAGAGAAGTTGTGGGTGACCAAAGCCCACAAAACGACCGGTGGTTTTCATCGAACAGGGGGATCATCAAGTCGGGACAAAAGCCTTCACTTTGAAGCTTCTCGACCGACATTGGGAGTGAATCGTTCGACAGCTAGGTTTTCCGGAGAGGTGAGAAGACTTTCCGATTCGGAACTACAGAGGAAAAGAGAAAGAGGGTTGTGTTACCGATGTGATGAGAAATGGGCGCCTGGGCACATCTGCAAGAAGAAGGAGCTGAACGTCCTTCTTACCCATGACATGGATGAAGGCGAGCAGGGAGAGGGCGAAGAATCGTGTGAAGCGGAACCAGAACCAGACGCGACTGTGCTTAATCAGATGGCAGAAGTGTCGCTCAATTCGGTGGTAGGCTTGACTACTCCAAAGACGATGAAATTGAAGGGGATGATCGGTGAGCAGGAGGTGGTGGTATTGATTGACCCAGGTGCAACCCATAATTTCATTTCCTTAGATTTGGTTAATAAAGTTCAAATTCCTGTTATTAAAACTAAGGCTTATAAAGTGGCTATGGGAACTGGGAATGCTGTACATGGAGAAGGCTTATGCCGAGGAGTAACTCTTCATCTGCAGGGGATTGATATTGTGGAAGAGTTCTTACCTCTTGGGTTGGGGAGTTTTGATGTAATTCTGGGAATCTAGTGGCTTGAGACTCTAGGGATGACTCATACAAACTGGAAGACCCAAGTGATGAAATTCAGGCTTGGTAATGAGTCCGTCACTCTGCGTGGGGAGCCCTTCCTTGGGAAGACTCTGGTCTCTCTGAAGGCTATGATGCGAACTATTAAACACGAGGGAGCTGGAATTTTGGTGGAACTTAATCAACTGGAGACTTTGAAGGAAGTGAGTCCTGAGGTGCCGCAATTTATTCACCAAGTTTTGGCGGAATATGAATTCGTCTTCGACATGCCTTCACCAACCCTCACAATAAAGCCCTTCCAAAACCATCCTCTCTCCAACAAAAAATCCATCACACTTCTGTCTTCCCTCATTTTTACAATTGAATAACATCTTACCACCAAAATTATTCACCTGCAGCAAAGGTCTCCTATTCACCATGACTAAATCCCAGCATTCCATTAAAGACTAAATTTTAAACACTTTTGTCCCAAAAAGATTGACCAAGGGACGATTCTTTTGCTTCCATACATGGGTTCTACAATTATTGTTTCCTTATTGCTTCTCAGTTTCCACTTCTAGCCCAAATATACTGATCTAATTTTTCTACCTATACTATTTCCTACCTAGCTCAGTGCATGTGTAATAGATCCTACATTCTTATTATAGACTTTCAGGAGGTAGCATAAAAATTCCATTTCAACTCAAGAGGAAACCATTGTAGACTTTAGCTCAAATTGTTGACAATGCAAATCTACTTTTATTTTATTTGTAACAATCATGAACAGCTTCACCATCCTCGAAAAGGAGAAAATTTTAAAAATTATAAAATTCATGAACCAGGTCAAAGATGAAAATTATAGAAACAAAGAATTTTGAAAAGAATGTACGATCCTTCTCTTTTGCTTGAGAATGGACTAAGGGTCCTGCAAACTCAATTAGAAAATCTATGTAACTTTCTGAATCTAAATTACATGAAGAAAAAGTTCAAAAGCAAGTTCACGTGGCCCCTAGCTGATAAATTTTTTTTTGGGAATTCAAAATTTGTTAACAAAATGAAGCCAAGCCATACATATATAGTAGAAAATTGGTTTACCTGCATAATAGCTAGCCACCACCTTAAAATTGTATGCCTCTCATAAAATAAAATATTGCATACATAAACTCCATTCCATATAATTTGGAGTTGGAGGTCATCTTCAGAAATAGCATAGTTGTGACCATGCCAAATTAATTGACGAAAGTAGTTCTAATAGTTAAGTCTGACACACGAAACATAATACAGAATGCCCCAAAGCATCAATTAGATATTGTATGAATCACAAACAAACAATCAATCAAGGGGCAGCAAATATAGATCATGCAACAATTTAATACTACATTAATAGCTGCCAATACTAATGATTAAACACTACATTAATACTTGCTAGGGCAGCCACCCATGCAGCTACTCATTCAAGCATCAGTAATATTCTTGTTAGGGTTCGATAGTTGGTCGTTCTTTGGATTTCAGTCCCCGAAAGTTTCAGAAACATTTAAAATGGAGATATAGTGAGGTATTAAAGAATGCTTTCACCAATCCAGTCAGCAATTCTCTATCTCAAAGTTGGTTCCGCTTTTGAGAGTGTCAAACAAATCACTTCCTCATTTTAAATTAATTATCCACAATGGAGAATCTAATTTGGGGACATAGAAGACAGAAAGATGGTTTTGGGGAGAAAGTGCTTTGAAAGTCATGTGTGATAGAAAAGTACCAACTACAACACATGAAGCCTAATGTTGTGCCAATAAGAAGCAACAAATTCATAGGATGACATAGCTGAGTTGAGGTCATTAAAAAATGTAGAGAAGAAAGAAATATGAAAGTGAATGAACATATTCAAGGATCAAGCAATATCCAAAACAGAAGATAAAGTGAAAGAAATTTGATTAGATTGTTTTGGCATATTAAACAGAGACCTGCAGATGTGCCTGAAACTGTAAGAATGTGCAAGATGCAAGGAAAGAAATTCACGAGGCTTACATGGATAATAAAAAGTATCAAAGTAGTTTAGAAAAGATTTAAAGGCATTTAACTGAAATTAGGATTTTGATAAATTGCAATAGCACTGCAGGATTCCCATTGTCATTCCCAATTTAATTGGATCAAGAATTATTGTTAAGTCATTTTTTTTCCTTCTTTCTTTCACATGTAACCTTAAGTTCTACTTAAATTTGATGATTCTGTGATAGAAAGCAATATATGTAACCACATAGTCTTTGATCTTAAGACACCGATGGAAAAATGCAAGAGTTAATTCATTACCGTATACTCTAGCATATTCTTGTATGGCCTTTCCACCTCCTGAAGCACAAAAGGTTTACCACTACTCATGTTGTGCCAAAAAACTGGGCAGCCACCGATGCAGCTACCTATCCGCTGAATAACAGCTCGAATGCCATCAATGATTGGATTAGCAACACCATAAACAGGAAATCCAGGAATTTCTCTAAAATTAGGTGCACTTTCTACTCTCTCTGGTAAACTCAGGTTCTGACAACCAGGACAGTGGTCACTTTTTAAAAGAGTCTGGCTCCCAAGAACCATTTTTTTGGGGGGAATGGTTTCCAAGAACTTCCCCATCCCTTAGTGCAGCAACCACACCAATCTCTATAAGGACGTCCATCAGCAGATACAGCAATCTTCATCAGAGATGGTTTCAAACTTGCATAACCAAGTGCTCCCATTGGATCGGTCCTAAGCAATCTGCAGAGAAGAACAATCATTTAACCAGGATTTAAGCAAACTATATCCCTATAATGAACAATGCATGAAATATTTGTTCCCATATCATGTTCTGCTCCTTGAAATAAAAGCAAAGCCACCCTCATTTGGTGCCTCTGGTGTACTGATTATTCAGTTCTTCTAAATCCAGCCATCTTATTTGATCTTGTAGAAGCAGTGTAGTCAACGAGTCAAACTAACACATACCCAATCCCTTACCGGGCAATGCAAGGCATATGGGACGCACAATAGTGTAATTAGTTTGTGTAGCCAAAAAAATAGTACTTATAACACATCGAGGGAAAAATAGAAGCTGATTCTGAGAGAATGAATAAAAATGTGAAGCACCTCAACCAATCTGTTCATCAGAAAAATGTGTCAAAAGCCAAGGTTGCTGATAGGTATAGATCATCAACCACATAGATATAAAAGATAAACCATAAGCAGTCAACAGGTACAGGTTGACTAGGATTTGTGGAAATCACTCAGGAAGCAATCAAATCTGAAGCGCATAGAAATCAGATCACACGATGTGATAAAATTCATATAGAATCCAGGAACCGAACCCCTTCATATGTTATGGTGATAAAAGGATGATCATGGGCTGAATGCAATACAAATAGTTCATAATAAAATTTATGAATGACATGGATAAACTGAAACAATGAGTTCGCAGAGGGAAAAAAATCCCAGACACTTCCAATATAAGGGTCAATCACCCAAAGCAATGAAACTCTAGAAGCAGAGGCTGCTTCAATATTTAGAAAACCCAACAAAGATGGGACAGCAGCTACAAACCACAGCTTTAGGTACACAAACAATAGAAAATTATGAAAAAATACACTTGCCACCATAATACAAAAGGCTGTCATTGATTCCTTCACAAATTTGTTAAAAAACAAATTTTAAGACAAGGATATTCATGAGGTCCCAGTAATACAGTGGTGCAATGGTTACAGAAGGCAGGCTACAACATCAACAGAAAAATTTATATCCAAACTTTCATGAAAAGGAAATTCTAAACTCAAATGAAAAACTCAAATACCATTGGTACGAATATGATTGGATCTCATCCAGTAAGTCCAAAAAAAAAAAACTGATTTTATAAAGCCTGGTAACAAAACTTTCATGCATTCTCAAATCCTACTAATGAAGATTTAGCTGACTGCCTCCTGACTGTTAAGAACTTAAAACTTCCCTGATTTCGTGGTTCAAATATCAGTATAGTCACCTGCGAAGTATGCTATAAAGTTCTGGCCTCTCTCTCATCCAGTCAACAAAAATGCTTTGACCATGAACTAGGAAATATATTGCTGTTCTCTCTGTAGGGATGCATACATCAAAACATATCAGAAAATAATATCTTTCCAAGTACTCAACGAAAAATGAAAGTGATGCCTCTCTTTTCATCTCAGCTGACCATAAGTGATTGAAAGTAGCTTAGGCTGACGTGACAAGACCATTCGACCGATAGGGAGATGTTGGTAGGGATCTGGTTGATGTAGAATACTATTGCGATAAGTAGCAATTGCTTCCCATAAGTTCTGTCACACAATCCGGAATTGTTATATTAAAAGAACACAAAATTCAAAGCCATCAGTTGAAAGAATCCATAAAAATATCTGATTTCCTAGAAGAATTTTTTACCTAAAAATTTTCATGAAAATTTTAAAAAAAAAAAAGGACCTAAGAGCCACACCTGCATGGAGGCACACTTGTCAATGACTTTATCCACTTGTCTTTTACCTTCCACCTACCCTGAAACGATGGAATGATGAAAAGAGGATACAGCAATAAAGATCATCAAACAATAATGGAGCTTATGTTAAGTACCTCTAAGACCCAAATAAGACTTCTTATGATTGCATATTCACCCTACAAATTGCCTCTTCTGAGTTTGGCAAATTATCATTAACATTTGATCCAGTACCAAGACTTTTCCTATTGGATTTGTCCTTGGAATACCTGTTAACCCGAAATTTTAATACTGAAGGCAAAACAAAACGCCTCATTCATGTAGAAAAGACAAAATGAAGAATTCATACTGAAATACTTCTGGTTCCAGGCAAATAATGGTGGCCCAGGCTGAAGGAATTGAGAACCTTCTAAAGTTGGCAAATTACCACCAATGTTGAATCCAGTATCATTCCCTTTGACATTGGTCCTTGCAGTGTTATGTGACAGATGTATACTAATCAAGCCAAAAGGAAGATACTATAGGATAGCCATTAGGCCTGATATGATATAAGGAGTAGAATGTTGGGTAATTGAGAAGCCCAACATTATTAGGATGTGCATAGCCAATACAAGAATGTTAAAATAGACACATAAAAAGCTTAGAAAAATAAGGTAATGGATGAAATTATCCAATAGAATCTGGGAATAGCACTAACAATATATAAGATGAAGTTGATCAAGATCATTTATGCATGTAAAAAAACCCATAGAGGCAAATAATACTAAGATAAGTTGTGAATTAATGTAAGCTGAAGAGTAATGTTGTTTGGTTCTGGTTTGACTGGAAAACCAAACCAAACTTACCAAGTTACACCCCTACATAGCATAACTTATCAGACCAGATGCCCCAAAAAAACCTACTGAACTGAAGCAGCTCCTGAAGATGAATTTGTTATTAATCTGATACCTTCTATTCCTATTCCTCCTTGTGTCCCTCCTAAGCATACAAGTAGAAATCATAAGTCAACCACATCTAATACTATTCCTTACAAAGCAATTGCATCTAGATAATTAAATCCACACACTATAAAAATAGAACAACCCACAATTCCAGATCAAACATAGTTAGACTCTTTAATAATGAAGCTCAATCATCAAGTATTATGCATACTCTTTGATCCTATTACTGTAACTGATGATCTTTATGCTCTTATTGACTTATACTGAGGTAAACAACACTATATTGCTTGCTATGTTTCTTAACTTCTGTCATATGCCAACTTTCTTCATTTCTATAAAGCTTTTCTTTCTCCATTATCTTTTGTATCTTCACCTTCAAGGTTAAATTATGCTCTCCAACATCCAGAATGGCACTAGTCTATACGTGAGGAAATAAAGGCTCGCATGAAAATCTAGATCTTGGAAGGTCATTGATCTAATTGAAGACAAAATGGGGAGTAGGAAAAAAAAATTTTATTGGTATTTTGGAAGGTACAATGCTAGGCGGGTAGCAAAAGGGTATATTCAAACCCAAGTTATGAATTGAAAAGAGACATATATTCCGTGGCAAAGTCAAATTCGATTCATTAATTGGGAGATAAACCATAAATTAATTCTTAATTAGATGGAAAATGTAAGATGCAAGAAGCATAACAGATTACATAAGCGGATGAGAAACAAGGTCAAGGAAAAACATAAAAAATCCTAGCACTGATAGGAGAAGGCTGACGTTAAGTTCACAGATTGGATTGGTGGAAAGGCTACAGAAAAGATATATGTAGTATGTGGGTTAACTGGATAGATATTTGAGGATAAATCACTGCTTTAGCCTCTTACAGCCATGAAGGAAGGTATCGCAGATAAGTTCGGGTTGCCATTGGTACTGGATGGTGGTTTTTGGACTTCGACGACATCTTTTTTGCCGTCTCTGTCGTCCGGCTTTGAAGATGGCCGGCTGAAAGCGCTCATGGGGCTGGCAAATGCCCAACCCCAACTTTTACTTCGACCATGAGCAAGAGGTCCCATGCCT
Source organism: Buxus sempervirens (assembly GCA_947561395.2). Taxonomy (NCBI): domain Eukaryota; kingdom Viridiplantae; phylum Streptophyta; class Magnoliopsida; order Buxales; family Buxaceae; genus Buxus; species Buxus sempervirens. Next base: position 32,876,575 of record OX387195.1, read on the forward strand.
GATGCCGATGCTGATATTCTACCATTTATATCTTCCGCCGACGACGTCGATGATAGCCAGTAAGATGACGAAGTCATGCTAAATCCACCGAAAAGGCCACCGCACTTCACTCTTTCTTTAATGCGGTCGTGCTCCTCCATATCACCAGCAGCGCGATGCAGGGCGGCCTTGGGCTTGGCTTCCCTTTGCGACTCCACTCTTCTGAGGGTGCAATCACCGAATCCGGTAGAGATCCTCTCAAGGAAGTCACCCGAGAAGCTTCTGCTGCCGCACCCAACGGATCTGGATCTGGCGACCTTGCGGCCAAATGAAGATGACGAAGCATGGCTACCGCTAGGGCTCTCATTCTCGTCTGCTGCAACATCCATCTTTCTCGATGACTCGCCTATCTTACCCTTCACTGTTTGGGAGGAAGAAGAGGAAGAGGCGGTGGTGGTCGAGGTCGTGGTGGGATGGATGCAGTGCTTAGTATCCCTGTCCCCGTTGTCCCACCTACTGCTGCTGCTCCTCCTCCAAGTGGAAACATAAAGGAATGACCAAAATCCTTTCTTCCTAGGGCTGTATTCATTTACATCGACGTCCAAGAGCTGTCCTCGCCGAGAGGCCGCGGCGGACTTGCTTCTCTTTAGAACCAGGCTATTGGCATCGGACGAGGACACCACCGTCCTAACCTTCTTCTTCTTTTGAGCTGGGAGGAAAGGGATCCGTGTTCGATTTGAGTAATGACATTGACCATTATACATGCTGTTGCCGTTATAGGAAGATGAGGAAGAGGCTGTGGGATGACTTACAACGAGCGAAGTGGAGGAGGTCCCACCACCGAGTCGGCCACCACCCTCAGATCGGAAAGAAGGGGAGGATGAGGAAGAGGAAGGGAGAATGGGGAATAAGGAAGGATTGTATTTGGAGGAGGAGACGAGCTTCCCTAGCTTCTCCTGCAGGCAGAAGGCGCAGATCCCGCCGGGATTATTCTTGTAAGGATGGTCGCTACACTGCATCCCTTCACTCATGTCGTCGTCCAAAACTCCTCCGCCGTTGTCCGCCATCATCGTCATCATCATAACTCCCTTTCTTTCTGCTATCATCTCTTCGCCGTCAGTTAGTATGTGGGAGCAAAGTCACTATACTTGTCTTCTGCTTCTAACAACCATAATAGAAATGTGATTCAACAAAAATGCTAACTCCTCTGTGTTGCCGTCTGTGCTCCTTGGGCGCCTGCGAATGGCTGCTTCATAGGGAGGAGGGAGAGACTAGAGGGTGGTCAAAGGAGGGTTAGTGATATCGAACTTTAACTATAGCATTGAAGTTGGGAGATGGGGACTAGGGATGCAGAAGCACGTGGAGTTCTGAGTTTTTTTTGGTAACAACGTGGGGTTCTGATTTGCTTACATTTTTATACGAAGATGCATTTGAGCGCCTCGAAATGGGATAAGATCGTCTGCCGCGCCTGCAGCCACCGTCGGATGCAGTTCCTACATCATACTCGGCGACCTATACCTAATTCTTTATTCCACCCTTACCATCTAGGGTCGAACGCAGCATCCAAAACCTCGGGTATGAGGTGCAGCTTCTAACTATAATGTTATTTGCAGCATATATGGATGCCATTCACTTACTATTCATCTATTTTTCTAGGTCCTATTTTTTTTTTCTTATGTAGGACTCATACTGAACAACAATGATTCAATGCTGTAAAGAAATGTAAAGAAAAGTGTAGACAGAGGCTGTAGAGTCCGCCTTCTTTTGGATGATACATCCTTTGCAATTTGTCCTGCATTTATTCATGCAGTTTGAAGGAAATGCTGCCAACTGTAGCAATCAACGGTTAAGGTTTTTATAACAAGAAAAGCTTCTATACAAAAATTTCGTTGGGCAGAGTAAGGCTGTGTTTGGGTCTATTTTTGGCTTTTGCATTTTTAGTTATTTAATAAAAATCAAGCTTTTTCTTTTTTTTTTTTTTAAGTAATAAGCATGTTCGGTTCTTCCTTGCTTTTGCTTCTTACGTGAAGCAATGAGGAATGTAATTGTTTTTTTTAGTAGCAAAATTTTTTTGCGTGTTTTGTTTCTTGCTTCTTGATACTTTCTCCGCTCTCCTCACCTCTGTTCTCTCGTATCCTGGTTTTTTTTTTCTTCGATAGAATCAAAGTCTCTGTCTAGCCACCGTTGCTTAGTTACGATTGGTCATCGGAGGCCGATGACTCCATTCTCACCTCCATCAGCCATCTACTCTCTTCACTGACATGTTTCAATCACGAATCTAAAGGACGTCAAGGGGCTTCAATCGAAGCCCTCTCTTCTCTGTGTTCACCAGCTGTTGATAGAGCCCCAGTGGCTCCTCAAGCGTTCGAATCATTTTGCAGAGGAGAGGAGCAGAGTGTGTGTAGACTAAAATAAAATTGGTGGAGAAGCTGGTTTTCTATGGTAGGGGAGAGGGCGTCGTAGCATCCGGGCATGAGGAGGATGCCCTGTTCTTTTTATCAGCCGGTGAATACGAGTATGCATCCTACCTGTCGGATACGTCGACCAGCGTTGGCATTTCGATCGGAAAATCGAGTTTGGATAATGTAATGTTGAAACTTTCATGGCCATCACAGATAACATTTCCGATGAAGGGAAACAGAGAGAGAGAGAGAGAGAGAGAGAGAGAGAGATTGAAGAAAAAAAAACGAGGCAAGATTTAGGAGATTTCTTAAAGCAATGTGAGATTGTGAGTGAGTGCTTGCCTTGGTTAAGGTGACTCTTGAGGAGGTACATCTGATTAATTGTGACTGATTGCGTTTGGACCCAGGCTGATGAATTTGCCCTCATGCACACCAACTATCCAAATGCATGAACCAATTTATTTTTTAGGCTTTGATGTTTCTGAACATTTTTTTTCCTTTTAGTATCAAAGTAAATGTGAACCAAACTATTTTGTTTTGTTAAAGAGATATTCACAAATCAATTTAATTGCTTTTCTTACTTTTTATGATAATTTTTTAGATGTAATACCAAATGCAGCCTAATTTTGCAGTGTTTTATTGGGGACGAGAAGGAAAGACTTAAGTACTTTCTTAAATTGTACAAACTTTTGTTCATTGGGTAAGGGACGATAGAGAGATAGACAGAATGAGGACAAACTCTTTTTTATTTTTTTGCTATTACCAATGTTTTTTTGGGCTGCTACCATACTATCGATTATTATTGCTTCCATAGCATAACTAGGGTTGCTCAGTTGGTAAAAGATAGAATTAGACGATGAACTGTAAGACTTTATCCTTGGTTCAAAACCTCCTCTTGATGTTCCTAACTTAAATTATACATGAATTTTGTGGGTGGGTTCATGCATCCAAAATTTAATCTCCTTGGCTGAAAGCCTAGGGTAGGTTCCAAGGAAAAAAATATGCAAATGCGCAACGGAGGAAATTCCTAAGAAAAAGCCAAAACATCAAACCGCACAAATTGCACTGGCAAGAACATTGTTTTTTTTCGTAGCAACATCTTTTCAGAGAGTACTATAAGATTGGTTTTACTCACTCTCCAAACGCGGTTGGCATCATATATAATATATGTTATTGGAAAAAAAATTTTGAGCAATAGATAACACTTTAGAAAAAGATATGTTAAGGCAGGTTACTCCCATGTGAAAGCTTATTTGGAACTCCCCATGTTTCCACATGCAACCATAAGACCATATTTTTAAAAAATCTGAATATATATATAACAAGTCTCATGTCTGTCTACAATAGAAACTTGTACAATCACTTAAAATTTGTTATGGTAAAATAAAATAACTTTAGGCAAGTTGTCCGGATAATATCATATTGCTAGCTATACAGACATATAAGAACCTTTTTTTGTATAAAACCTGGGAGCCCTCCAAGCCTTTGTGGAAACAGGTTGCCTAACGAGTAGTCTAACATCATTAGTTTGTTGTTTGTATGCAAAGACAGAAGCATTGAGAATCATTTTTCATAATCCATCAAATCGAGCGTTAGGTCTTGACCTCATAAAAATAGCGGACATTAGGAAATTTCTTAAGGTTTTAGTGTTTAGGATTCATCAAATTTTCTAGTTAAGGTTTAGTCTCTAAGGCCAAGGGGGCGTAGGCAAAAAGGAATTACAACTTAGGGTTTACGATTTGTATGGATTAGGGTTTAGATATTATGCTTTAAGTATTCGGGGTTTCTAAAATAATTTATGGTTTGGGGATTAGGGCTTAGGATTGACAGTTTAGGGTTTAAAGTTTGGGGCTGCGTTTAGATAGCCGGATTAAGTTAGAAAGTTAGTTAGGAAAGTGATATGCAAGAAAGTGATATTTAGGAAAGTAAAAATTAACTTTCCTTGAAGCTGTTTGGTTGTACCAGGAAAATGTATGAAAAATGACAAAAAATCTTGGTTGGAGTGTTTGGTTAATATAAATGAATGGGAAAACATTTACATTTACCCATTTTACCCTTATTGTACAAATGTACTAAAATGTGGAGTGATTTGATGAAGCTACAAATATGTGGCTTGTGCACATGTCATAGGGCTCATTAATAATATTAATATTAACATTGGTATTATTAATATATTAAAATTAATATTAAAATAATATTTTTAATAATAATGACATCTAATTAATAATATTCGGATAATCATTTCAATTAATTAATTAATTAACATCCAATTTATTAATAATATTCAAATAATATCGGATGAGATTTGAGTATCATTTCAATATATTCAATTAATTCCATGGTATGAGAACGAACCAGATGCTTGTTGATGGGTTGAAGGAGGCATGAAGGTGTAGAAAAGGAAGACAACAAATAGCATTTTCTTTTTCTACAAAATCCGACCATTTTGGTCGGAAAACAAAACTTGGCAAAATGGGCTTTGAATGGAGTTTGACAGCTTTTATTTTCAGTGGACCCCACACATTCCGGGTATCCAAACGCCAAAATTTTGTTGGAAAGTTAACTTTCTTACGTTATCCGGAGAAATCCGGCTATCCAAACGCAGCATAGGAGATTAGTTGAAGGAATATGTAGGAACATTATAAGGGTATTCTGGAAGAGAAGAAGAGAGTGACCGTTATGGTACTCAAACATATTTACTAATGGGATAATTACACTAAGACCCCCCCTGAGGTTGTCCCTTATGCACATAGACCCCTGACATTTGAAACATAGCAACAACCTCCTTTGGAAAGTGATGTGAGGAGGTGGGAATAATTTGTCACAAAATTCAAAGATGAATCTATGCACATGTTCCTTAGAAAAAATTACCATGAAAACTATATCATGCCAACCATAACAATACCACGACATATTTTTACAATCAAGAAATCAGACCTTGAACCTCTCTAGTTTCTTTCTATACTAGAGGACGTACCTCAGTTTAGAAATTTGCTAGATATGTGAAAGTCTGTTATCCGTCAACCCTAAGGTTGTAGCAGATATGGCCAAGTTCAGGTCTCGCATCCATCCAGGCAGTGAATTTGGTTTCATTTGCAGAAGTGCAGTAGAGGTAGGACCTGAACGTGATCAGAAAAAAATATCTCCTGCACACAGGGATTAAGAAAGGGATGTCAAACAAGCAATGACTTGTCCCTTATGCCTGTAAGGGATAAAAGGAGAAAGCAACTGAGTGCTCAGCAGATCGACTTGTCACTGTGTATGATAAGCATTCATATGCATCAGTGATAAAATACAAGAAACTAAATAAACACCCTCATTATCGATAACAAAGTCAATGGTTGCCAAACACATTACGGAATTTGACAGAATAGGAGAAAATAATAAATGGATGAACATATAAAGAAACCTGACTGGTTAGATAGGCAAACAAACACCGGGTACAGATACTTGGAAATTTAATTTAAAAGATCTTTCCTCAAAACTGTACGGTTTTTTATATGGTGTCTATGCATGTCTATTAATTGTCATCTTTCTTTAAAAGTCGTGCTTTATGGCAAGTAACATGCAAGAACAATTAATGCTTAGCAATACAATTTATGTCCAATATCATCATATAACCACAAATTAGCTTTTCCATGATTCCTACTTCAAACCTGACGTCCATGTTTACAGCAACAAGTAAGAGAGTAAAGTCCCATAAAGGCAAAAATAACATTGCAAGGTGCAATACATAAAACGCATGCTACAAGTAAATATACTTCGCTACATAAATGCATGCTACAAGTAAATATAGTTTTTTTTTCCCATTAGAAGCATATTCCATACAATTAATTCTGATTTAAGTGAGGCTTTATAAGTCAAAGAAGAATTAAGAACTTTTTTGGCATGGTCCATACAGCTGCATGCATCCTGCAACTACAGTGATAAACCCACATTGATGTGAATCAATAGCAGCATCGCCCTTGTCATCACAGCTCTGTCAACAATATAAAGATCCAAGAGTTGAATCTCTATATTATCAGGATTAGTTAACATATATAACACAGCCACCCTAGCAAGACTCTCAGAGGTTTTAACAGCTCACATCAAACACATATGGTACTCAAACCATATCAATAAAACCAGCAGAAGCATTGATTATGTTGGTGCTGTTCAGTTAATAACATGAAGATCCGCATGTTAAAAAATATCAAGGTCATCGAACAAAGAGGGCTTGAACTATTATATTGGGACCATTGGTCAATAAAAACGAAAGAATAGGTCCACTGCTCTTCTATCTTTTTTGACTTACCGTAAAGCTTTAACACCCATATCCATGAGGTATGCCCTGTCCTCATCATCACAACCAGGACAATTCCCAAGTTTCTTGCTATAGTAAAGAATATCCTCTCGCAGGTGACCAGCACCTGCGCACCTGTAAAATATAGGGGGCAACATCAACGCTGATAACATAAATGGAGCAGACATAAGAGATCAAAGTAATTGCACATGATTATACAGTCAACACTTGAAATAATGGAACCTCAGTACATTGTAAACATTACAACATTTTGGTCTTTTGCCTTTCTAAGGGGGGACAGCTGGTCCTGCAGCAACAAGATATATATATGTACATGGACAAAGTACCAAAATGAGTTAAAATATAAATAATCAAATTTCAGTAACCTAAAATTTAAGTTTTTCATTTAGAACATAAAAATCAAAAGGAAAATAAAATGTGTGCCTGCCTTTTTACCAACTGTGCCACTGGTAAAAACAAACTTATCTTCCCATGCATAACATCTCCCTATGTAATATTTTATTTCCCTGATTTTTTTTATTTTCTCCTTTCCTTTTTCTTCAATTAAATATTTTCTCTGCCACTCTCTAAGAGTTCTAACTGTCTCTTTACTTTCCCTTTCTATTATCACAGATATAATCACAATGTACCACAAAGAGTTGTTCGTTTTCTGTTGTCTCTTGTATTTTGTTTCCAAGAAAGATCTGCATCAACTTGAATAATATTTGTTCATTTCATGATCATTTGAATATTATGTTTATAATGATTGTTCTAGTTTATTAGTAATTAGTTAACTGATCATGTTTGCTTTGTAATGATTTTCCTTTCAAATTCTGAAATAAGTTGAGTCTAGCAAGCCTCCAAAGACCGGGGGTATTTACACCAGATATTTGAGGATATTCTTACATTCCAATCACCATTGCCATTTTATATGTAATTTTAAGTCATAAATTGGCAACAACAGAACCAAAAGAGATTAATCAAATTAGTTGCCATCAGGAACAAGAATACTTTATGCTATTCCAATTTATCAACAACCAGAGTTTCAGTCAGATTACCATGTATTTAAATAACTCCTGATAAACACCAGTTAGGTTGTTTCTGGTTATTTTCTGTCAATGTGCACAATTGCACATCTTTTTTAGGTTACTTCATACATCTGCACTGTACTCACCTAAACCACCTTAAGCTACTTTCCTTAAATTTCTCTCGTATAACAGTTACTCTTTAAACACTCAGATATTATGTTTTATTATTCTTATTTTTTTTTCTTTTCATCTTTTTCTATTAGTTCGTTGTTATATTTTTTCTCCAGTAGGATCTGCATCATCTTGCATAGTATTTGTTGGTGTCATAACCATTTAATGTTTGGTACATCATTCTACAGTATCAGAAATTTGACAGAACTGATTCTTTTTGCTTAATAAATTAACTATTTTCTGAATTTCACTTAACAAAAATCATTTTTTTTCTCTTTGACATTCTGAACTTATAGGACAAAAGCTAAAATGCCTCCAATGACTGTGAATCTTTACACCAACTATTTTAAGGGAATTCTTACTCTCCAACCATTGCCATTTTTAAGGCAATGAAAGTTGAATGGCTAACAACAAAAATAAAATAACCTAACCAAATTAGTATTCAGCTCAGGAAGACTATTTGGCTCTTTTAATCAATCAACAGCTTCAATCGGACTGTTACATATTTAAATAATCTCTTATGAACTCCAGCCAGGTCTTTTTTGGTCTTTCTCCAGACCTTTCAGCTGTCAATATGCACCATGTCACACCTTCTCGGAGATGATTCCCTAGGTCTGAAGTTTACATGTCCAAAACATTTTAACCTATTTTCTTTAATATTTTACCCTTTAGCAGTTGATATCATTGTTTGTTATTTTATCTTCTCTGGTTTTCCCACACACTAGTGGATGCATGTGGAGCACATCATGTAGCAAGACAATGACACATTTTTAAGTGTTTGGGATATAAAAATCATTTCGAAATATCAAAAATATTTTTTGAAAAAAATACCGAGGGACAGAATCTCAAGTCTTAAGTATAAAATAGGGTCCCCTTAATTTATTTACTAGGGGAAAGTCATGCGTGATGCGTGTAGCAAAGGAATTAGACAAGTATAGGCAACTAATTGGGAGATAATAAGTGATCAAAAGTAAAAGTGAAGGGCATTTGTGTAATATTAGGTAGTTATATTGTGTAGGCAATTAAGTGGGATATAAAAGTAAATAGAAGAAAAACTGGAGGGCATTTTGGATAATATAAGGTAGTTATATATGTGTAAGCAATTAATTGGGTGTATAAGAAATTAATTAAGCAATTAATTGGATATATAAGCAATTAATTGGGAGATAAAAGTGATTAGAATTAAAAGTGAGGGGTAATTTTGGTAGCAATTGCTAGTCAGGGAATCTCAAGGGTTCTCTTTATAATAGTATAGATCCATCTCAACATCCCCACATCACCAACACTCATCTTACCAATACGTTACTTCATGTTGTCCAACACTCTGTTTTCAAGAATTTAAAGCAGAAATGGGGAATAAAAATCTCATAGCCTGGAAAGGTATGATAATGATAGATGCATGTTGCATGGTATTGAACTTGCACAAATGAAAAGTCAAGGTGGTGAATCAACAAGAGAAAATTTAGCAAAGTCAAATTGATTGTGTAGATTAAAGCCAGACAGAAATAAGAACTTAGGAATCTGACATACTTTTCAAAGCAAGTGCAACACTACCGATCTAGCAAGTTTAATAAGAAAGGACGTGTAATACAACAAGAAATATTAAATCCAACATTCTGGTCAGTTCATTGTCTATATATATATATATATATATATATTTATTTATTTATTTATTTATTTATTTATACACATATGTATGATGGTTGTTTTCTGAATGCATTTCATTAGATGTTATCACTAGGCATTATCTTTTTATATCCATCACAAGGACGGTCGGCAGTCCCATAATGAAGATGTACAAGTTGGCTGTTCATTAGAATTAAGTTTCCTTTGAACTGCTGCCAATAATTCCAGGGTGTCACATTTGGAATCTCAAACAACAATAGATATTATTGTCAACTTTCTAAATACAAAAGATTACACCCGACGTTTCCTTGCTCATATTGATGCATTTATCACTCCCATGGATAGTTGAATCCAATTTCTTCCTTGAGAATGTCCAAGCACCATTGTATAAAATCACATGCATGGATTCAAAGGTGAGATTTGAAGAAATAACATCTGCAATAATTGTGGGTTATGCAGGTGCTTTGATTCAATCAGGAAAAAAGGCAACAGAAATTGGTTAGCTTATCAAATCAAATTTACGTTCCCTTCATTCAATCTAGAAGGACTAGAAAAATTCAAACTGCTCAATGGACTCTGAAGACAAAACTGATTTAGTAAAAGTGGACCATAAAATGAGATCATGCTTGGGTTTATTAATACATTCATCCATGTCAACATATTCATGCTTGGGTTTATTAATGCATTCATCCATGTCCACATATACGTATACATTGCTCAGAATATATCCAGGCAAGTAAGGGCCCTCAGTAAGACTCAGACACTTCCAAGCAAATAAAAAACCTCAGTAAAACTCACGAACTTCCAGTTGACACATTCTTTAGTGGTGCTAGTGAGCTAAGTACAGAAGGTCATGCATGAACAGATTCTCCAGCATGAAATCCTTAAACATCATCTTCTTTATTTGTTTCCAATACACTGATTTTCGCTTACACAGAAACCATGTATCTCAGATGAATACATTCTTTACCTTTACATACCCATAAGAGAAGACATACCTTTCAATGACAATGTCAACCTCTTCTTTGCTCTTAGGACCATTCATGAGAACTCTAGTAAGGCTCAGTATGTCCCGATAATCCCCCTGGTTATGCGCTTCTTTGTCACAAGCTCCAGAATTTAAGTTACTTATAGGTGTTGAAGATTGGCAAGGTGTTCCTACCAATACCGAATTTTCTAGTGCGAATTTTCCCTCTGCATCAAGTTTAAGACAAGTGATAGCCATTGCATAAGCAACCGCTCCAAACCCTGTGTGTGAGACAAAAAGATAACACCCTGCAGATCTGTAGATAGGCCCTTTTTAGTTCTATGATATCACAGCTATATGGAATAACAAACATATAAGATTGTGTTAAGCATTTAGATACATCATATACAATGCAACAAACTCTAAGGTCTCTCATATAATGATTTGATCCTTCCAGGAAAAAAAGTGCACACATTTGCTATTTGTTTAGAAAGGTTTTCAGATAATAGCCTCTAAAAAGAATGGCATAAGGACTGACAACTTATAATGCTGCTTTGGTTCATATGTCCATACTCTAAGGTGCTGTGGCTGCCAAGATGCAGCCAGCCGAAACAAATTTCTTTTTTCTGGTAAGGTTTTAAATTAAAACATGGGGTAGATATAGATACATACTCATCTTTACATTGCTGGATCGCATCAACATCAGACGCTAGTGCTTCTCTTTCTCTTGTTAATGGAACCCTTTTGTATTCAATATTGTAACCTTCACCTTTAAGGTCAGAGTATACTTCAGCAGGTGTCTTCACATCATCTAATAAAATATTTTCCCAATATCCTACAATACTAGACTGATTCAATGCTGGATTATATTCTTCGCGATGTAAAAGCAGCCGACCACCTGACTGTGTGACCTCAGCTAGTATATCTTCTTTCAACCGTGCCTCCATGTGTTCCACCTGCATGATGCTCAATATGAGAGATCAAGAAGAAACTTATTTGGCTTAATAAATTGATCTTTAAGGCATTTTAGAATGTTGACACACCACTGGACCAGTGATTCCCACATGTTTAAGGGTATCAACAGGTTGATTTAATTCCCTAAGGACAAAGGGCGTGCTATTAATGTAGACAACTGCTTCTTCTCTCAGATCAGTTAATATTACTTTCTGAGAAACATTTCCTCCTGCATTGGGCTTGGCTCCTAAGTAGGCTAACATTTCTTTAGCACCAGCAATTGTTGGAGTTGCCATGCTATAAACAGGGTAACCATCCACCTGAAAAAAAGTAGCACGTAGATTAAATAGAAAGTGATAGAATTATGTCACATGGAATATATTATTTTCCTGCATAACCAGCTTACAGTTTTATTCATGCAAGAAAAACATTCTAATGTATTTAAAATTTGAAATTATGTGCCATGTAAGAGTGTATACAGAGATAGTGTTGTTTGATCTTATCAAACTGACTAGTAGCTGGAGGGGCCAACTTCAATGATCAACCTATACATTGATAGACATGGTGCTAGATTTTGTCTGTGTGTATTAGATGGGAATGCTAAATCGAACCAGAAATTCCTGTAAAGAGGAGGGAGGGGGTGGGGGGTGTGGTGGGGTGGTGAAGTACACTCAGTAAGGTTCCAATGAGGTTCCTTTATTGATTAGTAGATTCACAACCTACATGCATATTTCTTAGGCATGGCTATTCCATAAGTCTATCCATTTTTTAAAGGTAGATACATGATTGTATGGATTAATGCAAGAAATTAACTGGATGTGTGCCGGTGCAACAGATTTCAGCATGCTAAGTTGAAGCAAAAAGCATCAAGTCAACATGATGTGCACCAAGATGGAAGATATGTGCTCAATCTCAGACTTTTCAACAGGTTATCCCCATAATAAACCACCAGGTATCCTTTGTTTCTTGCTGAAAACTCTCAGTTAGTTCCATCATCAGATTATTTCCTTTCCCCATAAGAAAAGGCATCCTAATCAACTCATCAAGTATCACTGGCACCATACATTGAAAGCAACCAAGAACTTTTTCATAACAGAGGTGTTATGACAGTACATGTTTAAAAAAACATTGAAAGCAACCAAGAACTCTTTCATAAAAGAGGTGTCATGACAGTACATGTTTAAAACATACAGGCTATGATAAAATATAAACCTTTAAATGGTAAAGAGCTTCAGTTCTGAACAGAAAATGGATTATATGGCTGTCAATGCCGAACACCAACTGGTGCATTTTAGGAAGGAAAAGCCTGTACACTGAACCACAATTTAACTTGAACAAAGAGAAACTTTAAGGGATTTATTAAATCTCCATCTGATGTCCATGACGTGTGAAAGATTTCAGGACAATATTTGAAACGAAGTTTCAGTCAACTTGGAGTCTATATTTAGAGCTTCTCTGCCACAAACGAGAAAGATTATACCGCCTTGTTTTAAGCAAATTGATTCTTGTTTTTCATATTATAAGCTGAAGAAAGCTTTCAACAATAACCATCAACATCTTTCTATGAAATTAAATCATAACTTAGTGTGTTATACATCTATATTATGTTAAACAAAAATAAAAGTACGAAATTTTCTTTGTATCATGAAAGGCATCTATTCAATTAATGGGGTTGGATAATGGGGAGGTATCAAATCTTTTTTTAAGGATGAGAATTTCTAAATAAAGTTGACAAAATAAAAGTGAAATAAAATGCATGCATGATAGCATTTACAAGAAATTTAGATTCCACTGAACTTAGATTTAACACCCTTTACTTACATTATCTAATACCTTTTAGTGATTTGCGACGGAAGAAAAGAGAATAACAAGCTGTATTTATCACCATAAATTTTTATTGAAAACAATAAAAATATACTATTAAAAAGAACTATGGAAGATATGCTTTCCTCATCTCAGAGAGACAAGTGACATTACAAAGGAAACTTCATTCCCAAATAAAGTGTCAAAGAAAGCCCCTTCTTATCTATTAGATTCTGAATTACAATAACTACAAACTCAAGAGAACAAGACATCTACTGCCCGGATGAAAGATCACTAATCTCTCTGAAGAAAGGATGGAACTTCCATGTCCCTTTTGACCAAGGTTTTACACTCTGTGTTGATTGGAATTTTGCCAACTGCCGCCGGAAAAATTTTGCCGACTTGCTGGGAAATTTGCCAAGAGAGATATTTTGATGAAAAGATAAGAAAAAAGCAGCAAAATAAAGTATTCTAGAATTATGCTATTTCCAGCTTTAAATGAAACTAAAATAACCCCTAGAAACCTAATAATCTCTTAAAAAATACATGTAAATGGATCATTTGAATTTTTAAAGGAAGTGCAATGAAAAAAAAATGGCATAAGCATGCATAGAAAACCTGAAAATGCATACATATATAGGAAGTGCTGAAATCGCAACAGTTCGATCAATCGCCCTCTTAAGGGCAACCTAAAAGTCGCATGTGCCTGCCAGGTGACTTTTACTTCATGTCGACGAAATGTCATGAGGCGTTCTGAAAAATTGAATTTACTTTTCATTCCAGATTTTGTGTCCACACTTCTAGAAATTGTGACATTTCATGAAATTATGCTGGAATGGAATCCACTGCTTTTGAATCCCTTCTCAACTAGATGACTTCAAAAGCATCCCATCCTACAATATTACAAATCCCACTTTCTTAGATTCTCCTAGATATTATAGGAGGCTAGATCTTTTCACTCCTAGAATCCCCAACCCAAACTAATAACCAGGATATTGATGGTCTTCAACGATCCCTGAATCTTTAAAGGTCTTCAGATTCCTAATGAGCAATAAAGAAGTTGAGCTTCAAAAATTGTGGAAGGGGAATGGTTCATAAACTATTTGTGAGTTGAAAATGCATGATGGATTTTGAAGTATCAATCTTGACGACGAAAAAACCTCTTGCTGACATGCCTCAAAATTTTTTCAGGATAGACAGCCATTATGGTACTAGAAATCAAATACTTCCGATAAACGGCTCTTCATTTTATCCTAGAAATCCTTCTATTGCCCTTCCTTCTAATGAATTAGAAAATTGCCTTCATCAAGCAATCCTAGATGATTTTACCTCCTAGCACTATTGAAAACTATTTTGAAATTAAATAATAAAGGAAGTCAACATTCTACATATGTATTCACCAAAATAATATTGCTTTCAATACCATTGAACATGATGCTTCAAGAATATGACTGAAGCAATAGATAGTTTGGACAGAATTTAAGCCCAGTTTCACCAAAAGATGAGGGGAACAAGTTGGAAAGGACTGCTACATACCAAGGGTTTGTTGAATTGCTACATACCAAGTGTTTATTGAATAGCTACATACCAAGGATTTTATTTTCAATAATCATCTAACACTGTAAAAAAGATCGAGAAAAGCAAGTGCTACAGGTTATTACAGAAACAAAAGTCCCTCAAATGGTTTTTGGCCATCTTCCCACAGAGAAGCATAGAGCCTAAAATGATACTCTTGAAAATTAGACATCAGTCCATGTAACATTGGCCTGTGTAAACATAGCATGGGTATGCATGTGTGGTAAACTTACTTTAAATACGTGTGGTGCACCATGGATTTTTATGTTACTGGAAGTTATCTGACCCGGAAAGAAGTACGTCTTAATAATAGAACCTTTTCCCAAAACAGAACCATTACGAGCCTTGACTACAGCTTCCATCACTGCATCACCATGCCGAGACTCATGTGGTACTCTCAGGTCCTCCTGGCGTCCATGTAACAAAATCAGACATGATTTAATCCAAATTATATGAATGACCTATAATTTACAAGGAAACGAATTGTAATTCAAATAATTTTAGGTTCTCAGTCAGTCAGTCTTAGAAGGTGAAAGATGAATTACCGGGACAGTAAAGAATCTCCCCGGCCTTAATCTTATGCTCCATTTCATTGCTTGGACTTCAGGTCTTTGATGCAACCAAGCCTTAAATGTCATCTTGGATTCTCCTTGTCCACAAAATCCATCAAATGCTTCACTTCCTAGATATGCTGCAAAAGCAATTAAGCGGAAATAGCGCTCCAAGTACTCAGCACCACGGTTCAATGCAACTCTCCTAACTCTAGGCTCTACAAGCTGTTGATTGAATACCTTCCTGTAATGCAGAACAGCTTGACGAATGTTCTGCAGAGCTGAACATCTATCTATAATAGCATCCAAGGCTTCACGACATTCCACACCATTATCAAATAATCTCGTTATCTTCCATAATAACAGGATATCGTTTATGCCTAATGACCGATATGGTTCCTTTCCAGATTTGACATTCATCTTATGTGCTGTGGGCACACAATCACTAGCTCCAGCTTCGTCACCGCTAGAAGTGCCACTGTACACCTCGTCAAGGGACATAAATCCAAACTGCATTCTAATAGGCCTCCCATAGTCGATACGAAGTTTCAGAAGGCAAGCAATCACAGTACCAGTGGTTGTCCTCCCTCTACCCATCTGTGAGTAATCAGAAAATTAAAAATCTGGAAAAGAAAAGTTTCATCCATTTGGTTGAAAAGTTCAACATATGCAGAAACCGCTTTTTTTTTTCCCTTTTCTTTTCCTTTTTTATATGCTTGTCTTTATTTAACTGTTTATAATCATTGGCCAAAAACAGAAACCACTTGAATGAGATGTACGTAAATACCTGGCAATTGAAAACGAAAGCAGTATCTCTGGAGGCAGAGGCAATATTCATAGTCAATGTATCAAAGTCGGAACTTTTGGGAGCTTTACCATCAGTGATGGGCACACGTGCATAGTTAATGGGGAGACCCTCAGCTTCCAAGTACCTGTACACTTCTAGTGATGTTAGAATTGCTTCAGAGCTCACATGTTCCCAAGCATCAAATATTTGCCCATCATCTGTTTCATGAATAACCATAATGGCACCACCATATCTTTCAGCTTCCCGACGAATATCTTCTTTTAGACGAGCCTCCATTCTCTCCACTCTCTTGCGATCGATTCCCTGAAACACCAATATCCCTCTTTCAATTCAAAAGGTCGCTATAGCTACAAAAAATGAAAAAAAAAACACATTTAGAACAATTGGTATTGAAAAGGAAAATATGAGTCCTTGAAAATAATGTATGGTACTGATATTGTGCAGCGGGTTATCATATTATTTGTCCAATGGAAACAATTGGTAAAAAAGTTAATGCATACTCTAAAAAGGATCATCATGGTGAATACCTGCTGAAAGTTTTTCTGTTGGGAATGGAAGAGATCGGTACGTCCTGGTGGACCAAATTATTTATAAAAAAAAATTTGAGGACAGAAAATGTTGGAAGCTTTGAGGAAAATCAATGTGGTACTCCGTACTCCACATAATAATAAAGGAGATCTCCCAAGTTAATGCAACTATAGTGGAATCAAACTATGTGGCCATATATGAAACTATGAAGAAAATCCTTTTAGTTAGATAATATAAGGATAAGATACCATATGGTTGCATTGACCTAGAAAAAAGGTGCACAAGAAAGTTCCTAGAGAATTTATTTGATGAATTTGGGGCGGAAGAGGAACTATAAACGTCTAGAGAGTTTATTTGGTGCATCTGGGGCAAGAAAGGTTTAGAAAGAAAATATATTAATGTCACTGAAGTATGGATGAAGGAATGAAAAAAAAGAAAAGAAAAATAGTGCAAAAGTTAGTTGGTGACAATATCAACGAGTTTCTAATTCTTTTGCATAGGTCTTAGATACATTGATATCTCATCTCAATGAAGGTAAACTTATATCTCTTCTTTGAGGATGAGGTCTAAATGGACTGGACTAAACAAAAAATGCAAATTAAAATTGTGGCAGAAGCCTTGTGCAGTCAAAAGGTTGCATATTAGCTCAATTAACGCCAATTATATGAAATGCAAATTCATTAATAACAAGAATGCATGTGAAGCACTTGTAAAAATTGAGAGAGTACCACAAGGTGATGCCTTTTGATATCCACTGCCTTTTGTCTGCTGAGATTTAAGAGATTCGGAGATATGATAATACTGTGAAAATATTTTTCAGCCATGCAGTACTTGTATGACAGGGAAAAAGCTGAAGAAAATTTTGAAGATAATTAGATATGATTTTTGACGAAGCGGGATGAAGCGACAGGATACCATATGGTTTTTGACGAAGCGGGATGCAGTACTTGTTCCCGACCCACTTTGTGGGAACTGGCTTCTGATGATATATGCATATAATTAGATAAGTATTCAAGCATCAATAATATTCTTGTCAGGGTTTGATAGTCAGTGGTTCTTTGGATTTCAGTCCCTAAAAATTTCAGAAACATTAAACTTGGAGATATAGAGAGGTATTAAAAAATGTTTTGACCAATCCAGTTAGCAATTCTCTGTCTCAAAGTTGGTTCCACTTTTGAGAGGGTCAAACAAATCACTTCCTCATTTTAAATTAATTATCCATAAAGAAGAATCTAATTTGGGGACGGAGAAGACAGAAAGATGATTTTGGGGGAGAATGTGATTTGAAAGTCATATATGATAGAAAAATACCAACTATACATGAAGCTAAATCTTGTGCCAATAAGAAGCAACAAATTCATAGGATGACATAGCTAAGTTGAGATCATTAAAAAATGTAGAGAAAGAATATGACAGTGAATGAACATATATAGGATCAAGCCATATCCAAAATAGAAGATAAAGTGGAAGAAATTTGATTGACATTGTTTTGGCATATTAAACAGAGACCTGCAGTTGTGCCAGTAACTGTAAGAATGTGCAAGATGATGTAGGAAGAGGAACTCAAGAGGCTTACATGAATTTAAAAAAAAAAAGTATTACAGTATGTCAGAAAAGATTTAAAGGCATTTAACTGAAATTAGGATTTTTATAAGTTGCAATAGCACTGCAGGATTCCTGATGTCATTCCGAATTTATGGGATCAAGAATTATTTTTATTTTTTGTTTTTTATTTTTCTTTATTTCTTTCCCATATAGTCTTAATTCTACTTAAATTTTATGATGACGAGATAGAAAGCAATCTGTGTGTGACCACATCATCTTTGATCTTAAGACAACGATGGAAAAACGCAAGAACTAATGCATTACCGTATACTCTAGCATATTCTTGTATGGCCTTTCCACCTCCCGAAGCACAAAAGGTTTACCATTAATGTAGATAACAGGTTCTTCCCTCATGTTGTGCCAAAGAACTGGACAGCCACCCAAGCAGCTACCTATCCTTTGAATAACAGCTCGAATGCCATCAATGGTTGGATTCGCAACACCATAAACAGGAAATCCAGGAATTTCTCTGAAATTAGGTGCACCTTCTACTCTCTCTGGTAAACTCAGGTTCTGACAACCAGGACAGTGGTCACTTTTTAAAACAGTCTGGCTCCCAAGAACTTCCCCATTCCTTAGTGCAGCAACAACACCAATCTCATAGGGACGTCCATCAGCAGATTCAGCAATCTTCATCAGAGATGGTTTCAAACTTGCATAACCAAGTGCTCCCATTGGATCTCTCCTAAGCAATCTGCAGAGAAGCACAATCATTTAACCTGGATTTAAGCAGACTATATCCCTATAATGAGCAATGCATGAAACATTTGCTCCCATATCATGTTCTGCTCCTTGAAACAAAAGCAAAGCCACCCTCATTTGGTGCCTCTGGTGTCCTGATTATTCAGTTCTTCTAAATCCAGCCATCTTATTTGACCTACTAGAATCAGTTTGGTCAACGAGTCTAACTAACACATACTCAATCCTTTACTGGGAGATGCGAGGCCTATGGGACACACAATAGAGTAATTAGTTTGTGTAGCCAAAACAAATAGTACTTCTAAGTTCTAACACCTCGAGGGAAAAATAGAAGCTGATTCTGAGAGACTGAATAAAAATGTGAAGCACCTCACCCAATCTGTTCATCAGAAAAATGTGTCAAAAGCCAAGTTTGTTGATAGGTATAGATCATCAATCACATAGATACAAAAGATAAACCATAAGCAGTCAACAGGTCCAGGTTGACTAGGATTTGTGGAAATCACTTAGGAAGCAATCCAAACTGAAGAATCATAGAAATCAGATCCCACAATGTGATAAAATTCATATAGAATCCAGGAACTGAACCCCTCCATATGTTATGGCGATAAAAGGATGATCATGGGCTGAATGTCAATACAAATAGTTCATAACAAAATTTTATGAATGAGATGTATAAACTGAAACAATGAGTTTGTCTAGGGAAAAAGTTCCCAGATACTTCCAATAGGCTATATCACCCAAAGCAATGAAACTCTAGAAGCAGAGAGTGCTTCCATATTTATAAGTCCCAACAAAGGTTGGACAGCAGCTACAAACCCCAGCATTACGTACACCAACAATAGAAAATTATGAAAAAAAATTCTTGCCACCATAATACAAAAGGCTGTCATTGATTCCCTTCACAAATTTTTTAAAAACAAATTTTTAAGGCACGGTCATTCATGAGGTCCCAGTAATAATGAAAGATATTACTATCATGGAATCCATCACCAATTTGTTAAAATACATTTGTTAAAGACATGGGCATTCAAGGTAGCGTACAATGATTAAACAAAGCAGGCTACTACATCTACAGAAAGATTGATATCCAACCTTTCATGAAGAGGAAAAACTAATCTCAAATGAAAAAACTCGAATGCCATTGGTACGAATATGGTTGGATCTCACTCAGTAAGTAAGAAAAAAAAACTCATTTTATAAAGCCTACTATTGAAGATTTAACAGACTGCTTCCCAATTGTTAAGAACTTAAAGCTTCCTTGATTTCGTGGTGCAAGTATCAGTATAGTCACCTGCGAAGTATGCTATAAAGTTCTGGCCTTGCTCTCATCCAGTCAGCAAAAGTGCTTTGACCAGATGAACTAGGAAATAGTGCCGTTCTCTCTGTATGGATGTACACAGCAAAACATATCAGAAAATAGTATCTTTCCAAGTACTCAACGAAAAATGAAAGTGATGCCTCTCTCTTCATCTCATCTGCTTGACGCAGAATACTATTGCGATAAGTAGCAATTGCTTCCCGTAAGTTCTGTACACAATCCAGAATTGTTGTATCAAAAGAACATAAAATTCAAAGCCATCAGTTGAAAAAAACCATAAAGCTATTGGATTGCCTAGAAGATTTTTTTACCTAAAAATTTTCATGAAAATTCCAAAAAAAATAAGGGCCTAAGAGCCACACCTGCATGGAGGCACACTTGTCAATGACTTTATCCACTTGTCTTTTACCTTCTACCCCGCCCTGGAAGGTTGGAATGATAAATAGAGGATACAGCAGTAAAGATAAAACAATAATGGAGCTTATGTTGAGTACCTCTAAGACCCGAATAAGACTTCTAATGACTGCATATTCTCCCCTACGAATTGCCTCTTCTGAGTTAGGCAAATTATCATTAACATTTGATCCAGCATCAAGAACTTTCCCTGTTGAATTTGTCCTTGGAATACCTGTTATCCACAACCTTAAAAATTTAACACTGAACGAAAACAAAATGCCTCATTCATGTAGTAAAGACAAAATGAATACTTCATACTGAAATACTTCTGGTTCCCGGCAAATAATGGTGACCCTGGACAAAGGAATTGAGAGCCTTCTATAGTTGGCAAATTACCACAAATGTTGAATCCAATGTCATTCCCTCTGAGATTGTTCGTTGCAGTATTACATGACAGATGTACACTAATCAAGCCAAAAGGAAGATTCTCTAGGATAGCCATTAGGCCTGATACCATATAAGGAGTAGAATGTTGGGTAATTGAGAAGCCCAACATTAATAGGATGTGCATAGCCAATACAAGAATGTTACAATAGGCACATAGGAAACCTAGAAAATAAGGTAATGAATGAAATGATCCAATAATATCTGGGACTAGCATTAACAATATATAAGACGAGGTTGATCAAGATCATTTATGCATTTAAAAAAAACCCATAGAGGCAACTAATTCTAAGATAAGTTGTGGATTAATGTATGTTGAAGAGTAATATGGTTTGGCTCTGGTTTGACCAGAAAACCAAACCAAACTTACAAAGTTACACCCCTACATAGCAAAATTTATCAGACCATATGCCCACAAAAAAATATTGGACTGAGGCAGCCTGAATATGAATTTATTATTAATCTGATGCCTTCTATTCCTATTAATCTTCACCATGTGTCATTACAATTAATATGCTAGCTGATTTTCCAAATATCTTGAGGAAAGGTTGAATGATGCTTTGTGTAAGATTATATATGTATATATTACCTTTAAGGAGGAGTGACGTAAACATATAATTCAAGACTCAGGAGTATGTTTATACTTTTCTTTCCCATTATAAATAATAGAGAATAGGGCCAGCTGATCCTAACTTTCTGCTATTCAGCAGTTCTCTCTCTTCTCATCTTTTTTCTTTTCACTCGCTAAACCTTCAAAACTGAAGTAACAGAAAAAAAAATTTGTTGAAATTTGGATGAGCTTTGGGGTTTGGAGTTCTCAATTAAAATAAGGGAAATCTTCCAAGAAATTTATCAATTTACAGTGCACATTAAAATGCACCCCTCCAACAAGGAAAAATGTGTCACCACTAAGAGAGTTGACGAGTCCTGAACTTCACATGCAAGTCTTAGGGAAATCTCACTACCAACCAGCAGACATCATCTGGATGGGTCTTGCTGGTATCAACAACAAGAAAAAACAACCAAATGGAAACAGCAACTAACGATGGCTCTTGGCCCAGACAACTTCCTAGGCGTAGGGGAGATCAGAGCAACAGGGAATGCCTAGACGACGATGCCCATCCTGGGCTGCAGTAAGTAGATCGAGAGGTCGTTCCGCCCCCTGTCCCCTTAATGCATGATACAAAAAGCGAAAATAATACCAGATGCTCCAATTCGATTAAGGTAAATCAAAGTCGCAATGACCATTCCAGTTGTAGTTCGTCCACGCCCCATTTGACAGTTAAAGAGTATCTCTGTATTTAAGTCTGTTCGTGAAATTCTCTGAACCTGAAGATTTGAAAAAGAATATACACTGCATCAGTTGATTATCCTTAGATCATGGTGCAAGATGCATGTTCTGAAAATATTTGAAAATTTAATTTAATCAACAAATGCAGGTATTAACTGATTTGATTATGTTCCATGATCATAGTATCTGACAAAAAAATCTAGGAATACTCCATATTGTGCAGGATGCATGTTATGAAGAAATTTGAAACTTTAATAATCATCAAAAGTAGGTATTAACTACTTTTCATGAACTGACTTGGTAACAATTAATAAGCATAAGAGTGTTCACAGAAGTTTCTCAAAATGAAAGATTTGAAAGCTTTGTTTACTTTTGAAATTAAAGGGCTATGGGCTTAGTGCTGGTGCTCTACATGCTGCACAATAGTTTAAAATCACAGTTTTTGTAACCAGCTGGTGTACGCGCGCGCGCGTGTGCACACACACACACATCTATATTACTATGAAAGTAGGTTTTTGTTGGTCGTGGGCAAGATTTGGGACTTGGGAGAGAAGAGAACCCATAGAAAGGTATTCTCCTCTCTCTCTCTCCCCCTTTCCTGTTTTGTATTTCTTTTCCCAATCGCCTAACAACCGGAAGAGCTTTGTATCTCTTATATCTCCTCTTCTCTCCCGCTCTTCTATTCTGTTTTATCTTCCCAATCAAAGGAGAAAAAGGAAGTGCAAATTGCTATTACACTTCACCCCTTTCTCATCCCCCCCCCCCCTCTCTCTCTCTCTCTCTCTCTCTCTCTCTCTTCCTTCACAGCTCTCTGTTTGGTTTTTTTTCCTTTTCAAAGCAGATTCTGAACAGCATGCACAACATCTCGCACATAATCCATCTACTGTGTGCCATTGAAACTACATAGATTTTGTCCAGCATGAGGCAGAGGCTGTGCATGCTGGACAAAACAAAAAGAAATTTTTTTTTATAGAATCCTTTCTATTCAGTTTCGTTTTTTGCCAAAACTGAGAAATTTTGCAAGCACGGAAAACCTGCTCTATACAATAACAAATTACATTGATCGCTGATCAAAAACTAAAAAGAAAATACATGGTACTAGATGCAAGAAGTACTGAATATATAAAATTGTAAGGAAGACAATAAAATACAAAGAACAAAAGTTATAAGACTATATCAAATGGTCACAATGGTATGTAAACTTTCAAGATGCAAACAGTTATATATGAAAACTTGATCTTGATCTACATAAATCCATATAGATGGGTATACAACATTAAAAATGGTACAGAGCCTGTGATTCCAGCATTCATAGATTCTCCAATGATTCAAATGTATTTTTTCTTTTAAATTAGTGGAAGGTTTCAACAAAGATCTATCTTGCAAAAACTCACCAAAATATCAAAATCCTGTTCCTTCGGTGATTTTTCATCAGTTATAGGCACACGTTCATAGTCAACAAGATACCCTTCTAGTTGCAATTCTTCATACACCTAAGCAGAAGACGCATACACTGCCCTCAGATATACACAAATATACACGCACATATACATATATATCATATATACACTTGACCTTCAATAACTATACCTCTAGAGGTGTCTTGACAGAATCACGTGTCACTGGTTCCCACTGGTCCACCATTTGACCATCTGGCAGTTCATCAGTTACAAGGATCTTATTTCCATATCTGCTATGTCAAATGTGGAAAGAAAATTTCTATCATACAGCATAGGAGCAACAAATGGTCTACAATAATCATTTTAAGTGGCAAACACAATGCGACCAAGAGAAATACCTCCCAGCTTCTAATAGAATATCCTCTTTCAAGCGAGCTTCCATTTGTTCAACCCTGTCCCTGTTGATTCCCTAATTTGATAGGAAAGTTGTTTTCAAACTAAAGAAAGCTAAGATACAAACTTAAAAAAAAATAATGGTAAAATAAGCAAGCTGCAATAAAAACATAAAACCATGGATGCTACTGATAAGTCATATTTCACACAATTGAAAGAATGGCAGATTTACTGGGAAAAAAAAGCAGAAGCATGCACATAGAGGCACATATGCATTTGCACACATATGCACATACACAACTAAATAAATACTCTTCTTGCATAATGATGGCGTCAAACTGGTGCTTTATCTACGAGTCTATGCTACATGGACATGTCCACTACATAGATGAATCACATATTCACTGCATTGATGAATCACATTTTGTGCAAATAAAAATTGTGATACCAATACATACGAACTCACATGGCAACTGTTTGCCATCTCCCACTCAAAAATCTTTGAGGCAAGCAACACAATGCTAGGTGCTTCAAAAACCTAAATGTTGCTTTTGTCTTTTCATAAAATGAAGGCCTACAAACTTACTGTATTTCATTCTTATAAAACAATTACAAGGCACAAGCATGGAATCACCGATGAAGATAATGAGACTTTAAAAGCTGTCTTGTTCATAATTTTGTGTTTGCATATTTAACTATTCCCTACCTGTTATCCAATAGCATTCTTTCCAAATCAAAATTATAGAAATTGTCAATACATTAATATTTGTTTTTGATTGGTTTGTCAATACATTAATATCCTACATCCTCAAATCCATTTGTGTGGTCTGCTGAATCAAACACCTCAAACCCACACCAAATCTTGACACTCACACCCATACCAAGAGTTGTCAAAATATCTGGGCGAACCTAAGCCTACTTGCCAGTTAGCTACACAATCTAGGTGGTTCGGTGCTCACCCAAGTAGGAAGTTTATATAATTATGCTATTGATTCTAAGATACTATTAATGATAATTTATAAAGTAATAAATGTTAATAAAGATTAAGTAAGTAATAAGCCAATAGAATTATATCATTAGTTAATTGATTTAAAAATAAGAATAAATTAACATAATTATATTAGTTATGAGTAAAATTTAATTACATAGTTATAATGAGTATAAAATACAAATAATATAACTAGATTATCTATAATAAGTCTTGAGAAAAGAAAATAGAATAAGTCACATATAAGTTAATAGTAATTAATTATGTTAGCAATAACTGCTTCTGATCACAAAATTTTAATTAGAGCACATATAATACTAATAAAAATATATCCTACGGAGATATATTATTAATTGATGTAGCTTAAGAATTCTATGATTAAATTCTCAAGCCGGTATACCAAGGAATTGCAGAACAGAAAACTCAAGATAAAGACCCAAGGAAAGGAATCTCTCCTTTGAACTACTTATTTTGCTGTATAATTCTGTGTCTTTTATTATGAAACAGTTCCCATAGAGGAGTCTCCCTAAAGAGGTATTAAAAACTTTCTAAAACTATAATAACGAAACTATAGCAACTCTCCTAATGCTGAAATAGGAACTATCCTAATACTAAAATAGGAAACTACAGCAACCTTCCTAATGCTGAAAAAGGAAATAGAAAAACTTTTCTAATATTGAAATAGGAAACTAACGGAATAGGAAACTAATAAAATAGAAACTATTTAAAAACAGAATTTCAATTGTCAAGATAGCTTGTAGCTTTATTTGGTAGCTCCTAAAATCTTCTGCATCAATAATTCTGATTACAAATAAAAATAAAGAAAACAAATAATGTAATCAAATTATAATTAACAAATCAATACAATGATATAATCATATTAATAATATCTAATAGTTTTTTAAAAAAAGGGACCATAACCCAGTATAGGTCCTACCAAAGCAAGGTCCCAAGATGGATAGAATGGTGGCAAATCTAACTTCCAAAATTTTATGCAAAGTGGTTCTGCCTGGACTTGAACCCATCTTCTTACCATAACATGATGAAGGTCCCCTACCAAAGCAAGGTCTCAAGATCAAGGTTTACAATGTTGTTTCGAACAACATTTCACTAGGTGTTGTTGGTGAAATGTCGATGAAATTTTGCCAAAATGAGGGAAAAATCGCCAGACATTGAAAAAATAGAAAAAAAAGCTATAAAAAAAAAGTTACTGACATTCGCTAAATGTCGCCGAATTTCGCTAAATGTTGCTGACATTTCGCCAACATCAAGGAAAATCTGTAACTTTTACACGAAGTCGCCGAAATGTCAACGACATTTCACCACATTTCGCTAAATGTCGCCAACATTTCGTTGACATCAAGGAAACCAAGAAAACTCCTTTTCCAAGGTGGTTTCGTGTCACCACCTTGGAAAATAGTGAAAATGTCAAAATGTCGTGACATTGTAAACCTTGCTCAAGATGGATAGAATAGCAGTAGATCTAACGTCTGAAATTTTTGTGAAAAGTGAATACGCTTTGACTTGAACACCTGGTCTTATGCTAGTTTAATAATACTAATAATAATTATAATATTCATGATGATGATAATCGTCATGATAATCATAATCATAATCATAATCATAAACAAAATAATAATAATAATAATAATGAAGATGCCGATGACGATAACAGTTGTAGTAGTAGTAGTAGTAGTAGTAGTAGTAGTAGGTGCTTAATATGTAATGGTAGTAGTATACAAAAGATAATATGATGACAATGATAATGATGATAATAATAGTTTTAGTAGAAGTAGATGCTTTTAACAACAGTGGTTGCATCTATCCAACTCACATTCTTGAGTTTTAAACTTTTAAAGTCTCAGTATCAAATGCTAAGTTGAATGATACTTAAAACCGTGCACCTTTTAGTTGAATTATGCAGTCAATACTGTCAATTATCAGTTATGTCAAGCCTTACTTGGTAAAAATAATTGCATTTTCAATTGTAGCTGTTAACACAAATTTTCGTGTCTAAAATAAAAGACAAGAAAATGTAACAAATAACAATTTGTATTTGAAAAGAAGAAATGGGTTATAATCTTTGTGATTCTCCTCTGATTCGATCTCCTTAATGGGTCTTTGATCCAAGGGCTACACTAGCTTGATCTTGAACAAACTTCAATATTCAATTCGAGGGCTGAAAGAGCTTGATCTCGAACCAAACTTCGATCTCTGATTCGGGGACTGCAGGGCTTGATCTTGAACCAAACTTCGATTTTTGATTCGGGGGCTGCAAGGCTTGATCTTGAACCAAATGTAGTTGTAGAATGATCTTTTTTGTGGTTTTGATTTGTCTTCTCTTTTCTCGAAATATGGGTAAGAGAAGAGAAAACAATATGGATTTGATGTAGACTTGAATGAATTTCTTCAAGCCTTTGAATTTCTGCAGAGTTTCTCCAAGCTTTAGGCAAAACTTCTATAGCTTGAATTCGTCTTTTGATTTCTGCAGAGTTTCCCCAAGCTTTAGGCAAGTCTTCTAGAGCTTGTTCAATTCTCCCTTCTTCTCATTGAGGTCCTCTATTTATAGGCAAAGGTCATGAGCACTTGCCTTAATATGAGGATCTCTTTTGATTGAGAATTTCCTTATGAGAGTGTGTCTCATTTGGCAGAAATTTGAATTTGATTGAGCATACCATACTGAGAAATTTCTTTGCTTTGATTTTGGCATTCATTTGAATATTGAATTATTTCTTAATATTCTATGCCATTTTTGGGGTTGTGACTTTCCTTTTTTGGATCATCACAACTTTGTTACCAAAAGACATCGATATTGTTTTAGTAACAAATATAACCCATATCTTGCTTTGTGGAGCCCATTTGAAGTTAATGGGTTGGATTTGTAGGATGCTTGTCTTGACTCGTATTTCATAATTTAAGGGTCGAACCATTATTTTGTTTAACCCGGCTTACTTGTTTGGTTAAGCCCTGGCCTTGGATTTGATTTCATTTACCAAAGTCAATTATTTGACTTGGTCAACTTTTTGACTTGATAACACAAAATTTTTAGTGTCTACAGTAACAACCTAGCTAGGCCTGCCTCCTTATACGCTAGCAATTGACTAAGTGAGGTAGTTCCATAGACTCATTTATCCTTCATGACCCACCTGCTATTTTTAGATTTTATTTCCAAATGATAGGAATTATTATGTGTGGATCATATGGGTGATTGTAAGTGCATGTGTGATATAAATATTACAAAATTTACATATATTTTTATTAGTAAGTTATTTAATTTTATCATAAAAATTTTCACTGTATTTGATAATGAAATATAATTCTAAAAAAGGTCATATAATTTCATTTTTCTTATAGTTTTTTTTATTAAATTAATCCATTGGAGATAGTGATGAGAGAATTGTAGTCCTATTAAAGTGATTACGTTGAAGAGTGTAATTAGAAGATTGCTATATAGGATGTAAAGGAGAGAAAGATGGATGATAAAAAGAAACACAACTTTATATTAGAATGGGAGAAAGGAAGCAATGCATCTAGAGACACATCAAATGAGAAAACAAAAAAGCTTTAAAGAGAAAAAGAACAAGAAAGATGATACATTACATGAGAATGCAAGTGTATTTTGAATTTTTTTAAAGTTAGATTACTATCAAATTTTGAAATTCATGATCCAGTTTCACTAATACTCAAATTAAGGCTTCCATGTACTCTAAATTGTCAAATTTATGAATTCAGAGCAGTTGCATTCACATACTATAGCAAATTAGGTATAAGTTCATGGATATATCATTCAACTTGGCAAGGAAGCAACTTTTGTTAAGAATCTCTCCCTATTAGCTGCAAACATGTAATAGACCATTGCACATGCCTATGCAAAAGGGACAAAGTAAAAGGGTAAAATTTAAATTACAAAAAAAAAAAAAAAACATAATATTAACAAGTGACATTACATACTAACAAATAACATAACCCAGCATTTCACATATTATACATAATATGATAAAGAAAAAGAACTATTCTTGAAATTGAAGACAGATCTACATAAAAATAAAACATTATCCCATTTAAACCAAACAAGAGTTTCTTTAAGTAAATGTCAACATACTGTATACTCAAGGTTGGAGAAGGGCCTCTCCACATCGCGCAGAACAAATGGACGCCCATTTATATAAACTACCTATTTTAGAGACAAAAAGGAAAAGTCAGTTAAATTGAATTCAAAGTTCTTAATTCCAAATGTTTGAGAGCTCTCAAGGCATTTGCCCAAACAAAGTACAAATGAGGTGCCAATTCTAAAATGTTTTCATAATAATGAAGTTAGTGATCTTACCGGTTCTTCTCGAAGATTATGCCAAAGTACATGTGTTTGCTTCCCATTTTTTTGAGCCCCTATATGGTCAAGAACATTCCGAATACCATTGATGGTTGGTATTGCAACACCATGGACATGTAATGAGTCAGCCTGTTTACAATCACAAGGACAGTGACAACGGAATTATAAAACAAAATGCATATGCATGATGAACTTAAGCAAAAGTTTTCCTTGCTACTCACATCCATATCAAAAGCACTCAAATTAAAAGGAACAGCATAAAGATAATATACAAATATAAGCAATCCTGAACCTAGTACAGACATACATATATATATATGATCGGCTAAATGTTGCCTGTATATATAGATGATCTTACTCAGGGGCCAGAAAATTAGCTTAGGAGAGGCAAACAATAAGTCAAAATAAATTTTACATTAGCATTCAAATGTTTAAGAAAAATTACTTTTAGGAAAAAAAATTATGAGAAAGGGTCACTTTTGGCCGTACTTATAAAAATAGTTCATCAAAAAGCTCCTTTCCATAAAAAGGGTCACTTTATAAAAAAGATTTGAACTATAGGATACATTTACTATAGCTACGCGAGATACAAGTGCAGCCTGCTTGGGACACGAGCTCATTATACACGGATTACTAGAGCGTGTGATGCACTCGTGTCTAACATAGGATACACTTGTATCCCACATACATTGCACTCATGTCCCAAGTAGGCTACGCTCGTACCCCACATAGCTATAGTAAAGTGAAACTATTACTAATTTTGTTTTGAAAACTGAGCCTACAAGTCAATAATTTTTTGAAAAGTATGTTTTAAATACACAGGTTAAAAAGTAATCTTTTCCATAATTTTTTGGGGGGGAAATTGCTTTAAGTTATGGTGATCCTAAATAATATTTAAACTGTAATAATAAAATTTGAGGGGGGGCGGCAATTCCACAATTGGCTCTGCTCTTGATCTGACTGAACCATAAACATTGACACTATTATCATGATCATGTTATCTTGCCAAGAGTAATACAGCAGGTGTTTTAAAATAACATGTTAAAGACTCAGAAATAACTGTACAATAACAGTATAAAAAGAAAAAAAAACAAGTGAAAGTTATTTTAGCATCCTTTCTGATGAATTATTTATTAAAATGATCTGACTGACTATAAACACTGGCACTATCATTGTGATCTTTTAACATGTTATACAGCAATATCAACAAAAACAACAACAAAATGATTTATTCCAGGGGTTCCAAAAGAACATGATAACAAGCAAAAGTTATTTTAGCATCCTTTCTGTTATGAATTATTGATTAATTCCTTCAAGTGAGGTACATGTTTAGTGCTTGTTTAATATAGGTTCCTCCAAAGTAAAGCACTTTTGTGTAAAGGGCCTTGCAAAAAAGGGCTTTGAATCAAATCCACTGGCCAAGAAATATGTTTGTTGCCACCAAATACCAAAACAATTTCAATGAATATTTTTTTTAGATGAATAATGAAGATGTGTGTGTGTGTGTTAGAAAATGTAATGTATAGCAGACCTATGCAAAGGATAAGATACTACTCATAATAATACATCTGAATCCCCCATCGTGAACATCCAAAGACCCCCAATATATCACCAACCAAAAACCTCCCTAAACCCTCATTATCTCCAGAAACTTCCCCTCTAATGCACCAGAGAAAAACTCTGTCCAACGAATATTCAAATCAATTTCCCTATCCTCTACCAAGTACCAAAAAATTTTCTTATAAGATTGCTTTTGGATCCTTTAGTGTCGGATATCCTTTCTAGGAATTCCACAAGTCTTACATTGTACTTTGCGACCTTGTGGTCTAATGGGATATTAGTGATGATCATGTGATTGATTTACATTGTACTTTGAATTCTATTGCTTAAAACTTCATATCTCTGTTTACTAATTATTTTTAAATTTTCATATAATTGTTATTCTTGTTAAATGTTAGTGTATGCTTCTATCGCATTATTTATTAATTTTTTGTCGTATTACTGTTGATAGAGAAGCATGCTCTCTTATTTTCAACTTTATTATAGATGGTATTTATTACATTATGAATGGAATTTAGGGAACATTTAGAGTAAATATTTGATTCATAATATTATATATGCATTGTATGTAATAAATTAATAATACTTGTATAAGGAGTCTCAATGCATGTAATCATATGGGGTGTATTATCCCCACTTATTGAGTTATGACTTATGAAAACTCATCCCTTACCATTTTGCAGGAAATTTTCAGAACAGTGGAAATGAATGGGAGTGATGAACTAAAGTAATTGTGTTGGGGCTGATCTGATTGTGAACATGTTATTTTATTTCAATGAAACTTCTTATTTTGTTTAAAGCGACATTCAATGGATCTCTTGAATCTTGATTTTTACCTTTGCTTCACCTTTACTACTACCCGTTCTAAAGCTCCACTCCATACACTCAGTTTTAGTGACGTATTTTAAAACCTTTTGATTAAGATATCCCTCTCTAACATCAATTTTACAGTTACTCTCTTCCTAGTTTGGTCCATCAAAACTACATCATCTACAAATACCATACACAAAGTAAAATCCTCTTAGATATAAGAAATTAAATGATACAATTCTAGACATCTCCATTATTTTTATATATAAGCACTGACACACATTTCCTCCGAGCATTTGCTAATTTTCTAGTCCTTAAAATTTCATTAAAAATAATTTGCTCCATGGTATATTGATTTCTCTCAACTTCAATACTCCTATTTTCATCTTGCCTCTTATGGAGCTATGCCCATCCAAGATCAAGTTGAACTTTAGCAGAAGCGGCTTATGGAATCTATGTCCATTTGGAATTGGTGGGGTATTTAGACATGAAAGGAAGAACATTGTCCACAAATATTCAGGGCATGTCAAACTGGGTAACTCCATAAGAACCAAGTTAGTTTCACTCATTACAAGCTTGAAGGAGGTAGTCTCAATGGGCTTTAGAGACTTGTAGGTGGATAAAGACTCATTAAAAGTCATATCAGAATAATAGATAGCCTAGAAGGTGCTTGGTGTCTAACCTAACTAGTTTGTTTGGCTAGAATCCTAACTAGTTGATTGAATATCTCATTCCATTAATTATCGAGATCTACCCAAGACTTAGCTACACCATTCACTAGGGATGAAGTACACAGGCTATCCTATTTTTCAGGCATACCATGAGATGTGATTTCTAGGGAGGAAAGAAAGAGTATTGGTCTTTGTACATTAGCGTTTTGTCTTACCTGCAGTTAACAGATCTTACTAAATCCATGATTTTCACCTAAAATAAAATAACATCACTCTTGATATATCTAACTTGATTTAAAATATTTATCTAACTTGATATATCACTCTTGATATATTTTACACCCTTTAGACTCTAATTTGACAGTTTGGTATCCCATTCCCTCGCTAATACATTATTTGGGAAACCTTAGTAAGGCCATGATGAACCACATAGTATGAATAGCTGAATGGGAATGCATAGACATTTTCAAATATCCTCAAAACAACAACAAGTGATTCTAGCCAACATCTAATGCAGACAAACAGGATTACCACGCTGGGCCCAAAAAATAATGGACATATAGAATGTTTGAATAATGAGAATATTGGCAAAAAGATGACTCCTATGGATGTTACAACCCAACAAGACACAAGCAATGAAGGGTGCACAATTTGCAACCCCTGTGATAAGAATTAAAACTGTGTATAACCTGAAAAATTTCATCATCATCATAAGCCAGTTCCCACTATAGTGGGGTCGATGACATGAATCTTGTCTCTCCCTCCCGCTCTATCAAAAATCACATTCTCAATTAATCTATGTTTTTGTAAGTATTTTTTTTTATAGATTCCATACATGCTTTTTAGGCCTGCCTACTCGCTTAGATCCTTCAATATGTTAACTCACACACCTTTTAACAGGTGCATCTCTTGGCCTCTGCTTCACATGACCAAACCACCTTAACCAGTTCTCCTCCACTTTATCCCTAATGCATGCTATGACTAACTACTAACGAATGTCTTCATTTCTTATTTTATCTTTCTTAGTTTTGCCACAAGTTCATCTTAGCATCCTTATTTAGGTAACACTCATCTTCGGAACATGTTAATTATTCGCCACCCAACATTCTGCCCCATACAACATAGCTGTTCTAATCATTGTCTTATAAGAAAATGTAATAAAAAATAAGGGTAGTCCAGAAAGAATGGTCAAAGACACATCTGTAACACACAAGCAACGAAGAACACAAAGTAATCCAACTACCTGATTAGAACTTAGGATCATTAATGTAGTGTTTTTTTTCCTTGTCCTCCTATGTTCACTTTACAGCGACGTTGAGTAAATGTTTTTGGAATAGCTTTTGTGCGTTAGTGCGTGTATTTGCACGGGCGTGGTGAGAGAATAATGAGAGGCTGATTGAAGAACACAGGGTCCTTTGAGACCAACGGAAGAGGGGAAACAAAAGTCAAATGCCGATGAACATTAGAAAATAAAAGATACAGAAACAGGAAAAACAATGTACCAATAAAGTGACTTGCCCCAATAATAAATAGAGGAAAAGAAAACAAGTGCATAATAGGGTAATAAAGAATAGGAAGCGAAAACAGGGCGATAGGTGGGTTGGACTAGGTGCAGACCTGACGGTAATTGGGAGCGCCATCGATCTGAGGTGATAGCCGCTTGTTTTGGCAGCCGGGGAAATGGTCGCTCTTGAGAATTGTCTTCTTGCCAAGAACGGATCCTCCTCTTTGTTTCATAACCTGTTCCGGCTCTTTTGGTATTGACATCGTCATTAAAAATTTCTCTCTTTCACCTCTTGTTGTCTTCGTTGCGAGGGATATTAAACTAGTCATCATGCCCCTCGGCCAAGCAGGGACAATTGATGGTAGCGGACACCACCAGTACAACAAGACAGATGGTATCGAGCAACCGCCACGAGGATGAAATGGAAACAAGAAAAAGAAAAGAAAAGTGAAAAAAGCACATTAACTAATCAGGAGAAAACAATCCTGTAGAGAGATAAAAATGAGAGATGGGAACAGAACATACAGAGGATAAGTACAGGATAGGATAACATGGTAGGAATATAGTGAGGGAGAAAAGAATTTGTTTCTGTGTAAAGATTCGATTAATAAAGCCGAAGTTGCAATGCTGTTGCGAGAAGAAGACGTTTTCCTGGAGTTTGGAAGTTGGCACCATGAATCTGTACTTGAAAGAGCAACGTGAGAAGCGTGTCCGAGTCCGAAAGGCTCGAAAGAGGAAAAATTGGTTTTGGGAGTGTAACGTGAGAAGCGTGTCCCAAAAGGGGAAAAAATAAAAGCCACGAAATGTGTCCCAAGAGCTCTACACGTTCTTACCTCGGAATACATTTCCTCTTATCTAAAATCCGATGACGCCGTGATACCAGATGGGGTCTCACTTATTTCGTGCGTATAATACGAGAGTGTCACTTGAGACTGTAAAGAAACAGTATATGAGACCTCCAACAAGACATTTCTTCTTTCCATAAAAAAAAAAAACAAGACATTTCATCTGCGAAGTGAGGTTTTCTCACCGGTGCGAAGCATGCGATAACTGGGGCTTCTAGGAAGCGTCTGATTTCGGAACAAGTTTGCAAGAGCCTGTTCGATGTTTGGCTTCCAGTGGGTGACGTTTGACTAGGTTTTGGCGCTTAGGTGTTTCGACGAAGGAACGACACTTGTGTTTCATTTTCTGATAGAAATCCAAGGAGAAGATGATGAAGAAGGGGATGGGACTGACGCCGACGACAGCGTCGGTTGGCATCTGCCGGACATTGTTTGGTCCAATAGCCAATGTCGACCGCTAGCTGGTCCTCGGCCTCAAAGCTTCGATCTCCATGAAATCTATCTTGTTTTTTTGGTCTTTTGTCTAGATTTGAACAGTCTAGGTGTTGGTTCTTTAATCGTTGTGTTCAATGCCAGAGTCTTGGATCAGATCTCCAAGACCAGGGGTTTCCTTTTGACTGTTCAAGTGATGTTTGTTCCCAGTTTTCACAGAATGCTTCCATTACCTTAAGTTTGTCTCTGCACTTTGTTTTGGTGAGGATCCGTACTCCAATCACTCCCTGTTTTGTCGCCTATCTGGTGGCGGTAATTTCCCCTTTAAGGGACCTTTCAATCCGCAGGAAAGCGGACCCTATATCAGGCATACCTTATGGTTTTCCATTTGGTTTTTTGGCTTTTGCCATTTGCTTGAATTTCTTTATCCATGCAGACACACATCTTAAGGTTACTGGGAGTTTTTCTTTATATCCGGTCATGGACATCACTTCTGTTCTTGGTCGGTTTTTGTGTCTAATGGTGGCTTCGGCCCTTCTTAATGTATTGATCTCTGTTTTGAATGAAATGAAATAGCTTCGGCTTTTTACCAAAAAAAAAAAAAGACATATCGAGTCGCTAAGGGAAAGTCCATGACACCTCGCCTCCAACGAGTCATTTCAAGTTGTTCAAGTTGTCTACCGTATACAATCCTATGAATTCCCTTGGAAATCTTATCCTAAAAGGAAAATAAGTCTGATGTTTATTTGTATACACCAACAAGGTATACCGTTTTCCCTCTGAATAGACCTGTACCCCTACATACTACATGTGCGCGGGGTCAAATCGGGGCACGGCAGGGCACATGGATTCTCATGCGTGCCTCCGGGAGGGTAAAACGGTAATTTGGAGTCGCCACCGCCTGATGGAGTGTAGGCGGACACCTGGGTGCCTAAGTTGGTCTATTGGGCTGATCTGCGGCTTGAGATTCTAAGTAAGGTCTTGGTTACGGTCCGGGGAAGTCCGTAGACACCCCGGTTCGCCCCGTCAGTTGATGGGTCCCATAGGTTTATCCTGGTTTGAGTCAACTTGGTCTTTCACTCACTCGTTTCCTAATCCAGCATGCAATTTTGTTAGGTCTGGCAGGACCACTTGAGTGGTGTGGGCCCTTTTAATTAATTTTATCTTGTTTAATTAGTGCGAACTGAGTCTGATTTGGTGGGCTCTGTCGGAAGGCCCACGGATTCCTTGGTGGGCTTGGTTAAGCCCACATGTCCCATGGTGGGCCTCAGTCTAAGCCTAGGAGGCCCTTTGGGCTTTGGTTAAGTGAGTTGATTTTATTTTAGTGGCTTAGATTTGAAGATTAAGTGATTTCCATGCAAAAGGTGGGTTTGCATTGGTTTGTGGGCCTCTGGGTGGGCCCCCATGATGGTTGTGTTAGCACCTATTTTTGCACCCTTAAAATAAAGAAAAATGAAAAGTCAAACCTTGAGGGGATCAAAAAATTGACTTTTTGATTCAAGTGAATTTGGCCATCAAACTTCATCTCATTGAACAAAGCATTTCGACACGGTTCTAACGCAATTGAGTTTGCTAGGATTGGAGTCTGGATGAGGAAGTTATGAGTCGGTCAAACTTTTGGGGAGCGAAAAGTTGACTTTTTGCTTGACCCCAATTCAGCTGTCCAAAGTAATCCCAATGAATAGGTGGTTTCGAGCTGATTCCAACGATACTAAGTTTGCTGAAATCGGACACCAGATGAAGAAGTTATGGGCAGTTGAAGTTTCAAGAAAACTGCCCGTTTGGCAGAATAGCAGCAAAAAAGCAAAATGAATTAATAAAATCAATAAAAAAACATTTAATAAAACATATCTTAATATTTTAACATTTAAATAAAAAGTATCTTAATATTTTAATAATATAATCATAAAGAATCTCAGATTTTTTAATAAAATATTAAGAAAATCGGATAAAAATCTTTAATTAAATCAAATTGAATAAAAGATTTCAGATCCGGCATTTAAAAAACGTGCTTAACCGCACTTGAAGTACGGTTTAGTCTGAACCGTGCTTCAAATATGGTTTTGATCTTCTAGAAGGTGGACGCGTGTCCTGTACGGCGACAGCTGGCAGATTCGCACAGATTTGCACGTGTTGAATGCCAACCGCACTTAAAGTGCAGTTTTTGATTTTTTAGTGCAATTTTATCACAACCGCACTTCAAGTGCGGTTGTGACCAAACCGCACTTGAAGTGCGGTTCTGGCACTTTTTTGCCTATAAATAGAGGGCCAGCCCCCCCCCCCCCCCCCCCCAATTTGGAGTAAGCTGGCCCCCTCGGTCCCCACACCCTCTCTCTGCCTTTTGTTTGTCTGAAAATTTGCTGAAGTCCTGTCTCCCTCAAAACCAAACCTCAAATCCCCAAAATACCCTTACTTTGCTCAAACCTTGCCTAAACCCTCTCCTTCCACCTATTTGACAAAGGAACCCGTCAAATCCCTTTCGAATTCAATCTGTGAAATTTAACGGGACGCGGAAGCGCTGCCGAAATTACTAAGAAACCACAAAGCACAATCAATCAACAAGAAGGCCACATTGTAAGTATTTCTGTAATTTTTGCAAGTAAAGTATAATTACTTTTAACATCTCTTTGTATTTTTATTTATCCAAATGCTTATAACCTGTTTGTTGCTTATTTAAGGCCATGAAAGGCTAAAATTCAGGTGATTACTTCATTAAAAGGGAAGAGACTATCCATGAGTTAACATGGATATTTTAAACTAACTCATTTTGCTATAAGGGTTTTTTTTTTAGAACTATTCCACCCCTGTAATTTCCCCTTTTCCCTCCTGGAAAGTAACTGTGATTGACCAAACAAAAAAAGGAGAAGTGAGCCCGTGACTACAAAGAACATGAAAAGAGAAAGATGGCTTTTTAAACCAAGATGAAGAGAATGGAAAATATTGAAGGCACTGGAACCACCACAGAGGTCGCCGGAGCACCCAAGGAACACGCCGGAGAGGTCCCAGCCGGAATCGGAACCAAAAAGCAAAATAATGTAAAAACCGCATACTCAGAACGGTTTCGATCAAACTGTAGAGAAAGTGCGGTTGTCTCCTGA
The DNA here is from genome assembly GCA_947561395.2 of Buxus sempervirens. Lineage (NCBI taxonomy): Eukaryota > Viridiplantae > Streptophyta > Magnoliopsida > Buxales > Buxaceae > Buxus > Buxus sempervirens. The sequence goes on from OX387195.1 coordinate 32,915,033, forward strand.
AAATGACTAAAAAATTAGTTTTTCAACCCGGTTGGATTTGTTCCGACCTGAAAACTTAAAACCCGACCCAATAAGTAACTTGGACTTCTTTAAGTCCATTTTTGGACTATGGGCCCAGATGGGCCCACCAAGACCACCTTGGGCCACTCGTGGGGCCCACCTTTGACCGGCCTAAACTAGGCCCGTTTTCAATAAAACGGGCCCAAGGCCACTTGACTCCTAGCTAATGGGCCCATTCCAAGCCCACTAAGCACAAACGAAAATTGTAAATAAATAAAACTTAATAAAATAACCAAAAGGGGTTACCCAATAACCCTACTGGGCCCTAAGCCCAACCATGGCTACCCACGGGTCTTCCAACGGGACCTGGGTCCGACCCACTTCACTTAAATAAAAGATAAAATCAAAATAAAAGGGACCCACACCTTCAGAGGGCCCCGCCAGACCTAATAAAACAGCATGCTAGTCTAGGAAGGGTGAAAATTTACTCAAAACCAGGGAGACCCGAGGGACCCGTCAAACCGACGGGGCGGACTGGGGTGTCTTAGGACTTCCCCAGACGTAACTGAGGACTTAGCTAGAACTCTGAAAAGCCGCAGACCAGACCTAGACCCGGATAGGGTAAAAACCATGTTTGCCTGCACCTCTCAGGCAGTGATGACTCCGAAAGTCCCGAGGCACGCACGAACACCACGTGCGCCCCGTGTGCGATCTAGATTTAGGTGTGCACAGGTTGCCAAAGTATTTTTAAATTATCTTGTTTAAATTTGCCAAAGTGTACTGGACATTTGGGCTTGGGGCCCGTGGTCCAGTTTTGGGCTTGAAAGCTTGGATTCCTTGAAGCTTAGGGTTTGCACCCTTACTTGGTTCGGTTAATGGGCTTTGGTGGGCCCGAAAGGCCCTAGCCCTAGGTCTCGGCCAAACCACGCAATTTAAACACATCATTCCACAAATCAAGTTCAGGTGGGCCGCATTGGGTTTGGCCTGCCCGATTTGGTTAGATTGCTTAAGTTGCTTATTTTCATGCTTTAGGGTTTATTGGGCTTGGTGGGCCCCGTTGGAAGGCCCACTAATGTACCGAATTAGACCGGTGGTCCATGTCCCATGTTGGGTTTCCGGACGACCCGAAAACCCTCTCGGTTCACTTGGTTTTATTGTAAACATCATAAAAAATACAACCAAATCAAGAAAACACAAAATGGCATTTTGCCATGTAGCCGACCCTTATGGTCGGCTACACACACATTCTAATGTATCCGACCATGAAGGTCGAATCCAAAATGGTCACAGGTGATCTGACCTGAGTTGTCGGATCACCCTCAACTTGCTTTTTTCGGGGTTTTGGCCTTGGGGTAGTTCTTGTGGGCTTCCTAAGAGTCTTCTATAAGTTTTGTGGGCCCTTGGGAGGGCCCACATGGGTTCAGACAAGGGGGATCATCTCTCTTGATCCCTTTTGGGGTTTCTCAACAAGGGTAAAGGTGGGAGACATGGGAAGTCCTCTCCGCTGTGGATCATGTATGTTAGTGAAACAAGGACCAAAGTGTCCCTGCTTTGGGTTTCCATGGCTCCAGAGACAGCAAGCATACTTAATCAAGAAAATCCGAGCAAGCAACAAACCTGAATCCATACTTTCGAGGCATGCAAATCACATGCTTCTTTATGCATGTTCCAGACATTGTGGGTGCATGTGCACATGGGAATATGGTAAAAAAAAGTAAGCATGAATGACCTAGCATGCCTCTAACTTTGAAGGGAATTAGTGCATGCAATATGTGAATAAAAGAAGCTAACCACGTAATCATGCTTGGGTGGCATGCATGCTGGAGGAGGGTGAGGGCAGCAGCTGTTGGGAGGGGGTTAGCATCCTTCTAGGGCCCGGAAATAGTGAGAAAGTGGGGAGGGGGAGCATGGCAATAGGAAGGCTTACTCATGATACAAGCACCACAAGTACAACATACAAATCACACCTAATGAAGAAGGGAAATGAGTGCTGCTGCTGCTGCCAGCAGCAGCTCTAAAGGTACTGTGGATGCTCACTAATTTGTCATAAAAAGACCTCCTGGGATGTTAAGAGTAGCAACTACAAATGGGGGGAGGGGAGCATGTTAAAATCAGTAAACAGAGAAGAGAAGTGGTTTGCTTTCATGCTTTCGCAGCAACATACAAGGGAGAGTGAACCCCTCCTAGGCATACCTTGATGAAACCATTTCATATTGGAGGGTGTGGGTGTGTGCTCCTTGCACTCAAGGAATCAAGAAAGCATATGAGGTAAACCACAAGCAAAACTAGGTGCATGCAAAGTGAAATCAGAAAAATTATGCACATGCAAAAAAAAGGAACACAAGAAGAGAAAAAACGATCACATGTAACACCTACGAATTCTAACAAGATTTGAAACCAAATGCCTCATGCTTAACCCACGAAAACTTAAAGAAAGGAAGGAGAAGGGGGATTTTTATGGGGTACATTGTAGGTGATATCAAGGAGGACATTCTCCTTGCAAACAATAAAAGAAGGCCTCATAACAGTAGTTAAAATGACTTAAAAAAATGGTGATGGATCATCTCTCACTCTCATGAACCTAGACATATGCTCATCTTACCTTGGAGATCCTCAGGTCACCAAGAATGGAAGGAAATGCATGCAATATGGACACTTAAGCGAGCTTGTAGCAAGGAGGAAAATCCAGCACATTAACATGCTTAAAGTACTCCCATTTTCATATATATGGTGTGAATAAGGATGGGGAACAATACCTTGGGGGTCTTGAGCTCTTGTGCAAGGTGGAGACAACTCCTTGAAGAACCGATAGTGGCTGGAAGACCTTCCTCCAGCAGCAACAGCAAATGGCCTTCACTTGCTTGGGAGAGGGTGGGAAGAAGGGGTGAGCTTGAGAGAGAAGGGAGAGATGGAAGAATGGAGAGACCAAAATGAGCTAACCCCTTGAACGTATGGGTGTTTGGGGTTTTTATAATGTAGATGATGTATGGGGGGGTGCATGCATAGAGAGAGAGAGAGAGAGAGATGCATGCATGGATGATGATGATGCATGCCCATGTGGGAGAGAGAGAGAGAGAGATGCATGCATGGATGATGGTGATGATGCCCATGTGAGAGAGAGAGAGAGAGAGAGAGAGAGAGAGAGAGAGAGAGATGCATGCATGGATGATGGTGATGATGCCCATGTGAGAGAGAGAGAGAGAGAGATGCATGCATGGATGATGGTGATGATGCCCATGTGGGAGAGAGAGAGAGAGAGAGATGCATGCAAGGATGATGGTGATGATTCCCATGTGGGAGAGAGAGAGAGAGAGAGAGAGAGAGATGCATGCATGGATATGCCCATGCATGCCCATACGAGACATCAATCATGAGCAAATCTTGATATTTGTGGATTGGTCCCTGATACATTGGATATTTACAGATTTAGTCCCTGATACTTTTGGACATTTACAGATTTAGTCCATGATACTTTGGATATTTACAAATTTAGTCCATGATACTTTTGGATATTTACAGATTGGTCCCTGGGATATTTTCTCAACTTTGGATATTTATGGATCTAGTCCCTGATACCCTTGGATATCTGCAGATTCGCCCTTGAGATATTTTTCATTGATTTGGGTAATTACAGATTTAATCCCTGAGACCTTTTTGTTCTGCTGCTTGCCACGTGTACAGTTTTCCGGCACTGTTGCTCGGAAACTTCAACTGCTCACATTTCCTTTATTCGGACTTTGATTCAGGCAAACTCAGTTGCGTTAGAACCGTATCGGAGCCCTTTATCCAATGACATAGGGCTAAGCACCTGGCTTGGGGTTCAGCAGAAAGTCAACTTTTGGCTCCCCTCAAGTTTGACAGACTCATAGATCCTTCATCCGGACTCTGATTCCAGCAAACTCAGTTGCGTTGGAACCGTGTCAACATTCTCTATCTATTGAGATAAATCAAGGTGACCAATTTTCATTTGATCAAAAAGCCAATTTTGACCCCTTAGGGTTTGACTTCTTAGCTGGGTTTGCATTTTCGGCACTTCCGGGAGCGCAAAAATGAGGTGCTTACACTATAAATACATAGGAATTAGTTGTGACCAGTTAGTCAGGGGATATCATATCTTTGGTCTAATAAAATTTTTTTTAGACATTTTAAGGAAAAGAAAATGATAGGTTAGAATCTTAAGCCTTTACTTTGTAACAAAACTACTACTGTACACAAAATGCACATGTCGAGGTCGGAAGGGAGAGAACCTCCAAACATTAAGGTTGCGTTCATAAGTTTGCATGTCACTCCATAGAACAAGATTTACCCTACTACCTTAAATCCAAGTCAAAGGAGTAGACATAGTGGGCTCAAAACAAAACTAAATCAAAACTATCAACAACAAAAATACATTAGAGTAAGCAATAAATAAAAAATTCCTCAATAATATCGTAGAAACAAAGTGGAAGTTAATATTAAAAAAAAAGAACAAATACCTCTAGGGTTTAGGGTTTAGGTATGGGGTTTAAGGACCTAGAGAATAGGGTATTGGGTTTTCGGGTTACAGGTTTTGGGGTTTCGGGTTTTGGGATTTCGGGTATAGGGTTTAAGGTTTTCGGGATTAGGGTTTAAGGGATTAGGTCTTAGGGTTTAGGGTTCAGGGTTTCGGGGTTTTCGGAACAGTGGTTTTAGGGTTTAGGGTTTATGGTATAGGGTTTTAGGATATAGCGTTTAGGGTTTTAGGATATCGGGACTAGGGTTTAGGGTTTGGGGTTTGGGGTTTAGGGTTTGGGGTTTTAGGGTTTGGGTTCTATGGTCTAGGGTTGAGGGTCTAGGGTTTAGGGTTTTAGGGTTTAGGGTTTGGGGTTCAGGGTTCGAGGTTCAGGGTTCGGGGATTAGGGTTCGGGGTTAGGGGTTTGGGGTTTCGGGTTCGGGGTTTAGGGTTCGGGGTTTTAAAGTTTAGGGTTTAGGGTTTAGGGTTGAGGGTTGAGGGTTGAGGGTTTTAGGGTTTTAGGGGTTTAGGGTTGAGGGTTTTAGGGGTTCAGGGTTTAGGGTTTTATGGTTTAGGGTTTTAGGGTTTAGGGTTGAGGGTTTAGGCTTTTAGGGTTTAGGGTTTAGGGTTTTAGGGTTTTAGGGTTTTAGGGTTTAGGGTTTAGGGTTTAAGGGTTAGGGTTTTAGGGTTTGGGGTTTGGGGTTTGGGGTTGGGTTTAGGGTTTAGGGTTTAGGGTTTAGGTATATACCTTACAAAGGGTAATGCTTTGATACCAATTAGGGTTCACACTCGGAAAGCATGGGCGTTGTGTCATTACTGGCCTCCTATGGTCACGCTCGACCCTTTCGTTTGCCTTTCAGGTTCCACTACGCCATACTTTCGCCTTATGCGCCTTTTCTCTCTTAACGGCTTTGCGGCTTTTTCGGCTTCATTTTCCATACTTGGCTTCCTACTGGCTGTCTCCTGCTTCCATCTGAGGATTCCTAATGACAAGCATGGCCGTCAACCAACAGAGACACCTCTCGGTACATCGCCTGTTCTCACCAGTACAAAGGGGACCTAGTAACATCTAAACCTTAAAACGTGGGACCTGTGGTTCCTAATGGCTCTAATGGAAGTCTGGTCAATGGATCTGGGTAGACAGAATGCAAGACTCAAACAAAAAAAACTAAAAGACTCAAAGAAAAGGAAAATCCTTTTTCTTTTTTCTTGTAGGACTATAAACATAAAAGAAACAAAAATCTTTTTTTGATTTTTCCATGAGAAAGAAACGAAACAAAGATAGAAAGAACATGGAAAACATAGTACTGATATTATTAAACATAATTGTAAAAACAGATCTGAAGAACAGAACTGAAATTACAGACTCGATAGACATAGACAAACTAGACTCAAGAAAGATAAAAGGACTCAAGAAAGATAAAAAGACACTGATGAACCCATCAAACCGAGGGGTCGGCTTGGGAACCCTCCTTCGAACCTAGGCTAGAAGGTTTCCCTAAAGAAGGAGAAAACTCCTAAGAGGGACTGAGAGCAAGCTCTAAGACAAGTTCTCAAACTGAGTTCCTGTCCAAGACTCTGTCTAAGACTCCTTCTAAGACTGAGTTCCTCTTACGGGAGTGTCCCTTTTATAGAGACCTACGGCCTTGGCCTTTACTTGGGCCCTAAGGCTTCGCCTTACTTGGGTGCTAAGGCACCACTACAGGACAAACAGTGGGCATACCCACCTGACACACGTGTCCACTTGATAGTGAACAACTTTATTACACCCTTAGCTAGCATCCTAGCTTTTCCTACTGACACCTACTGACATACTATGCAGGGAATCTATTCCTCTGCTATTACATAAAGTAGCTACATACGAAAGTCGTTGCTTTTCCTTCAAGTAACTTGTTGGTCAAGCAACCCTGTTATTCTTGGGCCTTCTTTCAGATTATCCTCCATGGGCTGATCCGCTGTGGTAGTCCAGAACTGAATATCTCTTCTTTCGGAAGTACATCTTATAGCCCTTAGTCAGACTTGGGCTTTTCTCTCGGCCTTCCTTGGATGTCTTGATTGGTTGTAGGCTATTCAGTCCTTCAAATGCTTGCTTCCAATAAAGATGGTTCCTTCTGCCCATTTCTTGTATCAAGGATAAATATATTGTGAAATGCTCCTGGCAGAATTCCTCAGACTTACTGCACGTTTTGCACCCTTGGATCCTGCTTGAGATGCTTTGGCAAATGATAGCAATGGGTTTCCCTTTTCTTGATAGAAGGCCTGGGGGTTCTATTTTACCCCTGTATCTTGGGAAACAGTAGTCTGCAAGAACTTTCTTTGTTGATTCAACCAGAAAGTAGTGAAGAGCTTTCTGTTCGAAAGTATCATAGATAAAGTCAGGAATTCCCCCGACTTGTCTAGCCAAATCTTTGAATAAGAACTTTTCAAATATTTTGGCTGAGTAATAAGCATCCTTGGCGGCATATCTCATCTGTGCAAAGGATATCGGTCGCTGATTCCAGTCACTATTCTGTAGTTGTTTGGACATCTCAAAGTTGAGGATACTGCTACAGATTCTTGAGAGGCCTATGGCTGGTCCTTGGAATTCCCATTCTCCCGTAACCATATCTTGATAAACATTTTAAATATCAATGTACGGGTGAACAAACTTATTCATCAGGATTCCTTCATATGCTTTAACAAACACCTTGATGTCATGGTGGAACTGGAAGCCAATCTTTAGAATCCTGGAATCTGAGAAGATGTCGTCTAGGAGCCTGCAGATGTATTCATTTGGTAGGACTAATAGATCAAGGACAAAAACCATTAGTCTGCCATGATAATAAGCTTCGAAGTCATAAACTCCAATCTGCAAGAGAGAAGGTTTGTTGACTATAGATTCTTCAACCTTATGTTGTGACCATTCTGAATCTATGGCCAAGAGTACTGCTCCTTGAAGCATCTGTTCAAACTGCTGAAATTCTTCGGAGTCAAAGGAATCAAAATATTTGATATTATCATCGCATAGATCTCCGAATTCTCCCCAGACCGTCTTTCTGATCAACTCTTTCTTGTAAATGGGAAAGTCTGTAAGAGTTGCTATCACGGGAAAGTGGTTATCTGGCGGTTTGGAATACCACTCTTTACACCCCCTGAAATTTGTGGGAAGAGGAGGAGAGCTACTGTCACAAATTTGACAAACAGATTTCTTCCGATGCTTCGGGTTTCGAAGGTCAACCACAGTTGGTCGAACATGGGAGTATGAAGAAATAAGGGATGAAGATGGAGAAGAATCTTCATTCGGGAAAACACACTTTAGGAGGGAAGAAGAAAGGTCATGTTCATAAGATCGCCCGTACCATCCAAAAGAATCAAGTTGGATTTTTAGGGTATGGAAAAAAGAACATGGAACAATCTTTTGATCTAAAGAGATCAGGGCGATATTTACCCAGTTAGCCTGTTGGTAGAAAAGGTTGTAGTGCAGACTATCAGAAGTGCGAACAAAAGGTTGGTTGGAGAGTTCTACCTGTGAAGGATGGAGGCAGGTAGAGGCAACTGCAATAAGATCTTGTGATGGAATAAGATCTTGTGATGGTGGATCAGGTTCAGGTATGTCAGGGATCTCAAGGCATCCAATCAATTCATCGTTCTGGGCATCTATAGGCCTGATTGTTTCCTTGAATGTATCTTTCTTCGGCCCAATAGGTTTCTCCTTTCGGGCTTCCTGATCATCTGTTTGTAGGAGGAGTCTCCTGTTCATATTTCCAGCCTCTTGCCAGATCTTCTTCTGGAGATAAAGAGTATACTGTATTGCAAGCTCTTCCTGGGGTCTGGATTCTTTAGATGAGAAGTCAGCTTTGATGTCATTAGTGAATTCTCTGATTATTTCATCAGTTTCAGAAAACTCAGTTTTAACTGGGGCAAAGTTGCTATTGAGAATAGCATCTGAGATTTCTGCCTGCATTGGATCTTGTTGAGCATATTCAGGAATTCTTTCAGGATAAGCAGCTAGGCATTGTCTAGTCTGCTCATATAGTTGACAGATGCAGTTGACATCTTCTACAAGCTGGCCAAGTGTGATTCTAGGAGATGAATCTGCTGTTTCCGGTGACTCCTCTTCTATTATTGGGGATTCTCGTCCTGAAGGAGGTTGAAGTACTGATGGACCAAGGACCTTTTCCAAGAATTCGAAAAAATCACATGGTTCGTGGCATGGCTCTTCTTTCTTTCACAGGGCATATAACCAGCAATCCCTGTAGAATTCCCGTCCTTTCTCATCTGGGACATTCTTCAACCAGAACTGGCGTCTTGGATCCTCCCAATAATCTTCACAAATTTTACGGACATAAGGATCCTTGAGAAGTCCTCCTTTAACTTTCTGGAAGGCATG